>CM073771.1:47436550-48036550 GCA_037158775.1 Hetaerina titia
AATAAGGCAGAAAGTCCAAATGTCGCATGAGCAAGGTAAAAAGTGAATTTCAGAGGGAATTTGAAAGGTTTTAAAATCCTCATCGAATTATTTTTCTGCGAGTAGTCTTCTGGGAATTGTTTTCCAAATATCCGCCCTTATGCTTTGTTTTTTCTTAAATGAAGGTTTTGAAATTTTTCACGCATGAAATTATCAAATGAGGAATGTGTGTTTTGGTATTCCCGCCTAAAGCGTGGCTGCTCAGACTAGAGAACCTTAATGTCTGTATTTTACCGAAGTAATTAATAATTCCTAGGTCGAATATATAATATTTGCCTCTCTCACACAACTTTGTGATACCTGTCCAATGTCTTTATATTATTATATTATAATATATACTAAATAAATTGATTGCCTTAATATTTTTTACCAAATTTATTGAGAAAACTTAACTATTGTGTAGTACTCACAGTAATATGTCTATATCCAGTTTTTATCTTGACTACCTGTTTATTTGTCCAACTTGCACAACTTATTTTGCAACGCATTAGATCAACTAAAAGGAAACCTCTACTGTATTGTGGCATCACTATTTTTATTGAAATAAACACATAAATATTTGGAGAGGAATATGCGTGGTCTATTGAAGTGTTATGGTACCCCATTCATAAAATACTGGCGCCAGGAATTCGAAAACTTTGTTTTTTCTGACGCTAATTTCACTATGAGAAACAAATTTTTCAAGCCTCGACACTATGATTCCATGGCTGCCGAGTATACTTCTATATGGATTCTCTTTTGCCCCGTAGAAAAACCGGCTGGTCCGTGGAAGAAGCTTTGGTTTGCTCCCACAAAACGTTCAGGCTTCTTTGGAATATCGCAGAGCAAAAATAAACAGCAATAAATAAAAAAAATAAAAAAGAGCAAAAATTTACATCTATAAAACTATGTTCGCATGCCCGTCTCAATTGAACATAATTTTTGATAGGTGACAAACCACATAAGGGGGAAAACGGACGATAACGATTTGCTTGCACTAACCAAGCTTTACTTATATTAACGTTAGCCTTTTAGTTATTTTCAACGCTTCTCACTCCAGTGGTAACTATATAAAATCATACACGAACTTAGAGTAACTTAGTTTCGTATACTGCTCAATGCAGCCATTTATTTATTATATTTTTAAATCAGTGCCTTTTCATTTTAACCTCAATCACACCTTTTTCTCGACTTCCAGTCAGTGTGTTTGATGACCTTAGAACCCTTGAACAACTCTCGTATAAAGAAATTTAGAGATAAGGGAAAATTTGATGAATTAATGAAGTGAAGGTTGGTGATAAATAAGGTGCAGAATGACAGCATTATACAATGGGGAAAGACAAAGATCAAGAATCAAAGAACGTTAGACACGCCCGACAAACTTAGGGAATTTCAGTCCCTTTGGTTTTAAGCCTGTGAGAACCAAAGTGACGGCTGAATTGAATATGGAAATCAGGAAATAAAACTGACTTTGACCCTTCGGGATGTAAAAAAAAAGTAATTATCTTTTGTGACTAACCGAACAGCGTAACGATTCAAAAGAATTCGATGCTTCATTCTTTTTTTTATATTCCCTTCAGCTTTCTTCAGTGCATGCTTGTCGTTTAAATGATTTCATGAGCTTCAAGAAAGTTTAAGTGTCAAGTTTAGTTTGAGCTTCAAGTTTAAATACCTACTTCTCAAGGGAAAAGAGACTTCAATGAAGCCTGGATATTGATAAATACGCTCTCTTTATTCATTATTTAAATTAAATGGACGATAATAATGCAGTAAAATGAATTCATGTACCAACATGGACGCAATTTTGTTATAATTGTCGTACGTCACTGCTAAAGATACCATTGTAATGAATCTCATCAAACTATTTGATATTTGGCCTTTAAGGTTAATGCGCGGTGAGTTTATTCATGGTTGAAGAACTCACTTTAAAAATTATCGACCGATAATCACAATATTTCGAATTTCAACTAATATACGTTAAAATAAAGAGACGTTTCAGGCGTGATATGATGGAATATCATGATTAATAAAAATTGGCAATTTTCCATAAAATAAAATTTTTAATACGACCGGTTTCGATGTAACTACAACTACACTAACTACACTAGACCACAAGATGATGTAGTTACATCGAAACCGGTCGAATTAAAATTTTATTTTGTGGAAAATTGCCAATTTTTATTAATATACGTTCAAAACCTGATTGAATTGACCTATTTATTATTATTTTTCGTGATAGTAGTCATATACATAGCCCCTTGAGTTTTTTATTGGTTTTTTCTGTTAAGGACAGAAGGAGGATTTTCGTTTCGTCTATTACTGTTCAAGGAAAAAGTCAAATAACGATAATTTGTCGCAGATCTTAATATAACATAATTAACAAATTAAATGTACGGACAACTTGTATGTTTCTTGTGTATGCAGATGCGTATATAAGAAAGATGTCCTTTGCTGTAGTAAGAGAGGAATAATTTCTACATGAAATCTATATCGAATAAAAATGTTTCCTTCTTCAAATGATTTAAGAATTGTTTAAGTTCACCTTTCTGCGATTTTCATTCTAATTTAAAGGAAAATATTTTTCTCACGTCATTTATCATTCCGATCATTTGTTTTTTTTTAGCATTTACCAAGGCGTATAGTAGATATATATTTCTAGTATATATAAACATATATTAATCCGGGTTATTGATTTTCGTATTTATTTAGAAACCATAATGTTGCATACGCTATAAAATATATAGTATTCTATTTTGAAAATGTCTATCGAACTCGCAGAAATATTCATGAACTCCAAATAAAATCCAATTTCCTTGTGGCTTAAACATATTTCAGAAATACATATTCGTAATAATGGTCTCAGCGAATTAAATTCAATAATAAATTTTGCGTTCAAGTGCTCATTATGCTGATGTTAGTACACATAAATCTCCATCGACCTATTCAGTCATTTTCTTATAATTTCACGTTTTTCTAATTTTAACCGCGGTCTTACCAAGAGGGTATCACATTTTCTTGACTTAGTCCCGAAAATATGTCTCACCGATCAATCTGAAAAAAATATTTTCAACATGGCTCTCTTGTCGTGCATTCAGGCGTGCACTATAGTGACGCGAGGAGCAGAATCACACATTTTTTCTCATGTTTCTTTGCTTTCGCTCATTTTTCAATATTATCTCGTGCAAGGTTCGACAGTGCGCGCAAATTCCCTCAATATTTTCCGGTGCGGGTACCTGTCACCCCCTCGCTGGCACCCATAAATTGCGTTTCAAGAGGATGCATTTTTTTCGGATTTAAAATTCTTTTCAATCAATACCGTGACGTGGGGATGCATGGACAGGAAGAAGAAAGGCTTAGGGATCGAGGCGGTTTTACCACTGTCTGCTGAACGGTATTGTTCTCACATAATGACCAAAACTGAAAGTTTAGGAAGCAATAAATGATTACTATTTTGACAGAAACACTTCAATTTAGATTGAATTAGTCAAGTATGATGATTTTCTCTCAGCTTAGGGATTAATACAAGTAATTAGGCTATGTTTAAAAAGCAACTAAAACCATGTGCATTGCTTGTAATGCTAAGGCATCGCCAGATGTGCAAGGTCTGTCCCTGAAGTAGTATGACTTAAGTTTTCCAGGATAAACGGATTAATGGTCGGCGGTTCCTCTGGTTGGGTTCGAAGGAAGGGAGTCTTAGAAAACGCTTAAGGCCGGTGGCAGTAGACTCCAAGACTTAAAGGAGTACGAGTTGTTTTTTTTTGCGAAATCTTTGTAACATGACCTGGTTACGCTTCGTCATGAACCGGTTATTGGAACAGCGCCACGCCATCAAATTTTGCGTGAACCTGGGAAAAACCGGGAAATAGAGCCATGAAATGCTCGAGGTCGGCATATTGATAACGTCATGGGTAGATCGGGAGTTTTTGAGTGATAAAAGTTGTTTCGGGAGGGTAGAGAAGATGTTGAAGACGCCGAACGTTCAGGAGGCCTTTCGACCTCAAAAAGCTTCTTGCAAATATCTTGCAAAAGTGAGGGCTTTGTTGAACAGGGTTGGCAGATTAAATGTTCGCATGGGTCTAATGAACTTGGCATCCCTAAAAGTGATGTGCATTGACTTGTGACCGAAAACATTGGCATTAGAAAGGTGTGTGCGAAGTTGGTGACGCGAGTGCTTTCGGATGAACGAAGGGAAACTTGCGTGCGGATCTGCCAAGAGCTTCTCGACCATGTGACTGACGATCCAAATTTTTAGACAATGCCCCACCAGACGTCTTCCTCTTTTTCTGCCTCAAATTCGTACTGAAAGGACGTCACCACCGCTCGGTGGAAGCGTTAAAACAGGCCGTGAGGAGGGAGCTTACCAGTATTCAGAGTACCATCTTTGATAAAGCGTAAGACGTAGAAAATCAACTGACAGAGGTGTATGGACGCACAAGGGTGCTTCTTCGAAGACTTTTGAGTGAACGTATCAATTTTGACGATGCATTTTTTTTATCAACTCAGTCCTACTACTTTCGGGACAGACCTTATATAATGTGATCTTTATTTTTACGGAATGAATTATTTATGGGAATTCAAACTATTTTCGGGAATTCAAATTATTTTCATCTAGTAGATATGTAGCCCCGTACTGTTTGCAAGACGACTTTATTGAACTTCAAATACCTATTTGCTTTCACAGTGGTATTAAATTAATAGTTCGCGTTTTGGTGACTGATCTAATATGCTAGTGAGAGGACAATGATATTGTTTAAATATTTCCTCCTCTTAGTTTTGTGAATTTGTAATTTGTAGAAATAAATCCAACGAGCAAGGTACAAATGTGAAAAATATTCACGCTTTTCCAATTCTGATAGATAAGAGGTTATTACACTACATAATTTATTTGGAATTTTCGTAGCGAATCTTCCTATGTGGTAGCCTATAACTACTATCTTTGAAAATGGTACTGCATGCTTATGAGTATTCTTTTTCGCCGTAAAGTTACAGTTTGGATGTGAAAGCAGTGAACAATCATGATGATTTGCAAAAGAACGAAAGAAACAATAGGAATGATGAAATAAATATAATATTTAAAGAGAGCTTCCATCGGTTATTCTAGGCAGTTTTGCTTATTATACGTTATTATGTATATTTTTTCAGTGACAACTCAGAGATATGATTCTTAACTCTCAGCTACTTCATCGATATTGAATTTTCATTGACCAGTTAGTTGTAAAAAAGGTAAACGATAAAATGTAGTATTTTTTACCGGACTCGTTACAATTATTTTGACAGGAAAATTGTATCTTTTATATTGCAGGTTCTTTTAATAAATTTTTGGAATCATTATTAGTAGTAATCTACTGTTTTTAAAGTATGTTTTGAATATACACAGACTGATCATTGATACATTTCTTAATTTCGTCTTAAAAGACCCAATCACGTATGCACTCTACAAAATATTACACTGATCTTAAATGTGGCACACTCATTCTACAATGTCCATCATTCCATACAATGCGCCATTTCTTTCTCTTCGCTACCTATCCTGCCCTTTTTTCTACTCTCTAAATTTTTGATCTCATTCAGACTCTATGGTATACAGTGCAGTTGCTATTGTAAAAAAAGTATCCTTTTCGAACCATCCCATAATACCACTAGAGCAGAGAACGTGATCACTCATTCAAAAAATTTCAAGATGGAAGAAAATACTGTTGAATGAATTTGCAGAAGTAGGGATAACTTTAGCTAGACGAAAACATGTCTGCACTGTCATGAATGTTTGCATATAATTTATTCATTTTTTTAAATTACACGAAATAACGAAATGAATATTGTAAACCTTTTTATTCAGGTGCAATGAATACAAAGTAGTGTGCATTTACGGTAAAAGTTTACTTTCAAATCTGCTTTGTTATTCTAAATCTTGCGAGTTTATTTTAAGGTATTATTTAAAGGTATCAGCAGTAAAGTCAGGCGTACATTGCTTTGCAGTGCTTTAATTTTCCACATGATCCCCCGTTTAGATTTTTTTACGTTTTCCTTGTATTTTCAAACGGCTTATAGCATAGGAGATAGTATTGCATTTATGAAAGCTTTGCGTTCATAAAGCGACCATAAACACACGTTATTGAGCTCTCCGACATTGTTTAATTAGTATTATGACAAAATAATTCATCTGAGTAGATATACTATATGTAATATTGTGGGAATTTACATGTTTTATAACATTGTGAGATAAGAAATAATATTAATAATCTTTTTAGCGCCACTCATATTATATTAACCATCTCTCTCAAAATAGAATACATAATTAAATTTTGCAAAGTCCCATCATAAATAACACTTACATGAATATTATCAATTCTGATAGAGTTTTACGAATTTTATTGGTTTTAGCTTCAACATTAGGAGTAACATTGCATTTTAAACTTAGCAATTGTAACAACATTATGTTTTCAAAATGCATATACGATATGGTATGCATTAGAATTTCTCTACAGGCAACTTTGAGGAAATTTTCTTAATCATATAGTTTTTACCAAAAATTACCTGCAACACAACATTAACTTTGTTTGTGGGTAATAGTTCAGCATAAAATAAAGGGACTCCACGAAATTTGTCAGACAATTATTGGTAATGTTTTCAGTTTTACAGAGATTTCAGTCATTTCCTGTTCCACTAGTGCACACTAACAGGAAGTAATATTTAACTTTATTTGCAAACATATCTTACAATAACTGCGAAATATTCATTGACTTCCCGAACGGGCAAGTATTAACCGTCCCGGTAAGTGAAGTGTCACCTGTACCGGTCATTGTACATATAAGTAAGAAACGCATGACATTAAAGAAAGATACATGGCTGAGGTGAAAGTGTAGTTTGCGAGAAGAAAAAACTTAAAGCTAGGAATAAAATATGAAATCTAAACTTAATAAGAAAGGAAGGCCGACAGTGAACGGCTTTTTACAACATGTGCAAATATGAATGTCAATAACGATACTAACTGTTCACCGGTGATTTCTGAGCAAAGAGTGGCACAAAGTGTTATAGATAATACATATCCAAATTGGACAGAAATGTATGCATTTCATCGCTGGCATACTTATTAGCAAAAGTCTTATTTGCTTGAAAGGATATCAAGGATACCTTACTTGAATTATGAGTAAGCTGCAGCGATTCAAGTCATCAAATGGTCCTAGATAAAATATAGATAATAACAAAAAAGAGTAATTTAATAAAGCGACTGAATGTAATGGGTTCTTTTCTTCTGTCAACATCATTACATGCATTACTAAAACACGCGGAGAAAAATGAAATGCAACTTTGCGTGTGGGATCAGTTGGTACTAATTTGATTATATATACGGAGTGATAGATTGGTTCTGATTCATTGCACTAATTTTCATAATACCAATAATATTATATCACATCAGTGGTGTATATTTGTAATTGTTATTTTGCCTTACAATTTGAAATACAAAGACGACCACAGCGCCAGTAGGAGGACGTTTTAATACGTAGGCAAAAAAATGCATCTAAATGTATGTACTATCCTCCCTCCTCCGGCTAGCACATCAAGAAGCAAGTTGAGGTAAGTTATTTGGCTTACCGACACGGATTCTGGTGTTTATTTTAAACTAATTTGAAATCTCTGGAGTAGGCTTGTTCACCAACTTCTAAAATATAGACATCAAACAAGGGTTTGACAAACCAGCTAAATGTTTTCAATCCTAAAGGTGCGATTTTAAAGAAAAACATCTGAATGTTATGTTGGGTGATGCTCCCTCTCACTTACTGACAGATTATTGCTTGTAAATACATTTTGAAAATGGATGTTGCTAAACTCTAGCGTTTCTACACACTGGTAACCTGGTGACAAGCCGAGACAGGCTTATATCAATTGGCATGCATCCATAACCAGAAATATACAGGATATCTCATAAGTAGTTGGTCCTTAAATATTGAAGAACATAATTATTAAAGAATCAATCAATGTTGCACAGGAAATTTTTTTCACGGTTTCACAACTCGCTATATATCACCTTTGAAGTCATCGAACGTGGATTGGATACTTCCCCTTTATGAGTTCACGGATGACTACTCGCTCCGAATAGTTTCGTCGAAGATCTATTTTGAGGCTTTGCTCGAGAATAAATTGGCTTCCTTGTGTATTATTGAATTCCATGCTGAAAGAAATGGTATTTAAAATTCATTTTCAAGCTTAAACTCGCACACTGTTGATTTTGTAGCTTTTCATTTCAAAGCAAAATATTTACATAGGTTACAAAATTGAATATAAGAAGTGCACAACAATGTTTAATATTTTGAAAGTATTTTTTTCCTTGATGAATTCAATAATTGTTTGTGATGCATCCTTTAATGTGTTACATATAAAAATATATATATCAATATTAATTTAGTGTTTAAAACAGACATTTGCCATAATATGCATTGCATATAAATAATAACTTTAAAATATTTTATATAAATTACGTTCCATTTCAATGGAGAAACATTATAATGCCAGTAAATTATGTCATACAGGATATCTTTTTTCATGTATGCCTCGCCAGAAAAGTACAATTTGAGTCAATATTTTATTTTAGCCTAGTTTTCTGATTAATGAACAATTGGTTATAATCCTGAAAAGTAGGGTATTTATCTTGAATACTAATTCATTGCATGAATTGCTTGCTGTGGATATATGAAATTATTAGAATAGTTATTCTCATACAGCCCGAAGAACATCAGTGCGTCAACCGAGCCGAAAAAATGAATTTTCTAATTTCATATTTTTTGATACTTTATTTCGTTGGAACATCTCTGATACTCAATTAAATTAACATATTTTGGTTTGGTTTTACAACTATGAATGCCTAACGTGCGTTTCCGTGACTTCATTGTTTTGGCAAGTAAACGCAATGAAATGATTGAGTTTTTGGATTTAGTTTTTGGTTTATATTTAGGATTTGGATTGAGTTTTTGGATTTGGTTTTGATGATTAAGTTTTTGGATATATATTTTTGTTAGCATACGAGGAATGCAGTGTATCCACCGCAAAGCCAACAAGACGAGAATTTATGTCATTACCTGCCTCTCGGGAATTGATAGAATTTCTGCCTCTGATGTCAATTTTAACGTTTTTAATAAACAGCTACTACTACATGAGTGCACCTGTTAATTATTGATGTATATGCGTCAGGTCTTTTGATTTTCATGCCTTTATGTGTGATTCCGTGATCTCAGCTCATAAAGAGTAAAAGTACACCCATTAATGATTATATTTGTTGGCCACTGGCTTGTTGGTAGTTGGTATGGCTTGTTGGTAGTTAAGATTCAGTGTGTGAGGATTTTACAAAAGAAATCAATAATAAGGCAAGTAATATTTTAACAAGCAATATTTATTTTCTCCAAACTAGTGTTTAAAGTGTTAAATAAACAGTATGGAAATATAGCCGCGATGTCTGAGAAAAATGGAGCGTGAGAAGATAAAGGATATGTTTTGACAACTTCCAAGAAACTGCAGGAGATGCCGCAGCAGTAACTTTTAACGGAGTCATCCGCTAATATGTTTTTCAATGCATCGATTTCAGAGTCCCGATCTCGCGATCCCAATCAAGGCGAATGATATTCGAACTTCGAAATTGTTGTAAAAATCCCGGTCAAGGCGAATGACTTTTTCACTCTGAAATTGTTGCATTAAGGATTCGCGTTCATAAGGGGTCTTTGCCTCGTAATTTCATTGCAGGCCATCATAATGGAACAGATTTCTGGATTTAATCTTCCAAACAAAACGCTCTATTCCTTGGGGATGAAATGCGTAGGCAACGACCGTGAAATTGGGGTGATAAAATCGAGCATAAGTTTTAATTGCCTCCTTTTCGCATCCCAGTCTATCGTTATCAGTATACCCTGAATAAACTCTTCGTGGAATTACTTAGCGCATACGCTGCAGTATTTAGCATTTTGAATGGTTGAATGCGTCAAAAGATTAAGAAAAAGTGCAAAAATACTAAGAACACATTACAACGATTACAGTAAAATTTAGTGAAACTACAAAGAGAAATTATTTGCTCAAATGAAAGTAGGTATTTTTCCTTTTGATAATCCTTCGGAGATGAAGAGAAATATAACCATCAGTCGGCTAAATTCACAGGTCGTTCGAAGATGTCCAGCTTAAGCCAACAACCTTTTAAAAGGAATATGTATTTCTTACCTGTCTCATTCATTATTAAATTAGCATTATATTGATGATCATCATATTCTCTCCGATGAAAGCGATGGTTGGTGATGGAATGGGTTCTTCGCGTATTGTTCTTCATACATAGCTATCCTATTTTGCATATCTCAATTCCACCGAATGAGCGTTGCCGGAGAAAAACGAAAGCAATAGCTTTGGAAAGGTTTGAAATAATTTTCTCTTTTTGACTTTCTACGATTTTCATTAAAATTTAAACATAAAATGTACTTATTTTCACATTTTAATGGGGTCGGATTAGTCTGGTGGTAACACGCTCGACTGTTAACCCAAAGATCGCCGTTATGACTCTCGCCTCGGACATGTGTCTTTTGTCTAATCTGGTGGTTCAGTCCCTGGAAAACCTGCTGAGAAGATAATAGAGGCTTATCGGGATCCTAAGAATCACTTAAATACCAAGGGTCATCCAAAAAGAGCAAAGAATTTTATTGATTACCTCCAAAACGGATTCTAAAATTTAAATTTAAGAAAACGGGAAAGTATGAACAACCTCCACAGTCTAAGGTCACAAGCAAAGAAAGGATACGCGTTGCATATTTGAACCGATACAGTATTAACTCCCTCGCTGCATCATGCGCTGCTCTGGTATTAACGCGCAACGCTTCGAGGGCATTATTTTTCACAATTTATTATTCCAAACTCTGCCGTGCGCAGGTTTATTTCAGAATCATTTTGAATTTCAGATGATGAGCACGAAACCTCGGGATACGGAGAGTGCATTAACATTTTAACGCACTCAGGGCGGAAGGCAAGAAAGAAAAAAAAGGAACGTGTATTTCATTCCGCAAATCTCTCCCTTGCTCCCTCCATCTTTTTCTCTCTTGCTCTCTCTCTCTCACTCTTTCGGTCGCAAGGAGCGATTCCTTTGGGATTCAAAACACGTCGGGATTTCTTTCCACGGCGTCTCTGATATTTCCCCTCACGTCCTCCCGAGAAAACTGCCAAACTTTTCCCTTTCCGCACTCTCGGAAAACCTGTCCTCCCCTCTCTCTATCTTTTTCCTTTCGACAGATCGGGACATTTTGTCCGAGGGTACCGGTCACCATCTCTCCACTCCCTCCATAAGGGTGCCCTACTCTCCCGATTCTCATTTCCTCTTTTAACCCACTTCTCCTTCTCCCCATCTCCCTCAATCCTTCCCGTTCCGCATTCATCCCTCTCTCTCTCTTGCTCGCCACGAATTCTCGACCTCCATATCCACCATTTTTCACTCTTAATTCCAATACGCCAAGAAAAGGACTTTAATCCGTTGGCGGCGATCTACTCTCTCCCGTCCTTTCAGCTTCGGTAGCCTAAAGCCTGAAAGCGGCAGTTCCAGAGGAATGATGGGGAAAGGGTAGGGAGTCGGAATCATCCCGCGTCGGCTAAAAAGGAACAAAGGGTCTTTTTTTGGAATGTTCTTGGGACTAATTACTTCGCTAAATTCTCGTCCAGCGAATATTGGAGACCGCCTCTGCTACCCTCTGGTGACCAGTGCGAATAGCTTCCTCTCGCATCAGCACCTAGGCTAAAACAGGTATTCTTGAAATCCGTCTCACTGATACTAATAAAACACTTTAAAAAAATAGGTTGGAGTGTTTATTTCATCTCTTGGACTGCTAAAAAAGTCTGATTGTACAAAGATTACATTTGAATATTGAGTGAAGTACTAGAGAAGGTCCAGCACCTACACTAAATACATTGCTAAAATTGCTCAACACTGATTATACAATATGTCTGTTTTGGAATTTATTCACCAATACTACGCCATATGACCTGTGCTTATGACGTTTTAATAAGTTATATTTGTTTCTAACTGATAACAATGACCTTAATACGCGGATTTTCGCAAATGAAATATCTTGACTGATTTAAATGAAGAAGGAAAAGTGCTCCAGATGGGACACGTTTTGGCTCAGTAAACTTGAAAATTCCATGCAAGAATTACCGGAAATTCTATTTGAAAGAATTCTTATTTTATCAGTGGTGGAACCGGAATCTTTCAGTGACCTTAATCCTCTTTCCTACAGATTTAAATCTGGAAATCAGGATTCAACAGTTTCCCCCTTCAGTCTCAAGCGCCGGAGCTAGAGTGAATAGAGGGCACTTGATATTCGAGATGGGAATGTAAGAGCGAGCGCATGGGACTTAAGCATAGGTCAACCTCGAAATTTGATATAGATCTCAAGTCGTTGAAATTGATCCCGAGCCAAAAGTTTCCTCGAGAAAACCATCTGAGCGAAGAGTGGGACGTAACCGGGGCTTGGTATGGAAGAACAAAGGAAAACATTCAGAGTTCCTTTTGTCAATTAACGACGCGTAGAGTTAATATATTTTTACCTCTTTATTAGTACTTAAACTATTGATTATGGATTCATGAATTAGTAATTGTGGTGGTAATGACGAAAAATATTTCCATGAAAAAGGAAAATTTTTTACGCTGAAA
Source organism: Hetaerina titia (assembly GCA_037158775.1). Classification (NCBI taxonomy): domain Eukaryota; kingdom Metazoa; phylum Arthropoda; class Insecta; order Odonata; family Calopterygidae; genus Hetaerina; species Hetaerina titia. The sequence continues at coordinate 47,449,236 of CM073771.1, forward strand.
GAATAATAATTAAGGAAATGGCGGAAATAAATGATCATATCTAGTAACTTCATGAAAATGAAGGTTATTTTCTGAAATTTTCATCAAAAGAGCAGTGTGAATGCAATTAATCCAAACAATCAACTTCGAAAACATTGGAAGGAGACCGTAATAGGAAACAACAGATTAAGAATGAAATAGCCTAATTGTTCTTTCCTAATTCCTCTTGAGAGTCCCTCTTTTGTGTGTTTTGGTTTCTGTATATATATATATATATATATATATATATATATATATATATATATATATATATATATATATATATATATATATATATATATATATTCACTTTCTTGGAAAAGCCACGAATGTGCACAATAAAATTCACTAAATAGTCATAGCAAACACAGAAACTAAAACATATTAAAGAGGGACTCACTAGTTCTCGAACTTTCGGTGGTGCAACCACCTTTCTCAGGAACAGAACAAAGTTCTGTTCCTAATTCCTCTTGAGAAAGGTGGTTGCACCACCGAAAGTTCGAGAACTAGTGAGTCCCTCTTTAATATGTTTTAGTTTCTGTGTTTGCTATGACTATTTAGTGAATTATATATATATATATATATATATATATCCGGATATATATATATATATATATATATATATATATATATATATATATATATATATATATATATATATATATATATATATTAGGTAATCTACCGGTTAAGGTAGGTTTTTGGATGGACACAACTATCAAGTAAACATTTTGTGACTCCCCACCTAGCAAACTAATCTATATCAGGTCCCTCTTCATCTCGGTGTACTTCCTTCCTCCCTTCATCCCGTACAACATCCCTATCCTGTTCCTGCCCTTACCTCGCTTGCCCAACATTCTCCCCTCTATTACTCTCTTCAACATTCCACTACCGCTCAATACGCCTTTCATCCATTTTTCCTGCCTCCATAGGATTTCCCTCAACAAACCCCTCTCCTCCCCCACCATTTTTAGTACTTCCTCATTTGTTTTAATTTCTGTCCATTTCACCTTCTCCATTGGGCCTCCTTGGTTAATTGGCGTCCAGGTCCAGCTAAGGGTCTACAATTTTGGAACATGATTGAGCGAATTATTCTAAAGCTGTGGATATAATTACTTTAATAAAATTACTGGTTGAAGCTGGTTTTTTACATATTATATCTACAGTCAACTCACCAGCTAGCCAGCCAGTAGAGATATTGGTTCCGAGAATACCTCATAAATGGCCCTGATTGACCAGCTAACTTACAATCATTAATTATATATATATTTTATTATTAGGTAATCTACCGGTTAAGGTAGGTTATTGGATGGACACAACTATAAAATTGACATTTTGTAACTCCAAAAAAAAACCCAATCCAGCAACCGAATCTACATCAGGTCCCTTTTCATCTCGATGTACTTCCTATATTTATATATATAGCCTATTCGCCCTCATTCTCGGCCATGACTCTGGGTACACCCCATCCTTTCCTAATAATTACTATATTTCATGTATCTCTTTACTGCTTGGTCTTCCATATATGTAATAAATATATTTATTATTAGGTAATCTACCGGTTAAGGTAGGTTTTTGGATGGACACAACTATCTAATAAATATATTGCAACTCCAAACAAAACCCAATCCAGCAACCTGCTCTATATCAGGTCTCTCTTCATCTCTGTGTACTTCCTTCCCCCTTCATCCCTATCCTGTTCCTACTCTTTCCTCGTTTGTCTAACATTCTCCACGCTATTACTTTCTTCAACATTCCACTACCGCTCAATACGAATTCCATCAATTTTTCCTGCCTCCATAGGATTTCTCCAAACAAACTCCTCTCCTCACCCACCATCTCCAGTGCATCCTCATTTGTTTTCCTTTCGGTCCATTTCACCTTCTCCATTCTTCTCCACACCCACATTTCAAAAGCCACCAATCTACGTCTATCCTCCTGCTTCAGCGACCACGTTTCCGCGCCGGACATAGCTACGCTCCATATCAGAGTTTTTACGAGTCTTGTCTTAACATCCCTACTCAACGTCCCCGTCATCAACTCCCTCCTCCTTGAGAAAGCCTCCTTGCCTAGCGCAATTCTTCTCCTTACGTCCCTACCACTTTGACCGTGTTGGTCCAAAACACTTCCGAGATATGTAAACTGTTCTACCTGCTCTATTTTTTCCCCGCCTATTTTAATATTTAGCTTAGCCTTTTTCTTTCTGGAAAATCGCATAACCTTTGTTTTACTAATATTGATTCTCATCCCATATTTATCGCACTGAACCTCCAATTCACTCAACAATGCTTGCAACCCCTTGGCTGACTGAGCAACTAATGCTTGGTCATCAGCAAACTTAACCGATTTTACGAATTCCCCTCCGACTTTCATTCCTACCTCCAGTTCTTCCCATGCCTCTTTAATCATTTCCTCTACATATACGTTGAACAGTACCGGTGACAATGGGCAACCCTGCCTTACACCTCTTCCTAACACTGCCCATCCGGACTCTCCGTTCCCCACTCGCACCTGAGCAGTCTGAGACATGTACAGGTTGCGGATCAGTCTCCTGTCCCTCCAATCCATTCCTATTTTCTGCAATACACGCATCAATTTTTCCCAATTCACTCTATCAAACGCTTTTTCGAAATCTACAAAACAGGCAAAAACGTCCTGATTGTATTCTATATTCCTCTCGACTAGTGATCTCATTACTGCAATAGCATCACGCGTACCTCTTCCTTTCCTGAACCCAAACTGATCATCCCCTAAGTAATCATTTGCCTTACTCTCTATCCTTTTGTTGATGATCCTGAGAATAACTTTAGCTGCGTGGGATATCAAACTTATTGTTCTGTAATCCTCACATGATATAGACTTTGCCTTTTTTGGAATAGGAACTAACACCGATCTCACAAAATCTTCCGGCCAGATTCCTTCCTCATAGATACTACGAATCAGCCCATATATGGCCTTCTTCCCACCTTTCCCTAACCATTATATATATATATATATATATATATATATATATATATATATATATATATATATATATATCCGTCACTGAAAAAGATCTATTCCATCTTTTTAGACTTTCAAATATGAAGAGACATTTAGCATATCGTATATCATAATGCGCATCAAAATGGCTTTGCATGTTCCACTGCGATCATAAATATATGTAATTTTGGTTCCTGACCAAAATTGAATCTATGGTTTCATTAGTCCTACCACGCAACCGCGTGAAATTGAAAATCTAAAAATTCAAATAACTGTGCCACTGAACAAAACATGCAAAGAAAATTAATAATTTTTCCAAAAGGCATTTTCGTATTGACTTGCTTTCCATCTATTCTTCTCACGCACAAGATAGGCCATTCGTTTTAACATGTCTTTTATTGCAAAAAAAGACAAGGCATACTATACATTATTTATTAAATCATTGAAGAAATCGTCAATGAAAAATTTAGAGAGCGCTAAAATTGATTGATTCATATGATTACCGGTAAAAATCAATGCAAATGAATGTTTTAGTTTCAGACTTACTAGAGAACCCATATCCGATACTCTTCCAATTACTGTGAGAGGCAAAGAAGTCGGACCAATCATAAGTGATATTCATGGCGTACTGGAATCAACTTTTGGCAACGTTGGAATTATTACGACCCAACCTTGCTTCGGCAGATTGGACCAGCTGAATGAAAAACTTGGCTAGCACCCGAGAATATTGAGTGGACAACCTTCGTGGCCATCTGACACTCGATCTACGAACCCTTAAAAAATAATACATAATTCCACGCAATACATATTTAAAACGTTGAATCCTAAGAACACCTGGCGTGCTCACATGGGGCCATTTTCATGGTATTCTCTGTGTGTATATCATCCTCGTAAAAGGGGTTCTATAATAAGTTTTATTCCCTCGAAACGAAACCATTGAGGTCAGGTTAAAGTTTTATGCTTCGGTTTCAGTTTATTGTCCATGCGGGTGCGCCCTGGCAGCCTGTATTCGAAGGAATGAAAAATTCAATATTCGGAAGTACTTTAATTAAGGTAACACGTTTACGAAACCTTTGGAATTTTTAGTTAATTTACCAATAAGTAAAATGTTGGATTTGCAATTGTCGATTTCGATTCAGAGGTATCACCGGAATTAGTTCTGGAACTTTTTTCTACGAATACTATCGGCGGGACATCGTTTTCATGTGTTTTCCATTCTAACTAAATCTAAGTATGACCCGTATTTTGTGTTTAAAAAAGTAGAAGTTCTTTTGTTCTCATAGTACTTTCTCCTTTTTGTGGAATTCCAAGGGATGAGATACCAAAGAAGGAGAAATATACAAGTATTTTGTCGGAATGCATAGTAAAGGGAATTCATATGCAAAATATTTTTTATACTTTATTGACATGTTTTATCGCATATGGGCAACCAATAATATTTTACGGACGAATAAGCTGACACGAGCAAGAAAAAAGAGCACATTGCACAGGATCTCTTTAATTTTCTGCAATTGCAAAGCAGAATTGTCTCTCGTCGACTGAATCCAGTAGCTATTCTGAAATAAAGTTCTATTTTTTTAGATCGCTGAGGTAACATATCTGCAAAAAAGCTGTCTAAATTCCAATGTAATTTTTTAATAAACTCACCCAAATCTTAATGTAAATTATACGTAACCAGGTGGATTTGTGCTTTTTACATGAAACCTCTGCCGAATCCAGTAATCGGAATAGTTTTTTTATTTTTAAAATATCTATTATTTTAAAAATTCAAAAACATGTGTAAGAAAGAGGCACGTCGGATCGGTGTACGCAAAAGCAAATGATCGGAAATAATCTTATCGGTAACTTAGAACACAAGGTACTCTTTCTCCCTTTAATAAGATATCCTTATGGGAACCTGGTTCTGTCTTTGAGCTTATCTTGGTATCTTTTCCTGGTTGCGAATTCAGAGAAACTCTATGACCGCTTCCGTGGGGGTGGAGCGTGGTTTTCTGTGGTGGGGCGGCTCACTTCTGAGCCGGTGCCGCGGCCGTGGGACACAGGGATAATTGAGGATTTCAGCAGCCGTGATTAATCGTGCGGATTCATTTCACCCCGTTACCGCAAATCTTTGGTGAGGGTGGTCGGCATTAATCCCACCCTTAAAGAGTAGTCCCTTTCAGTCCCCCTGCATTCTCATGCTCTCCGAGAAAACGAGGGTGTCGCGTTGATCTGGACGACGAATTCTTGGGGCTCTACAGTTAGCTTCTTCGGATTGGGATTTATCCTACAGAATTATTTTCATCCCCGCCGTAAGAACCGGAATCTAATCAAGGCCGCTCTTATCTGTGGTTGACTCGGAGGTGATGCGGTTGGCTCTTGGTTGGTCTACCTTCATCAAAAATCGTTTCTATTTTTAGGGGTTTCAATTCGTCCTCTGCAATGATATTTTTGGGAGTTTCTGAGATCTCCAACTGATTACTGGTTTTTGAGGCCATAGGAATTCAAAATGATGAGTCCTTAGCAGCTAATGCGAAGTCATTTGACTGGGGGGAACATAAAAATTAACCTTGGGAAGAGAGAGGAAGATATATAGAAATACTATGGATATGTGACTATAATATGTAGATTTATCCGTTGATATATATTTCTGGAGAGGGCTTATTTCGTTTCATGAAAATCGTTATGAGCGAAATGTGTCAGATAGTTATTATGAATGCTGAGTTGGGAGCCACCAAAAAAAAAGGAGATAATATGTAGCATTTAGTCTACTAAATAAAATGGCACCGTTAGAGTTTAACACTAACTCAAGAGAGAGAAAAAAACCTATCTCCGCAGTACATGAGTGGGCGAGGACACAAAGATAATTTGAGAAAGTTTAGGAGCAGAGAGAATCAATAAGGAAAAGGAGTCCTTGTATCCTTTTGGATAGAAGTAAATCTTTCTCCTCGCACTTTTCGTGGCCACTAACAATAAAAATCACCTCATAAGACATTTTGAAAAAGCGGAAAATAACATGATACGAATTTGAAAACCAGGATACAATTGAATTTGAAAACCAATAAACATCAATTACACTAATGGCTGGTGACCTAAAACTCTTTGTCCTGCGCCCTCATGGTGCCGTTTGGACAATTCGTGTGTGTATGAATTATTATTATTTTTATAAGATAATCTACTAGTTAAGGTAGGTTTTTGGATGGAAAAAATACCAGATAAATATTTTGTGACTGCTAACAAACCATAATCCAGCAACCTATTCTACATCAGGTCCTTCTTCATCTTTGTGTACTTCCTTCCTTTCTTCGTCTTGTCCAACATCCCTATCCTGTTCCTACCCTTTCGTCGTTTGCCTAACATTCTCCTCTCTATTACCGTCTTCAGTATCCCACTGCCGCTCAATACCCTTTTCATCCATTTTTCCTACCTCCATAGGATTTTTCCCAACAAACCCCTCTCCTCACCCATCATCCCTAGTACTTCCACATTTGTTTTCTTTTCGGTCCATTTCACCTTCTCCATTCTTCTCCACACCCACATTTCAAAAGCCTCTAATCTACTTCTATCCTCCTGCTTCAATGACCACGTTTCCGCGCCGTACATAGTTACGCTCCATATCAAAGTTTTGACGAGTCTTTTCTCGACGTCTTTACTCAATGTCCCTGTCATCTCTCTCAAACTCCCGCCTTGTGAAAGCCTCTTTTCTAGAGCAATTCTTCTCCTTATGTCCCCAATACTTTGACCGTGTAGGTCCAAAACACTTCCGAGATACGCAAACTGTTCCATAGGATCTGGTTTTTGTCAGTGTACATTCTTTGATAAATACCTATGTTTAAATCGGAATATTCTTCTATATATCCTCGTAAGGGGTTCTTATTCATATTTTCCTAAATTTTAGCTGAATATAATCAATATGGGGTATAGTGAAGGGAATTATCATTCGCCGTGCCAATTTTTAGAAGTGTACTTATTCAGACTACTCACCTCTTGGGAGAGTGAGCTTCTTCAAGGTGGTAAAAATTGCACTGAGCATGCGTAAAATGATCACAAAACTATGGAATACCTCGGAGAGGATTTTACATCCACTTCAACACAGGGAAACGTTTGTTTTACGAGAGTGGTCGATCAAAAGTCAATCACGTCACGCCGGACTCAATCATCAAAGATATCGTATCCCTTTATGGAACGATGGCTCCAATGCTCAGCCAATAAAAAATCTGTAACATTACTTTGGAACCGAGGAAGCTGGCTGGAATTCCGACAAAACTGTCGTCCGGCGAAATGGATTAATGCGGTAGCAGTCCAAGCGCCAGAAGTTATCACCACGACACTACGGAAACAAGGTTCCCAAAATCCCAAAACCCACCCACCCATCCGCCACTCCTCCGTCCCGCCCTACTTAAGAACCATCTCTCACGTCACACGCATTCTCCCACACTCCGCAATGCGTCACACGTCGCCAGTTGCCGGCCCTGAAATCCTCCCGCCCTCTTGTTCCCTTCCTCTCTCCCCTCCCCCAACTTTCTTCCATTCCCACATCTGTCGATCACTTCAGCAAGCTTATGATTTGTTGGGCACGAGGTTTGAAGTAGAGGGAATCATTGTTATTCCTTCACCGTCCATCGTGCTTAACACCCGCAGTTCCAGCCGCTTCCGTTTTGGAATGAGAAGGTCTTGGTTGAAGAGCTGAAAGCGATCTGTACGCTGTGGTGGCAAGTGTTGCTCAGTCTGCAATTCACTCCCAAGCGTTCCGACATCGGAAGGTTTCCAATGTGTACGCCCGATTTGTTTCACGAGTGTCAAAGACCAATAAAATGCTTTTAGTGACAAAAAAGATGGTGATTTTTCCGGAAAACATGATTTAAAGAAAAAATGTGGCTCTTGGGAAAAGGGTATTTGTTCGGTCCTCCAAATGAAAAAAAAAACAATATATTCGTCTACATTTACTGTCTCGCAAACCATCGCTGGCGCTTGAGGGATTGTTATGACATCAGCCAAATATGCATACTTATCATAGTGCACGAGTATATGTACTTGCGTATATGTTAACTCAATTACATATACAATCGTGCACAACCATGTCTATTTAAATCCTGCAGTGATTGTAGTATTTGGCCTCTACATTTAATTTTAATGTTAAAGTTGATTTTTTTTTGAGTTCTTGGGTTCTATTTTTTTTATGATTACGTTTCATGCTGAGAAAAAATTAGTACCGTGAATTTGTTGAAATATTGGTCGCTAATGCTGAATGAAAACCGCAACCACAATCATAACCACAATCCAGTTCGTTCTCGTGAATATCACAGCGTGATAATTATTTGGACACACTTTACAATGCGTAAACGTAATTACCTCAGAAAATCCACAGGCTGTGTATAGCCATAATGACAATGCTTATTACCAGAGGGGGAATTTCATAATTACAGCGACTGAAATAATTGTCCATTAAAATTCAAATCCATTGTGCGTTAAAACACGTTTGACTACCAAAGTTTTGCACCCGATCGTTCGCGAAATGTTTTTGGATAGTAGTTAGCTCTTAGTCGCTGTAAAAGTTCCCGAATAATTCGAATGTTATCTAGATTGAAGTATATTTTCTTTCACTTTCCGTTTAAGAAGTATATGATATATGCTTATACCTAATTATTTTAATCAACTCAGATCTGAATTGAGCCGACAGTGGTGAGAGCCGTTTTATTAGTAACGATTTCATACTTATTTCTATACAACGGAAATTTAAGCTAGTAAAATCAGAATAAGGCGCTATTTCATCGACTTAATGCAAAACTTTGTAATAATCACAAATAAATATACACACGTATATACAATATTATTATATGACCTCTGGAGCTGTGCTGGCGGAAGTAATAATAATTGCTCGTGGTAAGGTCACCCATGCCAGATAGGTCAAAGGTTAGGAGCCAGACGAAAGGTAGTCCACGCAGCGTCTGACCCCAGTGGGGCGGCCATTAAGTGATGGTGTCACGTTAAAAACACTATTGAGGAAGGCAAGGGGAAACCACCTCAATTATCATTCCCAAGAATGTAATGATGGGCACTATAGAGAATATGAGTCCTGGCAACTACGGGACTCGACCCAAACGGCCGTGTGTCGTGCCCGGCAGCGGGGGAGGCAAGGCTTCCGCGGTCGTCATCCCACGAAACCATTGGGGGGAAGAAATAACGGCAGCAGGACAGAAGACGAAGAAGAAGACGAAAGTAGTTAGAAGTAGGTTACTGGAGTGACAATTATAGAAGATATACAGCGGCGGGGACGAGAGCCAACGAGGGGTTGCCATAATTTTAAATAAAGGGGTAGGAAGAAGCGTAGTCAACATAGAGCAAGCGACTGATAGAATTTTACTCGTAGATTAAAGCAGAGCCGACAAACTTGGTCATTGTTCAGGCATACATGCCACCGAGCAACCACAAGGAGGGAGAAGTCGATAGGATGTACGACGAGTTGGAGGACCTAATCGCGTGTGTTCCTGCAGGGAAACATTTGATAGTGATGGGGGATTGGAATGCGACGGTAGGCGAAGGAAGAGATGGTGGTGAGGTGGGGGACTATGGGTTAGGCACAAGGAATTAACGAGGGGAGAAGGCAATTGAATTCTGCAGGAGACAGGGGCTAGTCATCACCAACACATGGTTTAGACACCAAAAAAGACATAGGTATACATGGACAATGCCAGGTGACTCAGAAAGGTATCAATTAGATTATATTATGGTTAGGCACAGGTTTAAGAACAGTGTGATAAATTCGCAGTTTCCCAGGAGCGGATACAGACTCTGACCACAATTTAGTTGTTATGATATTGTAACGTCCGTTTCAAGAAGATAAGGCAAGGGCGGTGGGTTAGGAAATGGAATGTAGAAGCATTAAATGGATTAACGAGAAAGGAGTATCAGGAGGCTGTAGAGAAAATGATAGATGACGGTGAAGAACTGAGTGCTATCGAAGAAAAATGGGAACGTATCAAGCAAGGGATATCGGAAGCCGCGAAAGACACTATAGGAACCATTAACGAGAAACGGACAAGGAAACCATGGGTAACGGAAGTGATGACTGCAAAGATGGATGAGAGAAGAAGATGGAAGAATGTAAACACAGAGTTATGCAAAATGAAGTACAAAGAGTTAAACAATAAATTGAGAAGGGCCACAAATAAAGCAAAAGAAGAATGGTGGAAAACGCAATGCGAGGATATGTTTACAGAGGAAGGGGGAAATTGATGCATTATACAACAATGTTAAGTTATTGTAGGGAAGTAAGAAGGCAAGATCTGTGCTAACAGTTAAAGATAAATGGGGTAAGATAATAGTTGAACCAGGAAAAATCCAAGAGAGATGGGAGGAATATATAGAAACACTGTATGGTAAAGAACTTAGGCCGACAAGGTTAGACATAGAAAAGGAATATGACGTAGAAAAAGATAGCTTAGGTCCAGGCATACTCGACGATGAAATAGAAAGGGCATTAAAGGAGATGAAAGCAAATAAGGCTGTGGGGGTGGACAATATTCCTGTAGAAATGTTGAAATGGTTAGGGAAAGGTGGGAAGAAGGCCATATATGGACTGATTCGTAGTATCTATGAGGAAGGAATTTGGCCGGAAGATTTTGTGAGATTGGTGTTAGTTTCTATTCCAAAAAAGGCAAAGGCTACATTATGTGAGGATTACAGAAAAATAAGTTAGATTTCAAACTCAGCTAAAGTGGTTCTCAGGATAATCAACCAAAGAATGGAGAGCGGAGTAAATAATTACTTAGCGGATGATCAGTTTGGTTCAGGAAGGGAAGAGGCACGCGTTATGGCATTGGGGTAATGAGATCACTATTAAGAGAGTTAAATAAAACACAATAAAGACCTATTTGCCTGTTTTATAGATTTCGGGAAGGCGTTTGATAGAGTGAATTGAGAAAAACTAATGCGTATATTATAGAAAATAGGAATGGATTGGAGGGACAGGAGACTGATCCGCAACTTGTACATGTCTCAGACTGCTCAGGTGCGAGTGGGGAACGGAGTCCGGATGGGCAGTGTTAGGAAGAGGTGTAAGGCAGGGTTGCCCATTGTCACCGGTGCTGTTCAACGTATATGTGGAGGAAATTATTAAAGAGGCATGGGAAGAACTGGAGGTAGGAATGAAAGTCGGAGGGGAATTCGTAAAATCGGTTAGGTTCGCTGATGACCAAGCATTAGTTTCTCAGTCAGCCAAGGGGTTGCAAGCATTTTTAAGTGAATTGGAGGTTCAGTGCGATAAATATGGGATGAGAATCAATATTAATAAAACAAAGGTTATGCGATTTTCCAGGAAGAAAAAGGCTAAGCTAAATATTAATATAGGTGGGGAAAAAATAGAGCAGGTAGAGCAGTTTACATATCTCGGGAGTGTTTTGGACCAATACGGTCTAAGTGTTATGGACGTTAGGAGAAGAATTGCGCTAGGCAAGGAGGCTTTCTCAAAGAGGAGGGAGTTGATGACGGGGACGTTGAGTAGGGATGTTAAGACAAGACTTTTAAAAACTCTGATATGGAGCGTAGCTATGTACGGCGCGGAAACGTGGTCACTGAAGTAGGAGGATAGACGTAGACTAGAGGCTTTTGAAATGTGGGTGTGGAGAAGAATGGAGAAGGTGAAATGGACCGAAAGGAAAACGAATGGGGAAGTACTAGAGATGGTGGGTGAGGAGAGGGGTTTGTTGAGAGAAATCCTATGGAGGCAGGAAAAATGGATGAAAGGCGTATTGAGCGGTAGTGGAATGTTGAAGAGGGTAATAGGGGGGAGAATGTTGGGCAAGCGAGGTAAGGGCAGGAACAGGATAGGGATGTTGGACGGGATGAAGGGAGGAAAGAAGTACACAGAGATGAAGAGGGACCTGATATAGATTTGGTTGCTAGGGGGTAGTTACAAAATGTTTATTTGATACTTGTGTCCATCCAAAAACCTACCTTAACCGGTAGATTACCTAATAAAAAATATATTGATTGCAACTAGAAGTGAAGGAACTCTTAATTTTGGATAGTACATGTCTGGTGTTGAATTACACCCTGCCATACATTCTAGCGGTGGATTTCTGGGTGTAATGTAGATATAGAATAGATAATTAATGAGTTCTAGACTCATGCCATGCCTCGAACTTCTCTTCCATTACCTATTGACGATAAATACCCAGAAAGACGGCCTGGAACATTAATCGAGTCAAAACATTTTCCCTAGGAAATGTCTATACCCAGTATGTCATATTTTCCTCATTTCATTTAGTTGCCATTAGAGTCAAGTCAAAGGGAAAAATATTAAAGTAATATATTGGTAAAGTAATAATTGGATGGTACTTGGATGTTGGACGGGATGAAGGGAGGAAAGAAGTACACAGAGATGAAGAGGGACCTGATGTAGATTAGGTTGCTGGATTAGGCTTTGTTTGGAGTTACAAAATGTTTATTTGATAGTTGTGTCCATCCAAAAACCTACCTTAACCGGTAGATTACCTAATAATAATACAATATTATATGTACTATTAAGCTGAGATTATGTAGATATTATATTATGAGTAGATAGATATTATTATTTTTGAAATTTTTGAATAATCTCATATACGCATGCATATATAATTCATATATGTAAATATATATAGGTATGTATATAAATGCATATATATATATATACACACATATATGATTCCTATACATTTCGTAATATCTTTATCATAATAACCCATCGTTTCCAATCATGTTATCGCAGGAGGATAGGATAACTGTTGAATTGCTATTTGTGGCAATATGCTTCGCCATTAATTATAACCGTAGGACACATTAAGAATATAACATCACATAATTATGTTTCATAATACAATTATACTGTTTATATTTTCGAGATGGACGAGCATTTGCAATGAGTAAAGAAAAAAAGGAAAATCTTCTGATCCTAAAAAATTAGATCTACTCTATAAAACAGCATTTGTTATTCCAGCGAAATATGTTGCATGCGTTCTGCAAGGAATTATAAAGGTTTTTCCTATGAAAGTAGAAATCGGTCGTGGCGGTGGTAACACGATCACGAGGTTGCCTCATTTTTCAATGTTAAGTTTTCGGTTTTAATCGAAGGCCAAGGACTTTCAACATCTAATCCCTTCCCAGAGAACAGGGGATCAAAGCAACTGGCGGATTTAATCTATCAGATTAGCACTTTTGCGCCGTAAGCTAAATGACCCTGGAATAATCTCCTATCCTGAGGCTGGTACTGTGGTTTTCAGTATATGGTATTCAGAATGGAAGGGAGTGACCCTACAATTCATTTAATTTAGTGTAGATTGTAATATATAACTGCGTATTTGGAAAGAACATATTTTTTAGGAAAACATATAATATATATTATTTATTCCAAATATAAGCGATTGAAAAACAACACATTAAAATAATTTTTATCTGTAACGATAAAAATACTGTTGCGTGAAGAATTGATTCACTAGTTAATTTTTTCTAAATATTTTACGCAAATACTATATGTAATTTAGTTCTACCTTCAAAATTTATAAGTAAATCATCACTCAAATTATTCATTGCTAACTTGAAATGTTTGCATATGATTTTTCGCAGACAAAAACTCGGGAACTAAAATCCTAGGATGATGTTAAAGGGAATATAAATATCATACCCGCTTTGTTGAAATTAATTAGTTTATGTAATATTTTTCTGATAATTTCACTCACTGAAAATATTAAATTGGTAAAAATCATCGATATACTTCATTTTTCTTAAAATCATTTCCATTTTTGTTGCATTGTTAGGTAAGTGTTCTGGAAATCACAAACGTACGTAGGCACATTTAAATGCCCGTATGAATGCATTTAATCGTAAACATACAAATAATTTACGTAAAAAATTATTCGCCATAGAACGAAAACCACATTAATTTTTCAGAAAGATGAAAAATTGGGGGGCAAAACGCGAAAAGACTTTTGGTTTGAAATACAAGCGCAGTGTGAAACGATTATGTTTGATTTAAAATTTGTTGCGGTGGATATTATTCGTCGCCAGTCATTCGAAACTCAAAGACCTTTAAACAATTAAATTCCGCGGAAAACAAATTTTGAATTAATTAATGGTTTTTTGAGAAATTAATTTTTTATCTTAAAAACCTTCACAAAACGACCATCATTTTAATGCGAAATATTACTTTAAATTTTAATTATAACAAATCAAATGTTTAAATCTTCTATAAATGTAATGCAATTAATTATGAGATATTTTTTCCGGTTTATTTGAACTCTCTCCACGGAACGCATGAAAAAATTTGGAGAAACAGTTTGCAACTGGTGTGAGTTTGCGTACATGTGTGTGTTTACATTAAAAAGCGTGTCTATTTACTCAGAAATGGAAAATGCTCGTATTGTATAAAGCCAACTAGAAAATAATGGTTGAAAGATTGGTATCAGAGAAGGAAGGCACTGCGGGACATGCAGAGAATGACGAAGGTGAAAGTAATATCATGTCAAGGTCCAAGGTCATGGGTAATGAAGAAAGAAGGGTAGGCATTAAGTTGTTTCGAGGTACAAGGCAGCGAAAACAATTTGGGGGTGATATCAGGTCTCAGTCGAGAGTAGGAACAGTTCTGCAGAGTGAAGTGTTGGCTTAGTGAGTCTTAGTTGAGTGGAACGTCCGGGGGGTCCAATTCTGGTATTATCTGAATCTCCCCGCCTTTTTAATCCTCGTCCCAACCAATATCACCCTGAGTCAAACCTCCCATTATCACTCCATATATATATACGAGGCGTGTTCATAAAGTAAGACCCGTTTGGTCAAAGGAAAAAATATACTCATGTGAAACCCATTTTATTGGCACTTTTAGGTAGCTACAAACCTACTTCACTTATCTACATAATCGCCGTTCACTTCTAAGCATTTTTCGTACCACTGCACCTGCTTCTTTAACCCCTCTGCATAGAAACTCGCCGCCTGAGGGTTGAACCAATCGACAACGCCATTCTTGAGTTCCTCTTCGGTTTCGAAACGTTGTCCATCGAACCACTGTTTCAAGCGGAAGAAGAGGAAGTAGTCGCTGGGTGTAAGGTCAGACTGTACGGTGGGTGGTTTAAAGAGTTCCCAACGACCAAAAAACTCTTGTCCACTGGACATTCTTTGCTCTTTGTGGTGGTCGGTGAGCATTTTCGGTACCCACCTTGCACGCAATGTGTGGTATCCGAGGTTTTCCGT
Source organism: Hetaerina titia (assembly GCA_037158775.1). Lineage (NCBI taxonomy): Eukaryota > Metazoa > Arthropoda > Insecta > Odonata > Calopterygidae > Hetaerina > Hetaerina titia. The sequence goes on from CM073771.1 coordinate 47,464,434, forward strand.
AACAATATTGTAGACAGTAGTGCGTCCAAGTTGAGGAAATTGTTCAGCCAGGCCATTAATTGTCAATCGACGATCACATCGCAGTTTTTGTTCCACTTGCGAAACAATTTCATCGGTCAGAATACTGGGCCTACCACTTCGCTCTACGTCATGGACATTTGTTCGTCCATTTTTAAAGTCACAGCACCATTTTCTAACCTTTCCTTCACTCATAACTGTAGGTTTATGAACTTTCAGCATCCGACAATCCTTTTGCATACAAGAATCGTATGACAGAACGCACTTCACAGCTGGCGGGATCAACGATTGTCGCGGACATTGCTATTTGCATGCACGGACAAGCAAACGACTTCTGAAACAAAACAAATGCTGCTATAGCTTTTCAATGAATCAGTAGATGGCGCTGCAGGAGCAAAACTGTGTTCTGAAGCGCCAATATTTAAATATAAGCAAACGGTACTTGCTTTAAGAATACGCCTCGTACGTGAGGGGGTATGTATGCTTGGGCACACTGGCACAGATATGAAATAGATATTCAAACATCAAATGCCCAAAAATCTAATATAGTAAAGTAAACCAAATTACTAAGTAAACCTGTACCCTGACATGGGTGAAGACATATTATTAGAAAATATATCCTATATCACCCGTAAAAGTCTAAGTCTCTTGGAAGTCGTAAATCCCGGAAGACTTCGATATCAGCACACCGATTGAACCTTCCCAAGAAAATCACCTACATTGTGTCTACTGATGCACAGTTGCAGAAAACTGCTAAAAATTCTGCTTCAATAATTTGACTGCATGTGATATTGAACTGTAAAGGAGTGTAGTCGACTAGATATGTTAGACCTGTGCGTGATTTTGAACGGGGTATGACATTGAGTAGTATGAGGTTTTGTGTTTTATTTATTTAATTATTTAGCATTATTCCGACAACAGCACATTTTGACTTTTTACATCGGATTATTAACTGTGATAACAATGGACACGATTACGAATGTCCAAGCCCTATGTAAAGGAAAACCCACCCGGGCGGGAATCGAACCCGCAACCCTTTGATTGACAGACGCTACTTTGCCTCCACCGTGGCTGGCTTTTATGATGATGAGCTGTGTGTAATGATTCTAACATTGTATTTTATTTACCTTTGAATAGAGTAGCTTAGTTTTGATTAATTACTGATCAAGAATCTGTTGCAAATGAAATTGAGTTTTGGTGTGATAGAAATGGGTATTGAGATCTTTTTAAAAGAGAATTTTTAAAATTTTTCACCTTGATTATATTTTGCAAATGCAGTCTTAGATTTTTATGATTGAGGATTCGTAGTCGAAAAAAGCGTGTCATTTGTGATAAAGATTAGTCATGAGATGTTTTGAGAAGTTATTGCTTCATGAAGGAAAGTTTGATTTTGATGTTGAGGATTTGGGTTTCACCTGACACTGCTTAATTAATTCAAATAGTGACTTACGTCATCTATTTCTTCATTACTCAAAAGGTTCAGGTGATTACATTAATCTGAATTCTACTCGATGGATTTATATCACTATTTTGAAATCTGATCACTTAATTTTTTCATGGGAAATATTTTTAAATGCTTTTAAAGTACCGCTCAAACGTAATAAATAAGCAGGTAAATTTTGCCAGAGATTACTTATCCTCACAAAGAGTTGTTTTTCACGACGAATAAGCAAATCAAAGGTTACGTTTCAAATACCGGCTCACTCGAGGCTATACCTCCCTAACCTCAACCAGCTGCTTTTGATGTGAGTCTTAAAAAGAACACTTTGAAGTAATTTTTATTGCACTTATTGCGTCGTATCATCTAGTTTGGCTGCTTGTTTAGTCTCTAGTGGTTTCCTCCCGCGTTCTTTGTGCCTAATCTCTACCATGCACCAACTGAAGACATTCCTCCGGGCTCCTCTCTTCTTACTGTTTACCCTTCCCACGTCCCTCCTCTCCCCATGGGCGAGCGAACTGCTAACTCTCTACCTCCAATTTGTACGTACCCACCGTGAGGCCCGCCGCCCACGCATCCAATTCCCCCATCGCATGTCGTTCAACTCCCTTTCCGTCTCGATCTCCGCCCCCCATTCCTCCAGCCCAGGTCGCCCATTCTCTTTCTCTCCGAAAATGTTTTGCCCCCTCGCGCCATCCTTTTTAGCGCCATCGTCTACCAAATGCCTCCTTTCCTACTCTCGTCCCGCTCTCACACACTTCCGTCTGCTCAGTTTCCTCCGCCTTCACTCCCGCTTCTCTCTCCCTGGGCCTTTAGCGCCCCGCCACCCCCGCTAAACAAGCGGTCGGTGACTTCGACTCTCTTGGCCCTCCCACGCAAGACTTTGTCTCCCCGGTCTTCCCACTCGACATTCGGGACTTTCGTTCCATTCCCGGCTTCCACCTTGCCTCTGTTTCCCCGCGGGATGGGGCGTCTATAAAGCAGACATTGCCATCCCTGAATTCTGTCACTCCTCTTGGGATCGCGTATCTCGTCAGTGCCTCTACCTGAGACTTTGCTTGGAGGAATAGGTGCATATCTCCTCCCCTTGGTACGAAAAATACATCAGAATAAGATCCAAAAGTGAAGGAATTACGTCAAATAAAATTAATTCCATGAATTTGCAAATAGATAATTGCTGCACGAGAAAATCAGATGCAAGCAGGGGGTTATTAGGTAAACTCGGGGGAAATTTCCTACACTCAAGAAGGAAGTAATCCAAGCTTAAGAATTTTAGAAGGCACATTAGGTTTAGTCCTAACACGGAGGGTATTATTAAGGTAGCAGAGTAGAGCAACAGTGTAAATCACCTAGTCGATGAATCTAAACCAATAGGCTTCCAAGTTGAATGTATTAACATTCATTTTCCCGTCAAAAAAGTAGCGAGAGTACAAAAATGCATTTATTAGGCGAACAACTGATATGTAACACCATGTGGACCGTAATTATGTTACGTACTGCCCTTCCAGACAACGAAGGGATAACTACCTACTGTTTTAGTATTAAGGGCGAGTGTCAAAAGATTCCTTGCCAAAATGTCATTACGTTGGTTATAGGCACTGTGCATATTTAGGTTTACAAAGATAAGCAATTCATCTTCATAACTTCATCTACATTATTTACTTCCACATAGTGAACCATGGAGTTAAAGTAGGATTGACACTTGACCTGCTCATTTTTCTTGTTTGCTGTCTAAGGTTGGTAACTGTCATACATGTTTTCCCATTTCAATGATATTTCAGATACTATCGACCATTCCCCCAGTCCTGAAACTTCCTCTTCTCCACCCGGTCGTTATCCATGGGTATCTTGTATTGACATCCACCCTCTTCTCTCCTCAACCTATGCCTTATGTTTTCGCTCCACCTCTCTTTCCGCTATCCTCCTTCCCCATCGGCCTTTTCCAAAACAAGGAAGCTTCGATATTCGTCCTGCTCTGATTATCTTCAGCCCCACGGCCTTCTCAAAATAATCCTGTTCGTGTCACTCGATGGATAAACTCCGCCCCGAACTATATCTTTGACTTTTTTTCTATGAGTGTCGCAACAAGTAGAATGAGACACAAAAACTCTCCCGTTCCTCTCTCTCTTAGCTAATTCCTGGTCATGTCGCAATACTAGTCTGCAGCGGTCCGGTGTTTCTCACGCGAAATGCCATAACGTTCGTTATCCTGAACATAATATACTTAGAGAGAAGGTTCAACACATTAGATTAAACAACGTAAGTAATGGAGGACTAATATGGTATATTTTGTTTGCGTACACCCGACACACGAAAAAAATTAATGCACCTTATTGTATGAAACGTAGTTTACTAAAACCAATACCGTTAGTTACCAATAATGACCACTAGTTTACTGAAACAAAAAACTAAATTTATGTCCTCGATAGTGTTGATACGTCTATGTAATACATTTTTATGTTTATAGCAGTAATTTTATTACACATGGATTAAAACAGAACGTACTTTCTAATTTTGATCGTAATTTGATTATAAGTAAAATCATATTAAGACCAGCTGCTTGAACATGATGTACATGATCCGTTGGAATGAGAAAATCTTTTTCTGGAGGGTATTCTTGATTTCCTGCCTATTCTGCTTTGGGTTTATGGAACTTTCTAAGTGTTTTTAATGGAATATTAGATAAATTTCCATACATAAATGGCACAGTCACCACCCTCCACTCCACTACCTTGGAATAAGTAGAGTGGAAAACATAAAGGAGTAAATAAATTAAACTTCAAATATATTAATGCTTTAATTATCTAAGGTGACGTTGGGATTTACAAACTCACTAATACGTTTCAGGCGTTTGGGAATATTCATGGTAATAGTAATCCAAAGGGATATAATAAATGCAATCTTTTGGAGAGATTTTAAGATGGAAAGCATGCGCAAATAACAATATAAGATAACAGAACATAAATTTTAATTACAAGCACATTGCTGTCCAGGTACGCCAGATTTATACATTTTCTTTGGGTATGCAAATCATGGATTTCAAATTTAGGTGTGCATCAGTATCCAATTTCATGCTTCAATGTTTGGGAACGATACAGCGATTACCAAATGTAAAAACCATACGCTTTGACCATTTATCTTCAGTGGAGAATTTACGGATTATTCGTTAAAAGTTACTGTCAAGACATTTCCCGCATTTAATTTGAATATGGGAACGAATTTAATATTAAAATGAGAGGATCCAAGTCGCACCAGCATGATATTTTCATTATATTTATCCCGTGACTAAAAATAACCGATTTTACAAACACATTGGTATCCTGCTATTTATCTCTCGGTGCGTGAAACTGAAATTCTTCAGGGTTTTGAACTCGATCTATGGGCGTTTCATTTTTAACTAAACGGGAGAGACTTCTGTAAAAGATATCACGGCCTATTCCTGGACCAAAAATTTCCCGACACTTCATACCCTTAGTAATTCCAAGCCGGGAAAGGAATTTGTGGGAGGCAGTGAGGGGGTGTGGTCGTTAGTCTCAGCATACCTGTCTTTCAGCACGATTAGCTATGCGTCATTCAGGATAAAATGTACTTAGAAGCAGGTAAGCAACGGAATGAGTTTATTTCAAGCGATGAAGTGAGTGGGGTGACGAGTGTATTTATCTTTTCTGACAAATCTTCACCCGTGAGAATGCTCGCCCGAGAGAGAGGCGTAAATCGTGACAGGTGGCGACGTATTTCGGGAACCAAATGTGTGTGGGTGTCGAGAGGGTGAATGAAAGGACGTTGTCGGGAATGATGGAATTTGGGCTGAAAGTTGAAAGGAAACGCTCAGAGGAATGACAAACATGATGGTAAACTTCTCCGGAAGAAGAGCCCAAAGGAAAAATGGATGACATTCCTGTGACGTGTGCATGGTACTCATTTACGTTAAGTACGGTGTTATTTAGTCACAATTGGGAGACCCAACTGTTCAAACATCTATGCCATTAATCACTCATTCTTCAGCACGGAGCACAAAAACGACCTGCATGACTTGTGTGCGTTCGACTCAGAGCCACACTTATCAAATGGACGTTTAGGGCATGCCTTGCTACAATTTTAGTAGACTGATGTTTTTAGGAATATATTATTGATAAAACTATGATATTCGTTGATTTTCTGCGGTTGTCAATTAACTAGATGGCGGACTTTGTTCATGAGAAAGTGGCCAACAAATCGCTTAGGACCTATCTAAGGCATTTTATTTGGTTCCAGGGAATGGCTTCCCCGGAGGTGAGTTATCTACCCCGACTGAAGGTTTCATCTCGTATTTCTCCTCCGGACTCTTGGAAAACCTTTTCTGAGAGAAAAATACTGGGTTTCACAGAAATGTCACGTGAGAACCATCTAACTTGAGATTGTTGTTTAACACCTTTCTGTGGTTATTTTACTGTTCTATACTTACTAAATAATTACAAAAAATCAAGGAGTAAGAAAAATAAGAAGATAAGGATGAAATAAGGAGAAGACAACAGAAGGATTACCATGCGTTGGAAGTCCGATGTCTGATGGCTTCATCATGTAAATATGCTAAATATTTTCTTGGAGTGGGTGCTATGCAACCAGGCGCATTCCGGAGAGTTGACCGTCCCTTCACGTCACGGTGTTTCTATTTTTCTGATTACAATGAATCAATTTCATGCGATATATGTAAAACTAAAAAATGAACGTCAGCAGGTCAAACCGCGATGTGAGTAATGTGCTAATTTACTTAACATAAAAAACTGAGTTATAGTTTTGTTGTCGATTATTATAAATTTTTTTTCCAAAATGTCTACTTATAAAATTACCAGGATCTAGCCCAACAGATATACCCGAACTAATAATTGATAGTAAAATAACTGATTTGTTGTGGAGGGATTCATGTCAAAATATATTTCAATTACCGTGCTAACGCTGCAGTTGTAAAGGCTAAAAGATTTTCATGCTATTAACTAAATCGCGTCTAATTGTGGCAATACAAATCAAGTTTATTAATGCAGTAAAGGGCAACGCCCACCATCACTTATTCAATATTTTAGGATGAAAATAAGTAAAAATTCTGGATGCACAGGGATAAAATAATTCTTCACTCCCTTTTTATTTGAAACGGATTTTGTGCGGAAGTTGAATGTTCTTTAATTCAATGCATGCCATTAATAATTTTATTTGAAAAATGATTGATTGGAAAACATTTGGACACTGATCCAAAACACAAGACTATCATCATTCAATCATTAAATGTATAGTATATTCATTATTGAATGTCGAAGGTTTCGGGCGTAATCTATATATTTAAAGCAACTCTAAGACTTTGGGGTTTTTTTGGGAAAAAATTAAGCATATTTGAACACATTTATTTATTTTTAATTTGCAAAAACTAGGATGATTGACGCATAGAGTTGGATTTATCGACCAAGGATAGGTGAATGTGCCAAGTTACAAATCCCGGACTTAGATAATGAGGAAAGGACACTCTTTGGGCATAGGGCCAAGGGTAAGTTTAGTCGATTTTGGATGAGTCGCTTTCCTTTCTCCACGGAAATAAATCTTCAGATCCTTATCACTCCCCTTTGTCCATCCCATTCACATCGGATTACGATGTATCCTTCCGATGGTCATTTTTCACTTTCTTAACATCCACAATACTCTCTCTAGAGGTCGTCAACGTCCTCTTCCAAACACTCGCGCACGAGAAACCTCGATGGTCCACTATTCTGTTTCCCACCATAAACTTCTGGTTATAACCTATAAGTTTTCTTAGGTTAAATTTATTCGTATCAGTACCGTGTTTTATTTCATACAGTCAGTGAAAGGTGTGCTTTAAATGCTTCTACAGGACATTTTTTATAATAATTAAACTGTGGAACGTTTAAAAAAATTCTAAAAAGGTTGTTGACACTTAGTTGAAGTGTGGAATGCAGAAACTCGATGAAACGACATCAATTATTCTAGAGTCTAGCAAAGTGAAATATCTTCACCTTAACCATTAACGTGGTGCTACTAAAGAATGATTGAAATGCTGTTTTCGGAGCAACAAATGATGTGATATATAGATGGGTGGATTAACAGAGAAGAAATGGAGGACCCTTTAGAGAAAAAGAAAATAACTATTTAGTAAATTACCGCGCCTCCTGATGCTTTACCATCAGGAGGCGCGGTAATTTACTTAAGGCCATGACCGAAGGAAACCGAGAGGAAAATATTTACAGAGAAAGGCTAATTACGAGAAGCGGGTAATGAAAGTCACCGTCCAAAGAGCTATCAGGAAATGAAGTAATTGACAGGGAACGGTATTGATTGGAGAGCTGCACTAAAGTAATCCTCGGATTGATAAACCAATATGATGGCGAAGCGTTACCGTAAGAACTGATCTAATGAAAAGAAAGAAAATCCTTAACTTGACCAAGTTTCTCATTGATAAAAACTTCCTTAGTACAACTAGGCCTTGGGCATTTTATTTATTCTCCAGGAGAAGTATATAGAAAGATTTTTAGTCGCTTTTCTGATCTATGCGTGGGCTCCGTAGAATGGGTCATTCAACTTCCAACTGCACTTTATTAAGTAAGTACGTTGATGCAAAGTTAGGTTTTATTCATGCCCTATCTAACCTCCTACTCAGTCCTATCCACCACCAAATTAGCCGCAATGTCGCATACTATAACTTTATGAGCAGTTTCGTTACCCGCCAAATCCCAATCCTTCTGCTGAATGATAACAATTGTAATAAAAACTACCCGTCTCCCTCTTTTCCAAAACTTTATTCCTCGTAGAATTGCATTTGCACTTGAGAAAAAATTGGCCTCGAAGCAAATGCCACTTTGTTATACTAGTATGTTGATATCGAGGTATACTTAATAAGGTATACTTAATACAGAATAATCGGTATGAATTCAGATTTTATGATGTACCATACGAATGCAAGGAAAAAAAATCAAACGAGCTTTAAGTTCAATTTTGGCTCCAAAGTGTTCTAAAATTAGTTAAAGTAAAAAAATTGAAGAGTTACGTTTTATAATCTCAAAAGGGGTTTGGAAATATACTGAATTTTGTATAACTATCTCCAATTAACGATTTTACGCCTGAACTATTTCTATTCATTTTATGCTCTTCAGTTAAAAAGGCCTATCCTTTCGTTCTCCTTTGTAATAGTGATTATCCATATCCCACCATGGCGTGGAAATAAATTTTGCGAATCACTTAGGAAGATAATATTTATTGCTTATCAGAAAGATATTTCCTGGTGAATGTCATTCACCCTGTGGAATAGAATTTTAAAATTGAGCCTTTGTCACATTAAAATTTTCCTGATAATTCAAATCCTTCAAAAGGGTGTTATTTTTAGAAATAATTAGAACTATGCAGGATAAAGTCAAACTGCTGTTTTCGGGTCACATACGAATGAACATAAATGGAATTGATGGAAGTTTTCATAAAGTAGTAATCTTCCTACAGTTCTTTCATAACTTTAATTTTTAATAGTACTTTGTGAATCCTCATTAATGCCTGAACTCAATAGAAGCAGGCTTGAAATAGTGAGAATTATAGATACGCATTGAAAAAATGATAATTCTGTTTTTTACATAAATTTTAAAGGCCAAAAACTCAACAAAACTCGTTTCACGCTTTACTTGAACAGCCGTGATTGTTCTTTATTTATACAAAACACCAAAATCCACCGGTAGACAGCAGCCATGAATATACAAATATTAGTTATATCTAAATATACGTTACCTCGTGGATAAAAACACTCGTATACATGTATGTATACATGCGTACATATTGAAACAAAACTCACGATAATTGATCAAATGATTAAACGTTTGTCTTTGAGAAAATATGTTTGGGTTCCATTTTGTTATAATTGTTTAACATGCGAGGGATGAGCAAATACTTAAATCAGCATTTTTTGCTTGTCTGGTGAACAACTACCCTCTAATACTATCGATGGCTTGCATAATGCCATTTAGGCATAGAAGTAGGAGTTCTCTTCAAAGCAATAAGTCGCTTTTCAAGCGCATATCTACAGCGTTGTGAAAAGCCTTGCACAGTATGGTTATGCTCCTGACGAATAATAATTAGGGACAATATTAAGTTAACTGCTATTTTTAACTCATAATTGTCTACTACGGTTTCAACATTAGGTATACTTTTCTGTTTGCTACATAGTTATAGCATACGCCAAAGAAATGAACTTAAAACTCGAGTATTAGAGATTTTATTTAAAATAATACCGCATATTAATTTCATAAATATGAAAAATACAATATTAACGAGACGATAGATTTGTAATAATATTATCGGTATGTAAATTAGCAGATTGATTATTGTAATTCCAGAAACATAATTAAAGTAGACATAAATCGTGAGAAAGTAAAGTTTCCTGTTAAAAGGCTTGTAGGGAGTAGAATATAAAACGCCGATAGGAGAAAACATTCCGGGTAGGCGAGTGAGTAGGATACTGAAAAATGGAATTAGCGATTTTTTTTTCGGTGGTGTTTCCAACAATAATTTCGGGTGAATATTTCACAGGGTTTTAATGACTGGTCATGTCCACCATAAATGAAAAATTTCCCGTTCCTTATTCCCTGGGGCTTTTTAGGAATTTAAGGTTTATAGGATCGGAATGCAGGCCCTAACGATCCATTTTATCCGACATTGACAAATTGTTACGAAAATGTTGCTAGAAAAAACTGAGAGTATCAGAAACGGAGTCTGGTGCAAAGTGCTGTCCTTACATTTTTAGTCTAAAACCCTCTTCGTCTAGGGAAGTATCATTGTGAAAATTGAATATAATTGATTGATGGCGAAACTTTTTCAAATCGATTTATGTTGGAAATGAAAGAATGGTAATTTTGTGATTCCACAGAAAGTTTATTACGATACCACCCGGGTTTCGACGTTCAAAGTCATCTCCAGGTAACAACTGTACAGACATCCATCTATATCTGCTACATTCAGGTAGGGGTGGAGAGGTGAGAAGGTGGGGGCTTCCCTCCCCCACCTTCTCACCTCTCCACCCCTACCTGAATGTAGCAGATATAGATGGATGTCTGTAGAGTTGTTACCTGGAGGAGATGACTATGAACGTCGAAACCCGGGTGGTATCGTAATCGCACCTTATCGTTGTGGAAAACAGGGTTCATTTATATAAGAAATAACTGGAATAAGTTCAGCAGTTAAATTCCAAGTAAATAGATGTAGTTGGCATACCGTTGAACAGAGCAGCACCCTGTACAAAGAAAGAGTTGAACATGTTGAAAGAATAACTTAAGAAATATACTCCGTTTCTATGTTTTTGAAGCATGTGGGAGAAACTAGCTCAATACTCTTCGAATAAAAATAGACTTATTATTCATTTATTTCAGAAATTTAAATAAAATGGAGGCAATAGACTTTCTCTAGTTACTTTGGCAATTACGATTTTCACTTTGAATAATACCCTCTTGTTACTCAGCTTTAGAACCGGAATAAACTTCCCGTCCTATGTACAATCTCATTTTAAAAAATAGCAACCATCCTCAAAGAACTGACCGTGGCATTATTGTATACTCACCGTTGAATTACTGACTATGTTTTCAAGGAAATTCTTGTTATCATTGTTTTGGAAAGTGTTACCTAATGTCTTTTGTATTTCGTCATATCTTGTAGCATAGATATATCTCAAGTAGAGGTAGGCCAATTCTCCGAGAATGTACTTCCATTGTAAGTGAAATGATGCTAACCATCAGAATTCCACCATTTCTGTTCTGAATGCGGTTAGACATTTTTCATCCCAGCATATGTGTATGTTTTTTCTATGAAAACATTTATCTCGCAGATATTGTTTTCACGTTATCGCCATAAGGTGTTATTGATTTTCAATCTTTGGATTTCTACAGTCTTTCAGTCTATCCCAGCCTTACCAATGTCTTCCCTGCTTAACATATTCTCACGTTGATGCCTTCTTCCCCTTGCTTCTCGTAATTTATTTTTTTGCACCGTACGTTGTTTAACTCTTGAGTAAGTTTGACGGAACGCTAAAGTTTTGAGCGTACGCCGATAGATGTTCTTGAAGGGGCCCAAAGAGCGAAAGTTTTTGCATGGAACTGGAGATGTTTGAAGGAAGAAATTGTGGAACACAGAAAATACTTTGGAACATCCAGAAAACTTTGCGGAAATTCACGCAACGAAATTTAAAGAAGTGATTTGCTGTCAGTCATTAATTTATATTCGTAATCCATGAGGTAAGATCCAGCTGTATTTTAGTGTAGGTATACAACGATTCGTGATCCAGAAACACGTTTACGTGGGGAAGTCATAACTGGGGGATTCGTATCTCTGACACTTCACCCGTGGGAAATATTAGAAAAAAATGACAAGAATATTTCCATCAGTTCTTTGAATTTCATTTATTATCCAGAGCAGTTCATATTGAAAGTAAATATGTCTCCCGGAAAATTGTACTATCTCTTGTAAGTTATTTCTGATATTCGACTTAGCCAATGTACCCGTAGAATTACAGATGCTAGATGACTAATCGTATTCTAGTTTATTCAGATATAATGAAACCATTTCAGAGAGTAAAAATCATTCGCCTTGACCGGGATTCGAACCCGGATCCCTCGATATCCGGCCGAGTGCTTTAACCAAGGCGAATGATTTTTACTCTCTGAAATGGTTGCATTATAATGCACACATAGCGGGTGACTCCGTTAAAGTTACTATTACAGTTTCTTGAAATTTGAATATTCAGATATAATTATACGTTTAATTTACATCTACTTTGTCCATGGCGATACTCCACGTTGTTGTATGGGAGAGATAGAGAGGGAGGGCACCATTTTTGTTTTTCTTAGAGCAAGGTTAAATGATCTATTTGTAATTGAAATACGCGACTAGCTAATCTTAGGTTAATTTAAAAATGTCGTTGTTATCAACCTTGCTTTTGTTATTACTATAAATATTGCAAGAGAATAAGAAAAATTGAATTATATAAGTGCTTATCTCTATTTTTCTTATTGTACTCGGGGTCTTGCCTGTTGATAAAATATTTGGTGCTTTTTCGGCGTATGATTGGATCAGATAAAATAGAAAGTTTCAAATTGTGGAAATTATTGCAGAAATAAATTACTTTTTCCGGCTCTTCGTTAATAATATTTAATGCAATTCAACATTTGAGGCGTAATTCTTAGTTATAATATTCTACTTTTATTCAATGTACCTGAAAATGTCTACGAACAGAGGAGAAATATATTGTCAATATTTACTTAAGGTAATGGCGTGTGCTGTGAATAAAGTCTTCGCGTTTTGTCGATACGGAGTAAACCTAATTAATCATTCCCAATGTCAAATGTAAACAAGTGTCCCGTATTTTTTAAAATGTGCTAGTCTTGTTTCTTCTCATCGTGGTTGAAGAGACTTTAAAGGATGAGCGTGGAAAATTTAGTCAAAAATAGGTTGACACTAGTGAGAAAAGGTTAAGGTAGTTATCAACAGCACAGAACTATGAGGTACCTACTCGTATGTTTCCATTAATGCCTTTCTGATACTCTAATGTCGAGGAGGCGCTCAGTATGTTTTTAAAAATTTGCTGCGGTATTTCACGCAAGACATTATTTCATTTTTTGCTGTTCTTTTATGGTTTCTCCATTTGTTATTTCATCTCCTTCTCCTCTTCATAATTCACCGAAAATTTCAAATTTTTGTTATTTATCATTTTCCATTTTCCTGTCACCGTAGCTGCTCATGTATAAGTATCGTGGAGAGAATTATCTTAGTAATTTATTAGCATCCATCAGGCAATTTAATGAAACGCTTACTAAATCCATTTTGTGTTACCAGTTGAAGGCGGAATAAAAATGGAATGCGTAAATTCGTGAAAAACTTTAGATGAATCTTGCCATTGTTTTCTTACATCTAGAGTTTTCAGGTGGCAGTTGTTTCATGAAAGACTTAAATAGATATTTTAATTATCATGTAGTTGATCAATTCGAATATTGATTTTGTTTAAAAAGTTTAGATAATACCCATAGATCACCGTAAAGGACGTTGGGTGGAGATAATACGCGAGTATATGAAATTTCCCTATAAAAAAATAAATTAAATCAATATTAAATAGATATCAGGCATATGGTTTCCCCACAAATTTTCCGTTTATAATAATTTTTGTTTTAATAATTGGAGTCTACAAATCTGGTCGTAACATTCCCCGCTAAAATGGCCGTAAACACAAACATGAGCTGAAAAACCACGAGATCGTAGCTCCGAGTTAAGGTTTTCATTCATTCATTCATTAATGCTGCAACTTTCGATGGAACTTTTGACCGCGTGGTCGGTCCGATATAACACATTGTAGTCATGCAATTAACGGAAAATTTTTGTCGACTACACCATCAGCGTCATCAGATTTCACAGCGTTCGCTCGAAATTCCCGATCCTCGACGACGCGCCAGACTCAGGGACTTGAATAGGCTTTCACTCCGCAGACAATAATGCATTCGGAAATTGTTTGCACCGTAGGTCGGTTTTGGTTTTGCCTTTGGGACGTCCTTGCGCGCCGAGCTCAGTTAAGCATGCCACGGCTCAAACTCTCTCGCCGACCCGGACAATGGCAGAATGGTGTGGGAGAGAGAGGAGGGAAGGAGGGATGGAGACGCAGGGGACCAGCAAAACACTGGCCATATCCCGATAGCCTCCTTCGTTCTCTCTCTCTTTCAGACGCATTCTGGTGAAGGGGGAAGGGTAGCTGATAACTCAAAATCGGTGGCCGAGGCACACACAAGGGCTGATTCTGGTTGGATCTTATGGGAAAAAGGGAGGGAGGGGCTCCCTTGCTCTCTGTTCTCTCGTGAGAATGACTAAGCCCACCACTATTATTCTTCGATCCATTCCGGGTTAAGCGGCCGGGCTATGGATCCTCCCTCGTGGCCAGGAATATACCGCACCTTCCTTCTCTACCCCACTCTCTGGAGACCCTCTCGAGAGAAGCAGTGTACTTGTGTGTGTTCGTTGTGGCTCGCAGTCAAACAATGACCCCACCTGCTCACTTCCATACACCTAACCCCGGTGTATTTTTTCGTGTGTATGCTTCGCCTCACATGTCCAATGCCGTGCACCGAACTCCCTATTGCATCCTAAAATACTGCCGAGCTCTCACAATGGATTCGGATCCATTTGTTCACCGTTCTCTTTCCGACTCTTTTTATTATCAACTACGTTATTTATCAATGTGCGTTTCAACTCTTTTCCGCGGAGGATTTCCCAGAACGCGGAAAGTGGCTGAGGTTGAATGAGGATTAAAATTTTTTAAATGTTCAAGTTTTCTTGGAATAATATAGGGTATAACTTATTTAATTGTATTTGCCTTTAATTTTTGGCTACTCTTTCCTGCCATGGACACTTCTCGAATTGATCAAATGTTGTGACAAAAAGAATAATTAGTTCCCTTAATAGAGCCTATGGTCTAAGTAGACTTTTATTTAAGGTTGAATGAGGATTAAAATTTTTTAAATGTTCAAGTTTTCTTGGAATAATATAGGGTATAACTTATTTAATTGTATTTGCCTTTAATTTTTGGCTAATCTTTCCTGCCATGGACACTTCTCGAATTGATTAAATGTTGTGACAAAAAGAATAATTAGTTCCCTTAATAGAGCCTATGGTCTAAGTAGACTTTTATTTAAAAAATGTTTTGAAGCATTTATCTGCTGTTCTCTCCTTCTATTAATTATATCTCCAAATATTGCATCAAATATTTATTTGGGGTCTTTTAAGGAACTTTTTAGGGAACTAGATGTGACGAAATACCGAACATACAATGCCACAGGGATTCATTGTCGTGCGCGACGCGCCACAATCCACGAGGTTAGAGCCAACTTTGAAAAATTTAGGTTGTTTTTATCATTAACAAATTTCAATAAAATGCGGGAGATTCCGCCACAGTAAACTTTTAACGGAGTCATCCGCTAATATGCATTTCAATGCAACAATTTCAGAGTGTAAAAATCATTCGCCTTCACCGGGATTGAAATTCGGATCCCTCGATGTCCGGCCGATGGCTTTACCCAGGTACCTCTTACATACCAAAAATTGGTAAATGTGGATGGTTTTACACTCTGAAATTGTTGCATTGAAATACATATTATTGGATAAATCCGTTAAAAGTTAATGGTGCAGCATCTCCCGCAGTTTATTGGAGTTTATTTCATATTATTGCAGCAATTGTATGCCAATGTGATGACCACATGTTATTGTAGTCACGAACATATTACAGATATCAAATAAAATTCTCTAGAAACAATACATCTAATTGTTTTTTTTAATTTAGGCATTGAAATAAAAATGTCACTCTTTACACATGCAATACTTTTTACAAATGAAGTATGTTATGCTGTCTCAAAAGATGTTCAATCCTTACAGTGACCCGCAAGCATTGCACATTTTTTTTAAATAGAAAAGAATTTAGTTTTCTATTAGGTCAATTCATCAATTGAATTAATACAAAGATCGTGCAGTTCTCTCATCACCCTTTATTAAAATTAAGCAGTTTATAAGCGGGAGCACTCATACTCTAAATTGTACTCGTATTCCCACTTCCTGTTCACTTCTACGAGCTCGTATGAGTTAGCAAGTAGGGTTTAGTAAATGAGATAGTATATCATCCAAATAGATTAATCTTAGAGTGAGGTGCCAAAAACCTATAAAAACCATACGATCCAGACCAGCGTAACCTATCTTCTCCTGTGATAAAGAAAGGGAACTTTCCATTGTATGGTCGTTCGGTCTTTAGAATATGTAGATCAGTCGAACAAATTTCACGGAAATTTTAATGACAGCGAGATTTATGTTTACGTCTTTTTATGGAGCTCTTTCTGCAGCATTCATCGAGGATAATGAAATAAGGATTCATTAATCTGCACCGCTGTTTCGTCACTTCTCAGTATCCTTAATTTACTATATATCCTTACTTGCAAAAATCTTTTAAAAGGCATTTCTGCAAGTAAAATATTATTCTAAACACTAGCTATCGCTAAAAAAGATTTCATACTGGTACAATCACTCATTATGGGGCGACAGTATTCGTTCGTGGTCTTTAATAGTCCATTTTGGTCATAACCCATCAAAAGCAAAACATAGACTATAAAAAGAAATACCTAATACCAATGGAATATTTTTATCATCAATCGCCGAAACAATTTTGATTGAGGGTTAATGTATTTATTCAATCTCTTCCTTAAATAATATATAAAATCAATTTTTAAAATATTTCCCCCCAATATTCCCTTCAATATTCATTGCAAATCACTCTCTGAATATTTTTTAATTTCTAAAATAGTGGGTGAGGTTCCTTTAGCGAGCGAATAACACCAATTTCTGCTAGAAAACATTCTTAGTCAACATTGTCAACTATAGTAAATTGGCGATAGTGAATTTTGTTTAAATTAAATCCCAGAAAGGAAATTACAATCATAAACCTTTTCAACGATATAATCATTTACTACGTGAATTTGATATGGTGAGACAATGAGAAACGAGTGGCTCTTAATTGTAATTAAATCGAATGCGTCCTAAATTCTAAATCAAATTGGAAACAAAGAATTAGAATGAGAGAAGAAAATTAGCTCAGATTGGTGGCTTTTAAGATGTGAGTGGGGAAAACGAAGTTTTAGGCATGGTAGGGGATGAGATGTAGCTGTTGGTGAAAATTCAAAGAAGGCAGGACAATTGGAGCTGATAGGCTATGCAAAGCTGAAAATGGCAATAAATTGATCTTTTGGATGCTATTAAGGGAAGTAGAAAGTGTCAAGCGCTAAAGAAGTTGTAATACAAGTAACAATGCAACCTATGTGGTTAAATATATGGTTTGTGTCACGTGCGTTAGAACTTAGGAGTATTATATTGTGCCAAATCCCATGAAATGCACCCTCTAATATGAAAGTGCACATAGTTCTAAGAAGAATTATTTCTCATTTTTGCCATACAACGAGGCACAACTTTAATTGGCATGTTACATTTTTAGAGGCCTAGGGATATGGATAAATTATGCGCGATACAATATAATGTATTTCACTCAGGATAAACCTTCGTATGTTAGAAGTTTCATATTTATATCATAGAATCATATATTATCGAAAAAATTAGACAAAATACTGTCATTAATATATGAAAGGTTATTCATAAGCAAACAAAACGCTATAGGATCTATGTGGTAGGGGGAAAATCCGTGAGGTTAGTAAAAAAGGTAACGTTTTTTGATGAGTCATACGGTGATGAATGCGATTTACATCTCTTCGTTATTTTTTAAGCCATAACGCTCATTGAATTGACTAGATGGGGGACCAACTCGTGGAGCCATGTAATGAGAGTTTAAGAGAAGGCCTAATGTTTTAGTAATGTGGGAGAGAAGGGTAAAAGTGAAAGGAATATTTTTTCGTTTTTTTTTTAAGAGTGAAAGAGTGTACTGTCGGGTCTTTGATAATCCATTACGGTCATAACCCACTGTAAGCAAAAGCAGCCAGAGTCGAGTTACGTGTGTATTTTTTATCATACGGTTGAAAATACGAATTAATTACGCTAACTCAACCGTAGTCACAGTTGAAAATGCGACAAAAATGAGGGGAGTTCTTCTGTGTTTTAGTTAATATGAATAAAAATGCTATCGAGTTGATTAAAAATGACAGTTAAGAATCCTTAAGGCTCTGATGCTTGGAGCAATGAAATTATAGCCCGTTGCTTGCACAAATAATATGAATATTTGGACGAATACCTTACTTTAATGAATTTTAGTTTGAGGAATCTCGATAGTGCCTTCTTTTTTAATTATTGGCATTGTATTCAACCTTCCAATAAATCCTGAATGTACGTAGAGCCACCTTAACATTCGAAACATATTTCAATTTCCTGCACCAAATTAATAAAGTAATTTCAATGCGAGAGAAATCATTAAAAAATAGTGATATGTTTACTGCATGGCTTAGTAGCCTGTAAAAATATCCAAATTAATATTTTATTCATTTTTAGGGCCATCATTTACTAAACTAAAGTAATGATTGCTAAGAAATTTTATGTTAAGTCTACTACGGTAACGTATGCCCTTTAACTCAATATGCATGGTGAGTAAATGATGAATATATCTAGTTGGATCTTTAATGTTGCATTAAAATTTTGGTTTGAGCAATATACGAGTAAGAAAACGTTGATTGTCGGTCGGACACCTTGAAGTGTGATTTACATTATATACCCAGGATATAAGGGAAAAATTTCATTAATCTTAACGGTTTTTATGATCTCTGAAATTGAAAAGGAAAGAAATGACTTGCACTTATATATTCGTAACTAATGTGCTACTATTCCGAATAAGAGTTTGGATGAGGATCGTAAGACTTTGGTGACCGCCTAAAATATTCCATTCAGTAATTATCCGCTGCTCCTAGAATGTCCGACTTCAGAACCGCAGCCAATTTGCATGTTCAATGTTCCAAAGGAAGGTGGCAATTGAATTAAAGTCCTCAGACCAGACGAATGAAGGAAAATTTAAGATTGTGTTTGTTGTAGTGGCTATTAATTCATCATTCATGTTTCAATTGTCATAATATTCCGAAAGAACGCAAAATAAGGTATAATATCCTGCATAAAATTTCAGTATTGAATAATTTTCTTAATTTAGTTTAGTTTAGTTATTTAGGTAATATTTTTCGGCCATCCTCTAGAGACATTTCTTTTGGGAATTATCTTCAGTTAAATATTGAAAAGTGCTCAACTTTGCTGTAAAAATACCCTATTTTTACGTTGGATTTCATCTGGTTATCCATATTCATGACAAAGTTATTCGAGGTTAAATAAAGCTCCTCATAAATTCTCTTAAGGAATAATGTTGATCTTGAGGACATTCGTGTCATTGAACGCAGATAAACAAAGCAAACGCGGGCCCACCCAAAACACGCACTGGCCCAACTCTTCTCTTCATGCGAGTGGTTTTTTTTTTCTTTTTTCAATCCAACCGACGCTCCTGAAAGACACGGTGTCTCATTCATGCGGGGAAGTTTCCAAATACGAGCGAGTTAGAATTGGGAAAGGAGCACTCCTGAAGGGGTTCATGAATGGGCCCAAAATAACTACGCAAGATGTCCAGGGCCGACGGGCAATTCCCAGAAGATATACCAAGAAGTCTGAATGGTAAACTGAAAGAGCTGGGCGACAGAGATGCGAGGGAGGGAGAACTCGCGAGGATAGGGAAAATTGAAGGATTCAGGGCGGAAGTGAAGGAAAATACCGACTAGTTGGCGTGGAAAAAGTAGGTGCAGTTGTCCATGGAAGGGAAGATCAAACATACGGATTATGGGAAAGACCAAAGGAAAAGGATCGAGAAAGCCCTTTGTAGATTTTACAAATGATATATCTCCCTTTTATTTTAATTAAGTTGGATCTTTGTAGTCTTTAATTCTATCTCCTCGAGGAGATGTATGAGAAAGGTCTGAATGAGGACTTGTATGAGAAAGGTCAAGAATGATATGCTTTGTCAAAGGAATTCCCCTCGTCTATTTTGAGTGACTTAAAGTATAGTTTTAAGGGAGAGACTGTCATTTCGGTACTAACATGGGTGTAATTATCGCAAGCCTGCATCATAGATAACACTACGAATTTGAAGCCTACCGTTTAATCCCTTTCCCTCGCCGTAAATTTGACGTGTAAATGTGGCATATTATCATTTAATGCTTGCCATATACACGTCGTATATTTCATGTTATATTAATTTTAATTAATTTCATAATTTAAAGTAGAAAGGACATAAGATCGAATAAAAAGTAAATCCATTGCCCTTGGAATTGAACTCATTATCTTCTACGTAAATAACTATGAGCGGGAGTTCCTTCAGAATCAAAGAAAGCTTCTACGTGTTAAAATAGTGAATGTACAGTGAAAAATATTAAAAAATAATGATAATATATATAAAATAATAAAAATTCATTCCACAAAAAAATGCTAAAAATAATTTCCGCCATTGTTGCTAACTCGTTCCAACTTATGTTATAAAAACTTAAAGGAAAAATTAACTCACTTTTTCTCAATTATTTTAATATTCGCAATCCACACGTGAAAAACATTATGAAAACCTGTTATTACTAAACTCTGAAAGTACTAACTATTAGGTAATGAAATGTTTAATCATAGAAGAATCGGGTCTTATTTCCGGAAGGAATATTTAATAGATATATCCAGGAGCACGGTACCTGTTTCTCATAGCAATGACATTCGGACCTCTAATTGCTATTCATTCATCTTCCTACTATTGTTTCTTACTTATGTTTATATATCCTCATCTTGTAATAAGACTTTAAACTGTAGAACAGCTGTACTTATTAAATGATAGTGTTCCTTCCCTACTACAGATTTCTAAAGAAACCCACCCTTCTCGTTAAAAGGACATGTACATAAGCAAACGATTTTATAATTATCTCATAGCTTCATCAGAGGCAAAAAAAACCTTAGGACACTTGAGTTTTAAAATCCTTTGTGACTCATTTTTGGTAGACGAGGAAAAGCATGAGTTCAGTCAGGGCCAAGAAAGCTTAAAGCTTATGTTAATCTGGTTTTCAGAGGAAAATAATAAAAGTGGCATCAGTATTTCTCAGCAAGGAATGGGTTTCATAAATTCAAATGACGTATTATCAAAGGAATAGATTATGACTTATTGTGCGGATATAATGCAAAGAAACTAAGTTTTCAGCAGTCTTAATTGTTTTAGAGTCAATAAATGTCTTATTTATTTGCAGTATACTGAATAGGAGTAGGAGTTATTAACGTAGACTCTTTGACATTCATTTAGTGTTTGGGTGATAAATAATTTTTTTGTGGCATTGATACATTTTTCGCCACAGTTATTCCTACTTCATAACTTTCTACCCGCTTACTTTATCGAGTTTAATGTGCCTGTTATTTCCCCTACTCTTCCCAGTATTACAATATCTCTTCCATGAAAACCTTTAAATTTAGCAGGCTTAGTATTTTATTCACTTCGGTGTTTTACTTAATTTGAACGATCCTTAAAATGTTCATCTTCTCCTTGCAACGTCTAGAGCATCTTCATTTTACTTTCTCTCTCCGGCTATCTTGTTTTATCAATCAATTTTAATACTCAGATCTCAGAAATATATATTACAATTATAGCATTTTTATCAATTATTTTATAGAAGATTGTATTGTCATAGTGTAGGATGTTGGGTTGTGTTTTGTAAGGGGAGAGAAGATGCTGATTTGGTAGTTGTGTTCATCCAAAAATGTAACTTAACTTGAATATAATCTGATAAAACGAGTAAATTTTTCTGATTATGAATTATATCACAAGGCTTTTCGTTTTGAAGACACTTTCAACAAGGTTTTCCATAGTGGACGACTACCATTTTTAAGCCTCAATTAGAGAATTTTTGGACACGAACAATTTATGCATTTCTACAATAGAAAGTAAGTCCAAGTTTATTTAATTTACTGTAGTTTATTCCCAGGAAAGGAGGGAGTAAATGGATTGGGAGTGTTACAGTTGACATAGACGGCATAAAGCCGACCCAGTGTAGAATCGCCCGTTCGAATGAGCCACTTGTTGAACATCTTATGGATGAAATGTTGTATCCAACGATCTGCTCCTTAGAGCAGTTAATCAAATATTTTCATGCCTAATTTTTCATCGGGAGAGTTTTCCTATATTACAATGAGATCCTGATTAACAGATATGCTTTGCAAGATACTATTTAGGGCTACTCAATAGAATTACAACCTAATTACAGAAACGAAAGTAGAATGAATGGTGAGTTTGAAAACGAGGGTTAATTTTTATATCAAAAGTAAGACAACAGCAGTATTAACTATTGAATACTTTGTTTGGCATAATTATATTTACAACTGGAATCAATGAAACAATTTTATATATTCTACCTGACGGATTAATGTTGGCATTTAAAAATCATCAAACCTATGGAGACAAAAATGTTGATGTTTTATTAGCCATCACATTCCGTAAAAGCGACATCGGTTCACAGAGTTAAAACAGTGTTACTTTTTGTGGAAAATAATTTTATTTGAAAAATTGATATTTTTAGAAATTTTAAGTGTCTGAGAACTAACAGTGAAGAACTATACAAGTTACGAGAAAATTTCGAAAGTTCTGGGACGACATCTTCAGAAATCTTTTGAAGACGACTCTAAATTCTGATTTAGTTTTCAAAGGTATTTGAAGTCAGCTACATTGCAGAATTTGGTTTTGAGTATTTCAACATTGTTTGAAATTGTTGAATAATTGAACAATATAAACGTAAAACCTCAACTTTCATCACGGATCTTTTTTCTTCCTGATTCCCGTCATTTCTTGAGCAAAAAGAAAACGCGAAACAGGACAGTGGTCTGAGAGAGAATACTGCTATATCTTCATCCAATATTTAGTTTTGACTCCAGAGTACAATCATTAGTTTTGGCATGCTGTCATAACGTCATGTCATCATAAAAAAGACAATATGCGCGCCTGGAAGACAAATAAGTTCCAACTTATATTATTTTTGAATGGTAAAGAAATTGCGCTTCAAACTCAGGATAAATAAAACCATGAATGGAAAAATTAGAATCCACTTAAGCAGGTAATGAGAGAAATCGGTGATCGCTGGATAGTGAAACTTGTGAGGAGTATCTAAGAAATCATTTTGTTATTTGAAAGTTACGGTAAGGTTTGGGACTGAAGAAAAGAAAAATTTTATCTTTCCGGAAGGAGAGTTTTGATAAAAGGGGTGATGATGCTTAAAAAAAAAGATATATCCTTTGAGTGTGGTTTTGACGGTGAGGAAACTTGATCGTCGAGGCTAGGGATGATAGACGTCGATTGGAGGATTTTGAGATGTGAGCTTGAAGAAGAACGCAAAAGGTATTCGGAACGAAAAGGAAAACAAAAGAAGAAGCATTAACCTGGGTTCGTGAGGAGAAAGGTTTTTAGAGGAAGATAAATGAAGGCAGAAAAATTGGAAAGGGTAGGTTTCTGATTGGAGAAGGAACGTTAAAACCTTTGACAGATGGGGGAATTTTTGGCTGGAGAGGAAGGGGGAGGAAAAGAATAGAAATGTCTGCAGAATGAATGTAGGAAAAAGTCATCGGAATTGGAGAGAGGTTTACTGTAGTGTAGGCTTTTACTTCGTGTTATCAAAGGCGATGATTGGAAATGAAACGGTGGTTAGTCTGTGTCCATCCAAAATCTACCTAAAACGATAGGCCACCACCATTCATTACAGTTACAATACACCAGTGATCCGCACTAATCCAGGATTCTTATGCGGGCATTTCAATGACAGAGAAGATAAATGTAAAAACGAAATGCTGCCATATAAGTCAAAGTCAGTTTCTTCCCTCGGAACTAACGTGAAGTTCCAAAGATTCCAGATTTTTTCCTTGCCCCTTAATCATCATCAGGTTCCTTTCCTTTATCCTGGTATAACGGTGTGTGGGATCATACCGTAGACGCATCTTGTTTTAATGTGTGCCTGCTTTTAATAAAAGAGATTTTTGCCATATCTCTCCACACAGGTGAATTTTTTATCATGGAAAACCCATTTCCCATGATCGCTCTTCAAGGCAATATTGCCGCGAGCCACTTTGTTGGGAGTGTTAGTCTCGTAGCGGCGGAAAAATTAGGGTGGGAGACGTTCGATGTTCTACGTTTTTATGAGCAATAACGGTTGCGTCCATGACGTTCCAAGGTTAGGTGGACATTAGTCTTTTTTTCTCAGGATGCAAGTAGGCGGTAGATAATTTTCTTCGCAAATTACCTGTTTATTAACGGGTACACCAGAATTTGGGTCATAACATCATGACATTTTTCATCTCAGATTCTTCCCTCTCAAAATTGCTTTTTCTTTCTGACTGGTGAACAATTTCACGACGGCGTGTAACACCTGCGTATTTAGACAACCTTATTTCTCTTTTGAATTAATTTCTAGTAAAATTTTTGCATTCCTACTCTTCTCTTACGGAAACATTACCTGTTTCTGGGAGATAGTCAAAAATCAGTCTAGAGGGGGGAAACCTGGTGTGGTCTCTAATTTACCGGATGAATGTTTGGTGTACTTACAAAAACTCTGGCCAATCCCCAATGACGTCATCTCGAGATACGAGATTTCTGTAAAGGTTTTAGCTGGTTTTTTAGTTAAAATTTTAAAAAAAAGTTCTCCCTGATAATTAAAATACTTGACGAATTCCGAATGGCCTGTTTGGAATGCGGAGAAATGGTTGGTCCCTCTTGCTTGACCTAAGGGCAAATAGCAAGAATTCAAGAGCTCTACGGCCTCTAGGTTAAATAATAATAAGGGGGGAAAACTCCACTGGCCGTAAAAAACTTTATATTGAGAATGACAACAAAATGTTTTTTACGGCCAGTGGAGTTTTCCCCCTTATTATTATCTAAGGGCAAATAAGCTGAAAAAAATAAAGAGGGCCAGAAACAGCCATCTTTGGGAGAGAATTAGCATTGTAAGTGAAAGACTGGATTGTTCAATCCAGTCTTTCACTTACCAATCTTTGGGTTGAAGGATTATTCACGATGGCCATGGAAGAGGACAGTCGCAACCAAAATCCTTTACTCTTGTACTTGGATCTGGTTTTTAATAAGAGGAACCCAATTCCATTAGACTTTTAATTATCTCTGCGTTCTAAGCTGAGATGTATCAGTTTAACTAAAACTTCGGGTGAATGGCAATACGAAGCGAAAAACCTTCCGTTCCTATATCGGAAAACATTTAAGAAAACTGGCAAAAAACGATACTGTTTCTATTTGTACGCAATGTGCTCCCAAAAGTGTCATTTCAACAAATTTTCAAGGTTCTTACTAAATATCACGTTAAAAGTATCGTTTTTTTCTACTGGAATACTATGAGGGGAATATGACATACCTACCTATCGTATTGGAATACTTTATAAACAATCTCAAAACTTTTAGTCTATTGCAAGTTTTCATGATGAGAAATTGATTTACCTTGGTGAATGCGCTGTTTGGAGATTCAAATCGTCGAGCTACATTTCAGCAAAAAGTGCAGCAAGAATTTCATTCTGTCACGATCAATTCACCCTGTTTTTCCCGAAATTATTGCTCGCACATGCTATATAAATTTTCTTTAGACTGAGTTCTATTTATTTTTAGCGTAGCTTAAGCTTTAGATACACTATGAATATGTTTTAACAATTTATTTTCAAAGTTTTGAGCGTATTAGACGCTCTTTTTGTACAGTAGCCATTGACAGTGACCTGCTAGTGGAAAATCTATTAAAGAGCACCCATGAGAAACTGACGAAATGCGTCTTCAGCATGCACAGTGATGCTCCTAGGACCCTTCCTATCAAGCCCGTCGCTGATTTTCATCCGATGTTTCTTATTACCATCCTCCTACCACTGTCGCTATCGCCACTGCACGCGTTGATCATCCGAGATTAAAGATCCGCGGAAGGTGGGAGTTTTATTTTATCGGGGGGAATTGTTATTCCCCTAACAAATCGTCCCACGGCTTCATTTTTCACCACCCCCGATAAGCCGACCGAGTGGCCCTTTGCCTCTCCGAGGCAATTTTCATCGCTCGTTCCGGCAGCTTATTCTCGTTAACCTCCGTCCCACACTACCTCGCCAGAGTTGCCCCCCCTCCACTTCTGCACCCCGCCCGCACCGGACTATACCTCCATTCTCCCTCGTCTCGAGTTTCGGGCGAAAAAAAGGAAGGCTTCGCCAAAGGGGGATGTGGAAATCATCGTCATCCACCTACACACCCAAACCTTTGGAAGAATGCTCTTGAGGAACCCTACCCGCTCTTCAACCCTCTAACCCCCCACTCCCCTTGATCATCCCTTCGCCCTTTGCCCTTTCATCCTCTCTCTTACCGGTGGAAGCCACGGTGTCTCTGAAGGGGAAGGAAGGAGGGGAGGCAGTGGGGCATGTAGGACTTCCTTCTCTTTTCGATTGGGAAGTCTCTCACCACCCCACCTCCATTTCTCCGAGACTCTCCATCTTCAATCCCCCATTCCATTCCTTCACCCTCTTCGGCCCGGTGACACCACCGGAGGGCGACAAAGATTCCTGCTTTGGTTTCCTCCCAACCCATCTCCCTGATTCTTCTCCTATCTCTCGCTCGTATGCGGTGGAGGGTGGGTGGTTATTTCTGGATGAGGGAGAAGCAAGAGGTGTTGCATTTTGTGCGAGGCCAAAGCATTGGAAATTGCTTCACATCTTTACGAGGTGGAAAAGGAGAGAAGGGATGGGGCGCGCTAATAAAGAGATGGATACCTCTCCGTGTTAGGAGCAGAGGCAGTAGGAAAGGAAGGGCCTTGGGAAGGGCAAAACGGTGAGGGAGGAAGTAAATAATAGATTTTTCCTCAATGAATCTCCCTTTATTCGTTCATCTAGGCTCTTGGTTTATTATTATTTTTTTTGCGGAGACCGAGAGATCGTAGATTCAAGGATCAAGGTACTCCGGGTCCCACCTCTCGAAGTAATTTGGATGAATCGGCCGGCATTTATTTAACGAATCGAAACTCAAAGCGTGTGTCTTTCGCGGCGGAAGACAATGCGAGAATGAAGAATTATTACAATACTTTATGCTTTCTTTCCTTCGTGACTGTTATCACTCAGATCTACTTTTAAACTAACACGCATGGCAAACGCGTTATGACGCTTCTTCGGATTCTCATGTAAGTGTCATGACTTCTGTGTTTTATAGTGTAATTTTCCATGTTCTAACAACTTTTTCCAATTCCACGCGAACCTTATTTACGTAAATGTTTACTTAGATTCATATCTACCATGCGTAACCCTTACCAAAAAGACGGGAAGAAATCTGGTGGAAAATTTTGCTTCACTTTTTAGTAAAACTCTTCTCTACAGATGATTCGGAATTTTGAGTGCGAGATATGCTAGCTAACGCTTTAATGTTCACAATTTATTGTGTTATTTGGAACATATATTTGGCAGAGTATTACTCGAAACCATATTCAGTTGTTGAATTCGTATGATTTCTTTTGTCGTTTGATGACAATCAATGGAAAAGCAGATTAATGGTTCTGACGGAAAAAATGGTAAAGCATGTTTTTAATTGTGATTAGAAAATGTTTTCATTTAGCTTCATGCTAGTCCATTAGTTTCATTACATAGAGCAAAATATTTTGCCCGTCGGTAGTCATCCATCCAAACCTGATCCAGGATGCGAGGCACTTCGGATGCCAATTCGTGGTTTTGATGGCCAATAAGCCCTTTCTTCGTGTACCTTCATTATTTGACCAAGCCGCTTAGCATGTTGATACTGGGGTGTTTTTTACATACGAAAAATGGATAATGGTGGTGAGGTTTATGCGTTATTTTTTGTAAACATAGACCTTAACTATATTTTATAAACATTGCCTCAAAATCCTCTATTTTATCAATATTCTGCTTATTTTGTATGTCAGGATTTTGCCAAATAAAGCAGATTTGTTATCATCCAACATTAAATGATACTAGTATATTTGCAATACTATTTTATGGTATTGTTTGTGTGCATTGTCACATGATCGCCATTTAGAGGAGATCGTTTTACTATCTTTTTTTTTGAAGTAGTAGAGAAACTAAGTTATATGTGTAGATATGACCCCTCATTAAAAAACAAAATTGATACTATGGGATACCAATCCTGCCTGTCAAGTTTTACTTTCGAATAAGGGGCATAAAGGATTGGATCTAGTTGCTAAATGCATTTGAGGAATCATTTTCTAAAATGCTAAATTCTTTTAGGATTCAATGTTTAACATATTTCAGACAACATTAAAATATCAACTGTTATTCATGTAAGCATTCTCACTAACGAACGCTATTTCATTGCATGTTGATGACCTTTTTCTTATTATTGTCAGCTAGCTTTTAACCAATTCCAATATAATGAGTAAGTAAATAAATGATAACATGCATTAGCTGCTGAGGTCAACATCCATTTCGTGTGTCGATGAATAGTAGAATCGATAAGGCACTTATCGCTGAATTTGTGCCCGAAGCAGACTATGCACCTGTACCCTTAGGGATATTGGGTGAACCCTGCTGGCTCAAGATCAAAGGGGTCGGAATTTCAAGAAAAAGAAACCCATTTCGCTTTTCACTCTCAATTCTCAATCGGCAACTTGGTGTTCGAAATCTCCTCGGTTACCTTAGGCCTTCTGTTACCTCGTGATACGTATTCTCTATCACAAACATTTCCGTATTTTGTATTTCTCCAACGCCTTTGATTTTATATATTCGGCAGTACTTCTGTCGTGCAGTTATCTCCCAGCATCTGACGTCATCGCATTTTAATCCCTTCCACGTGTTCATTCTATTCCCTCGACGTTTTCTTTGTTCCTTCACCCTCGTCTTATTCCTTTCTTCCCTGCCTCTCTCCCTCTCCTTTCTCTGCTATTTTTAATCTCCTCCATTCTCCACTCATGACACGTGCCACTCCCATCTTCACTCTGGATTCCAAACCTCTCGGACCTGTCTTACCTCTCCCTCCCTCTCTCTCTCTCTCTCTTGTTGCTACCGAGGGGAAACACCACCGTATTCAACTTGAGGGAAGGGGTGATAGGTCAACAATGACGATGCCAAGACGCGCTCAACATGTTTATACGGTTACATCCACTATATCCATCCGCTAAGTCCAATCTTCCATTGTTTGTTCCTCACAAGTGCTGGAACATGGAGCCCGTGATTTGAAAAAGATAGAAATAAGCGGTTTTATCGATGAAGTCTGGTGAACTTCCCTCAAAAACCTATACTCTTTAAAGAATATTAACAGTAGAATAGCGGATATAACGATATGCTAAAGCAATCATTTGTGTGGTAATTCTTGGAAAGTTATAGACGAAAAGGAATTTCCCTTCTATTGGACCGTTCCCCGCCACTTATGACTCAAGTTGACCCTTGACCTCTGAAGTTAAAGATGAAAATCGGCGATAATGGCGGCTATTTAGGAAAAATATGGATTTAGATGTACAGCGAGTTAAAACTAACACCGGAATAACATTCATTACTCTTTTAAAAGAGGACACATTACCAGTAGTGTCACCTTTGATAAATTAATTTAAACTACGCCTGGATGACCCTTATTTGAGTCTGAATACACATAACTAGCACATTACCTGAGACACACAAAACATCATATTTTTATTTTGAAAAGTCCATTTGAATCAACCATTTCTTACCGCACGCTTCAGTTACCTGGTTCACGTTCGCTCACTGCTGAAGATTGAAATCTATTACCGAGCACGGTGTACGGGATACCGAAATTAAAGAAGTGGACCGAAATACAAAGGCAATTTGGTGAGATACATGCAGATAGGACGCTTTGCCTCAGTAAAAAGTTTCAATTTCTTGGTTAAGAGTTTAAACATCAGTAGTCATGACGGGCAATTAAATTCAACGAAAGATAACGGCAATGAATATACTTTCATCTCTTGTTTAAAAAAATACGAGAATATCAACAATATAAAACAAATGTTGAATATGACTGTTATTAAGAAAAATATGCTAAAAGTAATGATTCAATTGAAGGAGATGAAAATCACATGTAAACATCACTTTGCAAATAAATTGCAAGGTGTATTGCGGGGGAAACTGGACCGAAGTTAAACTAAATTAAATCATCCCATTGTATTAGGAAAATAATAGGGCCTGAGTGGTAAATATAACTGTCGGAATTCAATCAGAGTATATGCAGTCAGAATAGGGTATATTGTCGGAACAGGGTATATTCAATCAGAAAAATTATGTATGACGTATCTTGACGATTTTGTTGCCTTTATCTTTTCAAAAGCCCAGGTAGAACTTATATGCAATACCTATGCTAGGGGTCAGATATTTAATAGTTGAATTGTTATGGTTCTTACACCATGATGCTTAATCAAAAAACTTCATTTTTGATATGAATATAATGAATTCATACGCCTGTGTGGAGCTAGTCTCTTCGGCAATCAATAACTCCAGGCTTCTCAAAAAGTTTCGTGCGGCTCTTTCCATTACTAAATTTTGATGAGCTGCCAGGAACACATTTTGAGGTTTCCTGGAAACAATGTTGAGCGCTGCTCTCTTCAAGCTTTCCGCTCCGGAAATAAAAAAAATAAATTCCACCACTGAGGCTTTCACATTGTCCTGGAGGGTGTGTGCTTCGTTCGTTCTCGGAATGCACGACCCTCGCGACTCCTAGGGAGAGATGGCGGTGAGTTTAATAGAGATTGATGGAGGGCAACTATTCATCCGTCGCATTTAATCACCTCTCCACCTAAGCCAACTCGGACATGAGTCCCTCTCAGCATCCTTCGGTCACTCCGACCCTCTCCCTTTCCGTCCCTCTCACTTTCTCCAAGGTAGGAGAAGGGTCTCGGTCTCTCCATGGCGTCATTCGAGGGATCCACCTAATTATCTCGTCCACATACCTTCCTCCGAAGGACCCTTATGATTATCCCCCTCATCTTCTCAAGAATCATCCAAATAATCCTTCTCTTTAAAAATCTTTCTAATTAGATCCATTCATGTTATCAAACCCCTCCTCTCTATTTTTCTATCTCTCCGCTCCTCGAACTCTCTTATGCAGCTAAGTTGCCTTTCCTTCCTTTTAGGCTCTTCATCCGTCTCCGTCAAAATTTTCTTGCCTCCCTAATCGCCTAGTAAACTCTCCAGCTTTACGCACATATTCCGGTTCGCGTATCTATTTTATTTTACCGAGGGCTGCTTTTATTACCCGCCGTCAGTCCCTCTCTTACCTCAGAGCGCGTCGCGCTAATTTGGTCTGGCGTTTAAGGATGAGAAATTGTCGCCGACTTTTCTTTAAAAAGCTATTTTCATAAAAGTGTGCAGAACGTAATTGTAAGTACTCTCCCTTTTGACTGAAACTCCGCCATTAGGATTATATACTAGTAAAATGAAAAGGCTACCTAGTAAAAAAAGAACGATCATATCAAAACAAGAACCTTTTACGAACATTTAAACAAAAATTAAGATACTTGAACATAATTCATATTTAAGAAAATATTGTCAACGTTCACTTCAAGAAAAGAAAACAGATATTTTGCTAAATTCAATTTTGATATCATCGTTTCAATTTTGAATGGCTGGCAAAATGCTTTCATCCCTCTAAATGTTCCTTTATTTATTTAATGATAAAACTTCCAGACGACTGTAAAAGATTTTTTTATGCTTCTGCCTATGGTAGAAAAGAATATTTTTGCTCAGACAGGTACCATTAAATAAATGGTGTTACAAAGATTTCTCTTGAGACGCGATGGACAAACATGGCCATCTCTCCAAGCTGAAGCTTTTAGAAAGATTAAAAAGAAAAGAGAACACCATAGAAATCTACCAAAAATTTCGGGAAACGAATCATCACAATAATATACGATTCAGATCAAAATTTAAAAGTCATAAAGAGGTAGTATATTTAGACAGGGATATTTCAAAGAGTATTTTTCCTTCGCGCCCAGAGAATGTAGGTACCGACTAGATGAGACCAGCTAAATTAAGTTACAAGAAGTGTTCAACATCTAATAGAAATTTTTGGGATCCATTAAGATTTTGGAAAAAATATTGTACCTCAGCTTTTACTACCCTAGTTTTCTACACTTGGTATTGCCTGATTTAAGATTGTTGGAAAATATATTTAGCATATTGAATGAAGATAATAAACTGAAAAAACTTTCATTGTCCATTTTATAAATGCAAATGGTTTCAATTATTTAAACAAATTAAAATGCGTAGTGTAAATAATTGTTTCTTACTTAACAATATCCCTTTCAGTGAACATCTACCAAATTAACGAGAGCTTCTTCTTTGGTAAATGAGGTTCTCATTTTTTTTACTTCGCTAAAATGGTAACTATTTAACTACAAATGTTCGACTTTTCATATATTATCATAATTAAATTTTTTAATATATTACATAGGTCCTTTCAGAAAAGAGTTATTTTATGCTAAATTTTGATTCAAAACATTTAACAAGCATCAAGAACTCTTTTCCATGTAGGATCTCCACTAAAAACATTTTAATGCATCAATATTTTAATTGGCTGTTGAATAAAAGAAAGAAAGATTGCGACATGTAGTACCAATTCTTTAAAATCCATTTCATTCACCACTTGAATCTCCTAGTGACAAGGATATGATTAAATTCATAGTAATATTCCGTATTTCACTCAAATTTATCGCTCTGATATGTCTAGGATAGGAATGAGTCCCCACTTTTTTCGACCCGTTGACGTCAGAGGCCCGGACGACTTGATTATTCCACAGCAGAATTTTAAATATGTCCATCAATCCTCCCCGTGACCCTCTGCGTGCCTAACTTAACCCGCCCACCCGCTAAAACTTGCCCTTCTTTGGCGCTTGCCATTCGACCGCCTCATAACGTTTTCCCGCGTCTGCATACGCCAAATCGGGTTGAAGGTGGCGGGACCCACCATCGCGTCACCTCTCTCAACTAACTCATGACGAGGAGGAGGGACGTCTTTTTCGAATCACCAAGAGGTGCTGGACGTTGGTGACCTCTCCCCTGAACGGCCAGCCAAAGCCAACAATCCATTTTTTACATCCACGAGCGTGTTCTGGGATATTATTCACCTACCGCCACCTCCTCATCAACCGTTTCCTCCTCTCGATGATTTCACGAATTCCATTTCGTATTTCCTTACCATCCCACTACACCTCTCGCACCTTAATAAGTCCGCTTTCATTTTGACCGGGATCCTACATCATTTTTCCACTTCCTCTCTTTCCGACCGCCTCCCGGATGTGAGGATATTGCGCTCTAGGAATCATCAAAGTTTTTCCGTTTAAAAAACGTTTTTTCCCTCCTCCCTCACAAACCCCTCTCTCCCACTAAACGTTACCAGTTTACTGTCATTCACAGTCACTATTCTCCAGCCATGTAAATCACCGGAAGCCCAACGAGTAACCCCATCCCCAGGGATCTGGAAGAAGTATCATTCGCGTTTTCCCCCGCATATATTTTTATCTTTTGAGGAAACATCTCCGGACACGAAAAATAAATTAAAACCGTTTCCTCATGGGGGTATTAAGGCTAAGTTATGAGAAATAATAACGAAAAAAAATGCGTTAAGATGTGAGATATGAATCGCGTGAAAGCTATATAAATGTGGGAATAACACCGTGC
The DNA here is from genome assembly GCA_037158775.1 of Hetaerina titia. NCBI lineage: Eukaryota > Metazoa > Arthropoda > Insecta > Odonata > Calopterygidae > Hetaerina > Hetaerina titia. The sequence continues at coordinate 47,498,059 of CM073771.1, forward strand.
CGGAGTAAGGCGTGGAGATTTAGAATAGACACGTATCATATTTTCATTTTCCGGAGGAGCGATGTCAGTGTTCGTATTTCAATTAGCTTCCCTCAGCGCTAATGAATGTTCCAGCACTTAAATCATAGAACCTATTGGGTTACTTTAGTACACTTGAAGACTTAATTTCAAAATTTAAAAGACTACATGGGAAGAAGCTGAATTTCAGCGATTACTCGGTTAAAATAGCGGAATTATACATGATGTAAATCAGAATCCATAGTTGGTTAGATTTTTTGGCTAAACATGCCTATCAAATAATGCCATTCAGCCGCCTTTGTGTTCCAATGACCTTTATGAAATGTTGAATTGATATGGTTGTTTGAATAAATCAACTTCGAAATCCTTTTGGTAATTATTTATTGGTACATTAATGAGTAAATATTTTTAATTTTTCAAATAAAATGTTTACTTTGTATGTATGTATGTGTATATATATATATATATATATATATATATATATATAGATGATTTCTTCGAAGTAACACGGAAGTGTTGAATAAAAAACTAAGACAGTAACACAGCACGAGAACACATAAAAAGAACATTCACAATAATATCTTGATAATTTCGACGGACTCGAGCTCCGTCTTCTTCGGAAGATAAGATATGACTCATTGATATGACTGAGTCATATCTTATCTTCCGAAGAAGACGGAGCTCGAGTCCGTCGAAATTATCAAGATATTATTGTGAGTGTTCTTTTTATGTGTTCTCGTGCTGTGTGTTACTGTCTAAGTTTTTTACGTATATATATATATATATATATATATATATATATATATATATATATATATATATATATATATATATATATATATATATATATATATATATATATATATATATATATATATATATATATATGTATATATATATATATATATATGTATATATATATATATATATATATATACATACATATATTCATTCAAACAGAAATAGGTATAAGGAAAGGGGATAGGAAAACACATAATAGGCGAAGACAGGACATGTGGGGAAGGCGGTTTTTGAGCAGATCACGAAAGTAAAAATATTTCCCTATCCGGGATTTGAACCACGGACCTTCCACTTTCCGGGCGGATGCTCTACCAGTTGAGCTAATAGGGAAACCTGATTTACCTTGAGATCTGCTATGTTATAAAGCGCCAAAGTGCTCCGATACATATTGCCCGAGAGATGGCGTTATGGAGCTGTTTCACCCACCAAAGGAGAAATGGACGGGACACAAGAAGGGGAAAGGATAGTAGAAAAGCATTCATACGATCTTATAAAGGATAGGAACGGTGCGTTTCATGGCACGCATAGCCAGAAGAAGAGACGAGCCACATTGGCGAAACACATATTCAAACTTGAAAATCCCGCCATACGGCGCACAAATATTCATTCAAACAGAAATAGGTATAAGGAAAGGGGATAGGAAAACACATAATAGGCGAAGACAGGACATGTGGGGAAGGCGGTTTTTGAGCAGATCACGAAAGTAAAAATATTTCCCTATCCGGGATTTGAACCACGGACCTTCCACTTTCCGGGCGGATGCTCTACCAGTTGAGCTAATAGGGAAACCTGATTTACCTTGAGATCTGCTATGTTATAAAGCGCCAAAGTGCTCCGATACATATTGCCCGAGAGATGGCGTTATGGACCTGTTTCACCCACCAAAGGAGAAATGGACGGGACACAAGAAGGGGAAAGGATAGTAGAAAAGCATTCATACGATCTTATAAAGGATAGGAACGGTGCGTTTCATGGCACGCATAGCCAGAAGAAGAGACGAGCCACATTGGCCAAACACATATTCAAACTTGAAAATCCCGCCATACGGCGCACAAATATTCATTCAAACAGAAATAGGTATAAGGAAAGGGGATAGGAAAACACATAACTTTCGTGATCTGCTCAAAAACCGCCTTCCCCACATGTCCTGTCTTCGCCTATTATGTGTTTTCCTATCCCCTTTCCTTATACCTATTTCTGTTTGAATGAATATTTGTGCGCCGTATGGCGGGATTTTCAAGTTTGAATATGTGTTTGGCCAATGTGGCTCGTCTCTTCTTCTGGCTATGCGTGCCATGAAACGCACCGTTCCTATCCTTTATAAGATCGTATGAATGCTTTTCTACTATCCTTTCCCCTTCTTGTGTCCCGTCCATTTCTCCTTTGGTGGGTGAAACAGCTCCATAACGCCATCTCTCGGGCAATATGTATCGGAGCACTTTGGCGCTTTATAACATAGCAGATCTCAAGGTAAATCAGGTTTCCCTATTAGCTCAACTGGTAGAGCATCCGCCCGGAAAGTGGAAGGTCCGTGGTTCAAATCCCGGATAGGGAAATATTTTTACTTTCGTGATCTGCTCAAAAACCGCCTTCCCCACATGTCCTGTCTTCGCCTATTATGTGTTTTCCTATCCCCTTTCCTTATACCTATTTCTGTTTGAATGAATATTTGTGCGCCGTATGGCGGGATTTTCAAGTTTGAATATATATACATATATGTATATAAATAAAAATTTATGTGTATTTTTTCTGTTTCCGATTTTCACTCAAGTTTTATAAGCAAATACTATTATTATTTTTAAGATCTCTACCGGATAAGTTAGGTTTTGGAGGGGTTCATCTATCAAATGAATATTTTGCGACTCCTAACAAAAAACAATCCAGCAACCTACTGTACATCAAGTCCCTCTTCACTCCTGTGCACTTCCTTCCTCTCTTTATACTGTCCAACATCCCTGTCCTGTTCCTGCTTTTTCTTCGTTTGTCTAACATTCTTCCCTCTGTTACAGTTTTCAACACCCCACTAGCAATCAATTCGCCCCTCATCCATTTTTCCTGCCTCCTTAGGATTTCTCTCAACAAACCCTTCTCCTCACGCACCATACCTAGTACTTCCCCATTTGTTTTCCTTTCGGCTCAGTTGACCTTTCTCCATTCTTTTTCACATCTACATTTCAAAATCCTCCAATCTACTTCTATCAGCCTGCTTTAGCGACCACATTTTCGGCCGCACATAATTACGCTTCATATCAAAGTTTGGACGAGTCTTTTCTTAACATCCTGACTCAACGTCCCCGTCATCAACTCCCTCCTTATTGTGAAATCCTTTTTACCTAGCGCAATTCTTCTCCTTACGTCCCTACTACTTTGACCGAGTTGGTCCAAAAACTTCCGAGATGCGTTAACTGTTCTACCTGCTCTAGTTTTTTGCTGCCCTATTTTAATATTAAACTTTGTCGTTCTCTCTCTGGAAAATCGCACCACCTTTGTTTTATTAATATTGAGGCTCATCCCATATATGTTGCTCGGAATTTCCAATTTACTCAGCAATGCTTGCAACTCCTTGACTGACTGGCAAACTAAAGCTTGGTCATTAGCAACCCTAACTGATTTAATAAATTTCCCCCCGACTTACATTCCTACGTCCAGTTCTTCCCTTGCCTCTTTAATCATTTTTTCCACATATACTTTGAATATTGTGATGATAAAGGGCAACCAGTAATGCAGAAATGTGTTCCTTACAATACTCTTTCGGACTCTCCGTTCCCCACTGTTTCGAGCAGTAGGCTATCAGCTGAAAACCTTTTTTTCGAGTGTCTTTAATGAGGGAAATTAAGCTAATTATGCCAAATAAAATTGAAATTATTATGAGTAGTCAGCTCAAAGTGACTACTCAGGAAAAATGATGCTATCTTTATGCTGTTCAGGCTCGAGTATTTAGTGTAACTACAAACTATTTGTGACATTTTGTCGGCACACACACGGATAGCGGTCTAGAAAAGTTTAGTAAAACAATTTAGTACCTTCTTTAGTTGGCAAATATTTACTTTACCAAACGTAAAGCTTTTAGTATCCCTCAAGAGCCCCCCAAAAATGATTTCTAGATTAGATTAGAATAATGACTGTCGATAAAATTTGGAGAACTCTTATTCTACTCGATGATGTATTAACTTATTTAGCGGAGGATATGTATTATAATTATTTGGTACGGGAAGAAGTGATATGTCTCCAAAACCCTCAAATAACGTAAATAATTCATGATTAGCTGATTAGTTTTGCTGTACCAGTCCTGCTGGAGGCTATTGTATCGATGTTTTGTAACAAGGATTTATTTTAATTTTTCACGTGCTTTCACTTGACCGGTTTCTCAGTTGAGAGGGTGCATATTAGCTTTCCCATCGCCTGCCATTCAGCACACATATACTTTCCAGATTTTCAGTCTTAACTCTAGTGCTCTCTTCAAAATTCGCTCATGGGATGAGTTTTGTAAAGAGACTAGATTTGGGGTTTGGAATTTGGGATTGGCGCTCATTTCCCTTGACATGCGTTCACTTGGCCCACGGCAAATTCCGGTATACGCGTATCAACTGCGACAAATAATGTGCTCACGGAGAGAGAAAATTCGTGTTAGATTGAAATATTGTCGTAAACTCTGATGATACTATATGTGTTCAGAGGCGGCTACCTACTCTGCACGTTTAATCTCTTCTGACATTCCTTCTCCACGATTGAAATGCTGCTCGCCGGCTGGCCCACGAGTCTCTGGGTAAAATACTGCGATAATGTATCTTTCAAATTATTCTTGATATCTAGTGAAGGGAATGTATTGTTAAAATACATTACTACGGTTCGAGTTTGTGTCACAAATCAAATAACATTAGACTGTAGTCACTTGAAAATCCTTATTATAAGTCGACTCATTCTATTTTATTGTCATATATTAGACATGCTTATGACAAGAATATTGTCTACATTGATTGATATGTATTTAAAATTTTAAATCCCTTCGAATATTTACGAAGCTTTTATGAATATCAATACAGTATAAGGGAAATTTCAGAGAGAGAAAGGATAGTTTATATTAGACGAAGGATGCAATTGTTTGGAAACTACAAAACTCGTCCTCGCTGAGCACTTTAAATTACTTACATGAACTGTCAAGGAAACAATTGACTTACCCACATTTTGTGAATTTAGGAGTGCGAAGAAGTTTTTAGATGATCTAGCGTAAGATTGATGATTTTAATTAGTAATTCTTAGTATAACTTGTAGGGTAATGGAGATTAACATTACTTCAATTGTGACATTTTTCTATGAGTTTTCAATCTATCAATTGTTTGTAGCTTTTGTTTTCGGAATCAGAAGAAATGGAGGAAAGTAACAGTGTTCTAATAGAATTGAATTACAGGGCAGCCCTCATAAAATGAATATTATCTTGAATATAGTATTTTGTTGCAATCAAAGAGAATTTCTGTCAAATTTTTTTGCTTTATTGCAAAAATATCGTGATGGTGTCCTTCATTGAGGCCAACCGAAGTGTTAGTCAGTCCCTATACTTTTAGTGATTCCGACAAAAATATTGAAAATTATTGGTTTCAAAACAACCATATTATACTTTACAATATAATGAATGAATTTTGAGAGATAACACAGCTGTCATTGTTAATTCATGCTGCTATAAACCGATTTATTCAATATGTCTGGGGTAGTACACGTAATTTCTTTACTCTTTTGTCTTTTCTGTTTTCTTTTTCGGAATAAAAATTACAAATTTTCATAAATATGTTGGCACTTTTATTCATATTTAATCAATTAAATATTCCTAACAACTATCTGAATAACTTCCGTGAAGCCGTGGAAACATTCTTTTAAACTTTATATTAAGTTTAAAGTCACAATAATTACTCTAAGTAAATAGATGTAAAGTAAAAAATCCAGCAAATTAATTTTTAAAATGATAAAATTATTAAAATTGATAATCATAATTGGCACAAATTAAATTGTGTTTTTGGGAATAATTTAATGAACAGAGAGGATGAATAGCATTCAATTGTGAGAACACCAGTAGATAGTTAAAATAAAGTTAATACTGTGACATTTCCATTCAGTTTCTTTCTATTAACGTTCATTCCGGTAAAACGTTTTCCACTGTTCCATCTACTGATATAAAAGTATCTGTATACTATATTAAATAATTTGAAAATGAATGGATGAATTTGAATAATGAAAAATATTTGGCTTTATGATAACTCAATTGGGTCAGCTAAGACTCAATGATAGAATTTCTATGTCTATTCTTTGTATTATTAAATTATCCCTGCACAGTTGGGTAAGAGCTAATTTATATACTGTTTGTGTATACTTATACTAATCTTATATATACTTACACTAATCCCCATACCGTCAGAAAATAATATTTTTTAAAGATTTAAATTCACAAAAAATCATCATTCGAATCTTCGTTGTATTCAGCCATCAATCTTGTTCTTTTTTTTCTTAAAATTTTCATTTATCTACCTTCATCTACCTTTAGCATCTTTCATTTTATTTCCAGATTCATTTTTATCATTTTAGGTTTTTCACTTATTCAGAATTAATTCTTTCTATGGAAGAGTAGGCGCTGAAATAGAAGTGAACTGAGTCCAATTTGAAGGATTGGCAATACTTTTCTCCACGTTGCATTCTTCAGCAACTGTCATTGTTATGAAGCAATCTGCATCGGTGTATCATCACTTCTATTCAGAATCACATGTGCAAAACATGTCTTCTTGTCTTGCCTATTGCTCTTACATCTATTTTTGAACCCTATGTAATAATTAAAATATGCCCCTATTTAAGTTTACATTAATTATGGGATATAATCAAAAGTGTGAAATATAATTTTACCATATGCTCCAATGCAACCGATTCCATAGATTTTAAGACTCATACGTAGATCACGGAGATAATTTCAATTTCGTCACCGATACTTTCTATTTATTACCGAATTCAAGGCGATGAAAAATGAATGGTCATGGGAAAATTTACATCTTTTCTCTCTCTATATTGTGAATTCATTGAGTACTCGTCGCCTTCAAGTGACGGAGTTTCTGTCTTTAACTCTTAGAGGATCTCGGGGCAATATTCTTTCGATCTCAGGTAGAGCTCGATCATCTACTAGAACAATAATAAAAAAGTATCTAATCCTAACTTATAAAAAATAACGACTTGCTGAGTCACTTCCTTGGCCGCCCTCTTCCATTCTCGGCTCTATGCTGTCATAGATGCGATCGACGGGGGATGGGTATATACGTGAGCATAAAACGGGCTGCACACGCGGCCAATCGTGAAAAATCGCCAGGTCACATATATCATTCAGGACGTTTAAATCTCTTTCGGACAAGAGCTGTAGCGCTTTCCGTTTCCACTGCGTGGGCACGAGGTCGTTATTTTATTTTTCAAACCGATCCCCCCGTCCCATCACCTCCAAACCTCTCCTTTCACGTCCACCTCGTTCCCGTTCCTCCGTGAAAAGCCTTGGTAGATCTTTTTTCGTCGTTCTTTAAAATTTTATTTCCGTTTTATATAGGTATATAAATACATCGCGCCTTCCTCCTCTTAGTTTCCCCACACCCCACTCGTCGACGAGACGGTCCTATGTTAACGACTGGAGGAGCTCCTTAATTGTTTATGAGTCGCGTGAAAGGGTCAGCGGCCTTAACCTAACTGCGGCTGCCACCTTCCGCTCCTCCCTCTCCGCCCACTTTCCTCATCTCATCCTGTTTTTGCTTTCGCTCCAACCTCACGCATAGTGTCAACTGATTTACTTTATATGTCCTTTTCAAAACCAGTCCCTTTTTACATAATACTACACTAAGCACCATTTTAAAACTATATACGGTCCGGCATGTCTGTGTTTTATCCAACCAACTGCACCGATTCTTTAGCCAAGACATGGCGATAGCGAGTGGATACATAAGAGGAAAGTATGATAGGGAAAGCAACCATTGAATGTCATCATGAGAAGGTACCATCTTCCACAAATTTCTGTTGTAGTTAAGTCTTCCTTAGTATCTTATAAGTGAGCTGATATGTGGGGTAATTCCAAAAGCTCGTAGCCCGAGTTTCAATCATGAAAACTTTATTTCTACTCGGCAACCGCATACTTCCTCTCCACTAAATTTGAGTTCACCTTTTGTCTTTAATTCATATTTCTATCCCTTTTCTCTCTCTCTCTATATATATATATATATATATATATATATATATATATAGATGATTTCTTCGAAGTAACACGGAAGTGTTGAATAAAAAATGAGTGTGTTACTGTCTAAGTTTTATATATATATATATATATATATATATTATATATTATTATATATATATTATTTTTTATTAGGTAATCTACCGGTTAAGGTAGGTTTTTGTATGGACACAACTATCAAATAAACATTTTGTGACTCCCCACCTAGCAAACTAATCTATATCAGGTCCCTCTTCATCTCGGTGTACTTCTTTCCCCCCTTCATCCCGTCCAACATCCCTATCCTGTTCCTACCCTTACCTCGCTTGCCCAACATTCTCCCCTCTATTACCCTCTTCAACATTCCACTACCGCTCAATACGCCTTTCATCCATTTTTCCTGCCTGCATAGGATTTCTCTCAACAAACCCCTCTCCTCCCCCACCATTTCTAGTACTTCCTCATTTGTTCGAAGAAATCATCTATGTGTAAAATATATATATATATATATATATATATATATAAATATATATGTATTTATTTATTTATATATTTTTTTACACATAGATGATTTCTTCGAAGTAACACGGAAATGTTAAATAAAAAAACTTAGACAACAACACACAATATGAGAACACATAAAAGGAACACTCACACGTTATTTCTTGATAATTTCGACGGAATTATGCTCGGAATTGGGACAGGGGAAGGGGAGAACGGATGGTGGGGGAAGGGCGTAAGAAAGGGTTGCGGAAGGGGAAAGGGAGAAGGGAGGCCAGAGAAGAGCGGATATGGGATAAGAATGAGAGGGAGGATGTGGAAATAATTCCCAAGCGGCACAGAAAATAAGGTGTGAGTGTTCCTTTTATGTGTTCTCATATTGTGAGTTGCTGTATAAGTTATATATGTGTGTGTACAGGTATATGTATGTATATATAGAATTATAATCATGATGTAAAATAAGAAGCGTAGTAGCGCTTGGGAAAAAAAAACACAGAGAAACATGTTATTTTGGCCACCAAAAAGTCAGAACACTTATGGGTTTCATTTTTGTGATTTCTCTGTATTATTGTTCGCTAACTCGTAATCTCGCTTCTTCGTTTCCATTAAAATTCACAGCCTTGATATTTACTTGACTTTTCTGAATACGATATGCATTGTGAAAAATTTTCTTCGAGAGACTTGAAGCCAGGCGTAGCAGTAGACTAAATAAATAGAGTAATCAACCCGATGGTCGGTTTGGTGGTTGATGTCATATTTCAGCTAGTACTCCACCGACGACCCGTGAAATTCACTTATGAGAGTTTCTATCCCTTTGCCGGCTATACAGGAATTCCACTGTATTATTCCAGGAAACCTGGAACCGGAACATTCACCCAAGCTTGGGGTGCCAGAGAGGCTTTGCTCGGGAATCGAACCCGGACACTCCGGTGAGTAGTCCAAAACTCTACACCTAGACTATGGTGACCCCATATATATATATATATATATATATATATATATATATATATATATATATATATATATATAACTTTTGGACGGCACAATAGAACACAGAATAAAAGAGATAACACGTAAAAGGACACTCACACTGTAGATGATTTAAGCTTTCGACCTACTCCGAGGCCTTCTTCAGGTCAGACTCCCTGACCTGACAAGAGTCTGACCTGAAGAAGGCCCTGGTGTTCTATTGTGCCGTCCAAAAGTTATATTGCTCTCGTGAGTACTTCCGCATCATCGATGTATATATATATATATATATATATATATATATATATATATATATATATAATAATCCTCCTAATTCCTCTTGAGAAAGGTGGTTACACCACCGAAAATTCGATAACAAGTGAGTCCCTCTTTTATATGTTTCAGTTTCTGTGTTTGTGTCGACTAGTTACTCCATTTTCATTATTGTGCACGTTCGTGGGATCTTCAAGAAAGTGACTTTATATATATGTATATATATATATATATATATATTATAAAGTAATCTCCCGGTTAAGATAGCTTTTTGGATGGACACAACTACCAAAATAATATCTTGTGACTCCAAACAAAACACAATCGAGCAACATATTCGACATCAGGTTCCTCTTCATCTCTGTGTACCTCCTTCCTCCCTTCATCCTGTCCTACATCCCTATCCTGTTCCTGCCCTTACCTCGCTTGCCCAACATTCTCCCCTCTATTACCCTCTTCAACATTCCACTACCGCTCAATACGCCTTTCATCCATTTTTCCTGCCTCCATAGGATTTCTCTCAACATACCCCTCTCCTCACCCACCATCTCCAGTACTTCCTCATTTGTTTTCCTTTCGGTCCATTTCACCTTCTCCATTCTTCTCCACACCCACATTTCAAAAGCCTCTAGTCTACGTCTATTCTCCTGCTTCAGTGACCACGTTTCTACGCCGTGCATAGCTACGCTCCATATCAGAGTTTTTACAAGTCTTGTCTTAACATCCGTACTCAACGTCCCCGTCATCAACTCCCTCCTCCTTGAGAAAGCCTCCTTGCCTAGCGCAATTCTTCTCCTTACGTCCCTACTACTTTGACCGTATTGGTCCAAAACACCTCCGAGATATGTAAATGCTTCTACCTGATCTATTTTTTCCCCTCCTATTTTAATCTTTAACTTAGCCTTTTTCTTTCTGGAAAATCGCATAACCTTTGTTTTGTTAATATTGATTCTCATCCCATATCTATCGCACTGAACATCCAAATATCTCAGCAATGCTTGCAACCCCTTGGCTGTCCAGTTATGAGTCTTCAACGCGGTAAACCATCGGACAGGTGCTTCAATGGTTCAGAATAAATAAATATCGAATTTAATCTTGCATACACAACATACATTCACATAAGTATTTTTTCAACGAAATTTAGTGATATTTAGCTATTCCCACGTGGTTATAATATGGCGCTCTCAATGTAAGAAGGAGATACTGTTTTTATATTGTGAGTTTTATTTAGGTTTCCTTTATTTTAAATAATTATTATATTCTATAACATATCATTTAGCCTTGACTTTAATTACTTTTCACCTACAAGTGTGATAATGTTAAAGTAGATCTATGAATTCAAGATCAAAAAAGGCACAGTACTATAAGTTTTACGGAACCATTATTAAATGAAAAAAATGTAATTGGTAATTTTTCTCTTCAATGCATCGCAAAATCTCGTTAAACTTGTTGATCATAAAGGAGGGAGATTTAATTGCTGATTTTAACACTGATATTGGCAAATTCAAATTAATATTAGCAATTTATTCGTTTGACGTTCTTTACACCACCTCATAGAGAAGCAGATACTCTTTACCCGTTCATCAGATACACAAGTCTCGGAGTGATGAAGCCTGTGTTCGTCCTTTGATGGGGTTCAAGGTAAAAGTTCATGAGATGCGAAACGGAAGCGTAACTTAAAACCTACCATCTAGATCTAAATTCGCCCGTTCGCACACGCACAAACTGGAAGCTCAATTAACCGGGTGCATTTCCACTCCGATTCTCTCCCTCGCTAAATGCCTTCGCAAGCACACGCGCTCATACACACGCTCGCTAGCTCTCTTTCTCTCTCTCACGCTCTGCCCCCATCAGTCGAGCTCCTATTCCCCGCACGCCCAGCCCACCCCTCCGTTCACCCTGGGCATCCCTCAACATCCAAGGACTCCAATCCCCCATACCACGCGCCCCTAATGAGCGTGAGGCCCTATCCATAAAAGGGACGACTGGAGTGTCCCCATGAATTCGGAAAGAAGCGGATGGGGGAACGGGTGCGATCAGATTGATCGTATTTCGTGTCATGGCGACCGTCAAAGGGTGTCGGGAAATCCAAGGGCGACTGTACTCTCTACCATTGAGTATCTTACGTGTCGAGTAAATAGGCTCACTCTCCCTTGTGTCACCAGTCCCTAAGTATTTAACACGGAAACTATTCCGCTTCTAATATACATGCAAGACTTGGGGGACTCCTACCTAAATTAAAGCCATTTGTTCCGATCCCTTTTAAATGTGCATAATTTGAAGAAAAACTGGTTTTAGTTGAGAAAAGGAAACTCTCTCCTCTCAATGTTCTACAAACTGATATATCATCGAATGATGAAAAAGTCCTTCCTTTGTAATTTTACTCAAAACTTTAATCATACTGTAGTCTATTATACCATAAAAAATTAGAAAATAATGGCGAATTTAACCAAATATTAAGAGTGGAATGACCATGGTAGGTTGGCCTAAATGTCAAAAGTTAGCAACGGCTTATTAGTCTAAAAATTTCTATTGTGTCTTATGCATTAACTCCTACTTGTTTCTAGTTTCCTCATTTTGACCAGGTATTAAAACAGCATTAGTTACGGGTATTTAAAGAACCTACTATTTGACTCAGCTATATTGCAAGTGTTCCTTTGTCACCCTGCAAGGTTAAATGACGTTTTAGTCTAGACATCTCCTCTGGCGTTCTTAAGTGGGTAGCCTTTTCTAGAGCTTTTCTTCTTGAGCGGAATAAATTGAGCATTCACCTAATTACGGAGGATGAACAGGCACAGGCAAAGGAGTTTCTTAGGTGGCTAATATGATAAATGCTGAATAAACTGAAATTCCGCATTTCAACGAAATTTTTTATGCACAAACAAATCATTCGATGGAAGATAATTAATTTACATTATAGCTCATATAATGAATTCCCATAATACTATATATCCAGATAATGACTTAAGCTCCCACGCCTACAACTCAATGCTATTTTAATTGAATGAAGACAATGTTAGGAGGATTCACGGATATTTTTGTCAATTAAAAAAATAATCCCCATATTTCCCGCTTTATTTTAATGATTGTTTACGACGGAGTTACTATTACAACTTGAGAAAAAGGACGAAATGATCATTCCCAGTGAGTAGATGTGGTCAAAAACGTAATAAGTTTATCTTCTCTTAAGAAAGATGATAGCACTTTCTGATGTTTGTCCGACCGGATTTTGAATTTCCATGCCGAGATGCCCTATCCCTTAATTGTGCACTGAATGAGGGATACTTCGATAGGTATAATTATGAAAACAACCAAAATGAGCTCAGGGGACATCAAAACATCCATTAACCTAAAAATCACGAATTCAAATATGTTTCTGAAAAAAAATTCTTTCTCATAAAGTATATTTGAAGAAATCAACAGTGCTATATTAGAATATTCTTTAAAAATAGGTAACTACACCAATCATTAGTATACACTCTCATTGGCTGTTAATGTGCCTTATTCCCCTAACCTTCTTAACAGCCTGTTCAAAATTTCATGGCTCTCGACGAAATGGATTAGAGATAATAATTGCAAAAAAATTGAAAATTTTAAATGAGTCCTTAATAAAGTGGAAAAGTTATTTTTAATCTTGCCTGCTCATCAGGTACGGATTTCGGCCCCCGCACACCGTACCCATTACGGACAGGCGCCAAGAGGATTTATATCCTCGTTTCCGATCGAAGAGATCGGTCGATGAAAAGGGAGAGTGAGCGAGCGAGGCAAGCGCTCTTTGGCCCGGGCGGAAGGCGTGGGGCTACTCACTACTGCTTTTCCGCTGCGTCGACTGCTTCCGACCTCGGAAATGACGGCAAGGGTGCGCGAAATGACCTCTCACACGGATTCACTCGCAGAAAAATCATCCTCTCACTCAAAATATTTTTTCATCATACCCTGAGCTAGTTGGGATTAGAATGAAATTGGGAATGATGGATTTTATAAAAGGGTTAAATATTTACAGCATGAAACTCTAACCTCAGATTCCATGGGAATTATAAAGTCCGAATTTGGTCTCGGAAAAATTCCACTTAACAGGTTAAGTAATCAGGAGATTTTTTCAAAATATGTGTTTCTAGAAGAGGGTTTCTGGATATTAATCATAGGTTATTTATAACTGAAATAATGATTTATTTTTATACGCATGTTCCTCACTCCATTGTAAATTGCAGATGGGAGGAGAAATACGTATAAAATTAACCAAACAACTATATTTTAAGTATTGCGATAAATATCAGCCAGTCGTCACTTTACATTTAACGCCAAGGGTATTATGACAAATTTTGTTGCAAAAATTGCTATTTTTCGTAAATTGTTATCAATGAGTAATATGAATTAGTATTTTAGTTTAATCTTGAAAGTAAATGAACACTTTCTCGGTGGCAAAGTTACGCAGTGTAAAAGCGTTCTACAAACTATTCAGTGAAAACTACATTTAACCAATAAATATTAAAATAAAGTTTATGTTTTTTACCCTAATCTCATATATATATCAAAGATGATTCTTGGGATATGTTTATTAATGTGCATTTAGCAAGGAAAATCTTGGAATGGTGGATTTAGGAATATTTGAAAGATTTGCTGTACGTTTAAGATCCGTTTAAGCTATGAGAGGGGCATGGAAAGTAGGTTGACGAGGCTTTTGTTGCTGAAGAGGACGAGATCAACATATCTAAGAATACATTTTTACTGCACGCCAGGGAAGTAGTTTCTGCAAAAGGACAGTTTAATTTTTATAATATACTGAAATTATTACCTGCTCTATTTTTTCTCCTCTTATTTTAATGTTTAGCTTAGCCTTTTTCTTTCTGGAAAATCGCATAACCTTTGTTTTATTAATATTGATTCTCATCCCATATTTATCGCACTGAACCTCCAATTCACTCAACAAAGCTTGCAACCCCTTGGCTGACTGAGCAACTAATGCTTGGTCATCAGCAAACCTAACCGATTTTACGAATTTCCCTCCGACTTTCATTCCTACCTCCAGTTCTTCCCATGCCTCTTTAATCATTTCCTCCACATATACGTTGAACAGCACCGGTGACAATGGGCAACCCTGCCTTACCCCTCTTCCTAACACTGCCCATCCGGACTCTCCGTTCCCCGCTCGCACCTGAGCAGTCTGAGACATGTACAGGTTGCGGATCAGTCTCCTGTCCCTCCAATCCATTCCTATTTTCTGCAATGCAGGCATTAATTTTACCCCATTCACTCTATCAAACGCTTTTTCAAAATCTACAAAACAGGCAAAAACGTCCTGATTGTATTCTATATTCCTCTCGACTAGTGATCTCATTTCTGCCATGGCCTCACACTCACCTCTCCCCTTTCTAAATCCAGCTTGATCAACCCCTAAGTTATCATTTTCCCTTCTCTCTATCCTTTTGTTGATGAACCTGCTAACAACTTTAGCTGTTCATATTTATATGGTAATATTAGGCATTAATTACCCCAATTTTTACATGTTTTCATTCCCCCTCTGCTTCCAACACCTTCCATATTATTCCCACACTTCTAATAATTCCCCTTCCAACTATTCCCATGGCAAATTTTTCCCCACCTTCACCTCCGGTCAAGCGCCTCCAGCCTCTTCTGTAATGGCCTTTTTCTCAGTTCCTGCCGTATCTTCCTTGAGAAAGGTGGCTTGGGCCACTGAAAATTGGAAATCGTGTGTTTCTTTTGTTTTGTTTTTGTCTTTGTTCGCTAGCGCTAATTTCATATACAAAAAACACACATATGTATATTATTTATTATTATTAGGTAATCTACAGATTAAGGTAGGTTTATGGATGGACACAACTATCAAATACATATTTTGTAACTCCAAACAAAACCCAATCCAGCAACCTAAACTACATCAGATCCCTCTTCATCTCTGTGTATTTCTTTCCTCCCTTCATCCCATCCAACATCCCTATCCTGTTCCTACCCTTTCCTCGCTTGCCCAACATTCTCCCCTCTATTACCTTCTTCAACATTCCACTACCGCTCAATGCGCCTTTCATCCATTTTTCCTGCCTTCATAGGATTTCTCTCAACAAACCCCTCTCCTCACCCACCATTTCTAGTACTTCCTCATTTGTTTTCCTTTCGGTCCATTTCACCTTCTCCATTCTTCTCCACACCCACATTTCTTAAGCCTCCAATCTACGTCTATCCTCCTGCTTCAGTGACCACGTTTCCGCACCGTACATAGGTACGCTCCATATCAGAGTTTTTACGAGTCTTGTCTTAACATATCTACTCAACGTCCCCGTCATCAACTCCCTCCTCCTTGAGAAAGATATATGTATATATAATAAACACAGTAATCAACCCGAAGGTCGGTTTAGTAGGTGATGGTAGAGCTCACTCATGTACTAGGCCCGACGGCGTGTGAATATTCACACATCAGGGTAGGGGGGCCAGTTCCTTTCCCTGTGCCGGTTATGGTTTCCCAGGAAGATCTGGTACCCGAAAAATCAACTAGCTTGGGTGGAGCTGGAGGTGCCCAAAGTGCCTTGCCCGGGAATCGAACCCGGGACCCTCCGGTCAGTAGTCCAACGCTCTACCCATTAGACCACTGCGACCCGCATATATATATATATATATATATATATATATTCAAACACGAAATACCGCCATATGGCGAATAAATATTCATTCACATTGAAATAGAGATAAGGAAAATGGTAAAGGAACACATAAAGGTTCGTCTTTTATATGTGTTCCTTTACCATTTTCCTTATCTCTATTTCAATGTGAATGAATATATATATATTTATATATATATATATATATATATATATACATACATATATATATATGTATTTCAACGCATATGTTCAACGTATATTTGGAAAAATGATTCAGGAGGCATGGTAAGAGCTGGAGGTGGGTGGTCGGAGGGGAGTTCGTAAAATTAGTTAGGCTTGCTGACGACCAGGCTTTGGTTTGTCAGCCGGCCAAGGGGTTGCAAGCATTGCTGAGTGTAATGGAAATTCAGTGCAATCGATATGAGATGAGAATCAATATTAATAAAACAAAAGTTATGCAATTATCTAGAAAGAAGAAGACTAAGTTAAATATTAAAATAGGAGGGGAAAAAATAGAGCAGGTAGAACAGTTTACGTATCTCGGAAGTGTTTTTGACTAACACGGTCAAAGTAGTAGGAACGTAAGGAGAGGAATTGCGCCAGGCAAAGAGACCTTCTCAAGTAGGAGGGAGTTGATGATGGGGACGTTGGGTAGGGAGGTTAAGAAAAGACTCGTAAAAACTTTGATATGGAGCGTATCTCTGTACGGTACGGAAACGTGGTCATTGGAGCAAGAGGATAGACGTAGATTGGAGGCTTTTGAAATGTGGGTGTGGAGAGGAATGGAGAAGGTGAACTGGACCAAAAGGAAAACAAATGAGGAAATACTAGGGATGGTGGGCGAGGGAGAGGTTTGTTGGGAGAAATCCTATGGAGACAGGAAAAATGGATGAACGGCGTATTGATCGGCTGTGGGATGGTGAACGATGTAATGGAAGGGAGAATGTTAGGCAAACGAGGAAAGGGCAGGAACGAGATAAGGATGTTGTACGGGATGAAGGGAGGAAGGAAATACACTGATATGAAGAGGGACCTGTTGTAAAGTATGCTGCAGGATGGTGTTTTATTTGGAGTCACGAAATATTTATTTGATAGTTATGTCCATCCAAAAAGCTCCTATAATTGTAGTTTATCTAATAATAATGATACACAACTATACATTTTGTATCTGACGTTTAAAGCTTCAATTTCGACTCATTCATGCGCAACATTATTTTCACACCTGTCTCATAGGATTCATATTTGTTCGACGCTCTCTCGGTAATGTGGTATTCTTTAGTAATTTCACTTCTTAAATTTCATCTTGGACACATTTTTACCTCATGCAGAGTTCAGCTATGAGGAGTTCCGCTGTATTTAAATACAGGTACAAATGAAGCACCGAAGCAAATGAGTTCGGCCTTGAAAATAAAATTGGTAATAAGATAAGTATTGCCTAAAAAAAGCTCCGGCTTCGTATTGCCATGCCTTTATTTTATCCGTGGCGCCTCTTCGCCTTCGTCTCGCCTCTGCCTTTAATCAAAGTTTCCGGATCACCTATCTAAGCTACGAGGATTGCGTGCTAAACGCGGCTAATTGAACCATATGCTTACTTAACGAGGGACCTACGACCTGAGGAGAAGAGGAAATCCAGTCAATGACCCAATTACGGCAATTTACTATTCATGAAAGGGGTGTTGCCGAGACAATCACTCACGTGGGGTCGCCTTTTCAACGAGGTGCTAGGTTAATTTTGGATGGTGAAACCACTTTCACTCTTCGTCGAAAGACCTTCATGCGGATGGCTTGAAATTCTACAGACTTTTGATGTATTTTGCATATAACAGTTAATTAGAGTTAATTAAATATTTCAGGTATACTATTGTCTTTTTGGTGCGTTTAGGCTTATCTCTGGGGAAAATATAATATTTCCATTTTAAATTTATGGCAATTGGGTATCTTCAATGTACCTGCTGTACCATTTTAATGATCATCGATGGAAATATATGCCTAGGTTTTAAATTATTACGTTTTTGTGCATATTATCGATAGATACTTTGAAAATGAATCTCTTCTGCTCAATACTCTTTCATTTCCAATTATTTTCATTAGTTTTTAACAAAGATGATAGACGTTATTTCATGGTTTCCCATTTTTATGGGATTATTAGAATTATAGACATTGCCTTTATGCTGAGGGAAGTTATCTTACATAAGAAATTGATAGTAGTAGTATTTAGGGGAGGGACCGACAGTCGACCGACGTCGCTAAAATTTACGCATAAACAACGAAAGCGAAGTCATTGCTTTTCTGCTGAGAATAATCATCTAGATAATAAAATGGTATTTTTATTAAGGAAAGTGGGAATCCACTAATATTATTAACGGTTTCCGTTTCATTATGCTTCTTTTTATTTGGATCCAGTTTGCTGCATGGATATATAGGTGATGGTAGTATTTAGAAGGCTGAAGAGTACCATGGATTAAAACTGCTGACGAAGTATCATTAAGGGTATAATTGCTCAAAGATTTGGATTAATTTTTCGCAAGATCAAGACTATTGGTCTATTTTATAAAATTGGTCGAAATACCAATACCAATGATCTCATTCTACATTTTATCAAATTCCAGAATTTTAAAATATCATCTACTTATCTAATTTACCATTTTTTGTTTTCCTTCTAATTAAAACTCCCTAATTGCTGCTATAATTAGTAATCATTGATTCCACTTGCAAACATTCGGTGGCAAAAACGTTTTCAATAAACAAAAGGTTAAGGTAGGTTTGGATGGACACAACTACCAAATAAATATTTTCCTAAAAAACAATCCAGAACTTTCTATATGATGAGGCCCTCTTCATCTCTGTGTACTTCTTCCTTCCTTCATCCCGTCCAACATCCCTATGCTATTCTCGCCCTTTTCTCGTTTACGTAACATCTTCCCCCCTATTACAGTCTTCCACATCCCACTGCCGATCAATACGCCCTTTATCCATTTCTCCCGACTCCTTAGGATTTCTCCTAACAAGCCCCTCTCCGCACCCACCATCTCCAGTACTTTCTCATTTGTTTCCATTTTGGTCCATTTTACCTTCTGCATTCTTCGCCACACCAACATTTCAAAAGCCTCCAATCTACGTCTATCATCCTGCTTCAGTGCACATATTCCCGCGTCGTGTATAACTACGCCGCATATCAAAGTGTTAATGAGTATTTTCATGACATCCTTACTCAAAATCCCTGACATACTCTCCCTCCTCCTTGTGAAAGCCTCTTTTCGTGTGAAAGTGAAAACAAATGAAAATCTAGAACAATTTTTCTCCAATAATACCTGCTACTTTGACCACCTTGGTCCGAAATACTTCCGAGATACGTTAACTGTTCTACCTGTTCTAGTTTTTACCCTCCTATTTTAATGTTAAGCTTAACCTTTTTCTTTCTGGAAAATGACCTAACCTTATCAATATTGATTCCCATCTCATATATATATGTCGCACTGACTTTCCAATTCACTCAGAAAGGGTTGCAACTCCTTGGTTGACTTGACAAATCTGAGCGTGATCATCAGCAAACCTAACTGATATTATAAATTTCCCTCCGAATTTCTGCATTCGTTAGTTTTTGTCAATTCACTTTATTAAAGGCTAGAAATCTACCAAACACGCAAATACGTCGGGTTTGTATTCTTTATTCCTCTCGATTAGTTATCTCATTACCGTATTGGCACTCGAGTACCTTTTCCCTTCCTAAACCCAAACTGAACATTCCCTACGTAATCATTTGCCCTACTCTCTATCCTTTTGTTGATAATCCTGAGGACCACTTTAGCTGCGTGGGTTATCAAACTTATTGTTCCGTAGTGTTCATATGATGTAGCCTTTACCTTATTCGGAATAGGAAGTGACAATGATCTCACAAAGTCTTCCGGCCAGATTCCTTCCTCATAGATACTACGAATCAGTCCATATATGGCCTTCTTCCCACCTTTTCCTAACTATTTCAACAGTTCTACCGGAATGTTGTCCACCCCTACAGCCTTATTTGTTTTCATCTCCTTCAATGCCCTTTCTATTTCATCGTCGAGTATGCTTGGACCTAAGCTATCTTCTTCTACGTCATATTCATTTTCTATGTCCAACCTTGTTGTCCTAAGTTCTTTACCATATCGTTCTTTTATATATTTCTTCCATCTCTCTGGGAACTATTCTGATTCAACTATTATCTTACCTGACTTATCTCTAACAGTCAGCACAGCTCCTGCCATCTCACTGTTCGATAGTGCTTACGGTATAGCGCACTAATGCCACCTTTCCTCTGCAAACATTCCATATCTTTGCACTGCGTATTCCAACATGCTTCTTTTGCTTTAATTGGTGGCCGTCTCCTTATATTACTTAACTCTTTTTACTTCTTTTTGCATAGATTTGCTTACATTCTTCCATTTCCTTCTCTCATCTATCTTTTTAACCATCTCATTGGTGACCCATGGTTTCCTTGTTTTTTAACATAAACTGTTCCTATAATTTCTTATGGTGCTTTCGATATCATTTTCTCGATATATTCCCATTTTTTTCGATAGTACTCAGCTCTTTACCCCCATCCATGGTTTTCTCTACAGCGCTCTGATACTCCTTCTTCGGTAATCCATTTAATGCTTCTAAATTCCATTTCCTAACCCGCCTCCCTTACCTTATCTTCTTGAAACGGATGTTACATTTCATAACAACTAAATTGTGGTCAGCGTCCGCATCCGCTCCTGGGAAACTGTGCGAATTTATCACACTGTTCCTAAATTTGTGCCTAACCATAATATAATCTAACTGATACCTTTCTGAGTCACCTGTCATTGTCCATGTATACCTATGTCTTTTTTGGTGTCTAAACCATGTGTTGGTGATGACTAACCTCTGTCTCCTGCAGAATTCAATTGCTTCCTCCCCTCGTTCATTCTTCGTGCCTAGCCCATAGTCCCCCACCTCACCACCATTCTTTCCTTCGCCTACCGTCGCATTCCAATCCCCCATCACTATCAAATGTATCCCTGCAGGAACACTCGCGATGATATCCTCTAACTCATCGTACATCCTATCGACTTCTTCCTCCTTGTGGTTGCTCGGTGGCAGGTATATCTGAACAATGACCAAGTTCATCGGCTCTGCTTTAATCTCTACGAGTAAAATTCTATCTGTTGCTTGCTCTATAATGACTACGCTTCTTCCTACCCCTTTATTTAATATTACGGCTACCCCTCGTTGGCTCTCGTCCCCGCCGCTGTATATCACTCTATAATTGTCACTCCAGTAATCCCCGCTATCCTTCCATCTCACCTCGTACAGACCCAAAATATCTATATTACCTCTTTCCATCTCTCGCTTAATATTCTCTAATTTTACTGTCCTCAATATTGTTACAACTTTCCAAATTCCAATTCTAACTAAATTTATTCTCTTCTTTTTCGTTTTCTGGCATGCTGCTCTCCGTTTTCGTTGACAATTGTTTCGTAGGATGGCGACCGCGGAAGCCTTGCCTCTCCCGCAGCCAGGCACGACAAACGGGCGATTTGGCCGAGTCCCATATTCGTCAGGACTCATATTCTCTATATTGTCCATCATTATATTATTGGGAATAATAATTTAGGCGGTTGCCTGTTGCCTTCCTCAATACTATTTTTTACGTGACACCATTACTCAATGGCTGCACCATTGGGGTCAAACGCCTTTGCAGCCGCCTCACTGGGGAACAGACGCTGCGTGTACTACCTTTCTTCTGGCACCTAACCTTCGCCTAACATGGGTGACCCAAATAGGAGGAATTATCGTTGCTCTCGCTAGCACAGCTCTAGGGGTTATCGGTGGTATATATTAGCTTTAAATTATTTGGTTAAATATTTGAAATTTTCCATTGATATTTATTGCTGCCATACTTTAGAGCATGGAAGTTATTCCAAATATAATATAGTAATGTAATATTAAAATATATATTAACGTTTATGGTTTGAAAGAAAAAAAATATGTTAACGTTTTCATGCCGGAATTTTTCTCTCCCTAACGTTTCATTGAATAACAGATACCCATAATTGCCCCAATCTCCCTCTCACATAGTAATCTTTAGGGTAATTAGAATCACCTTAGGCTTTACATCAACGCGTATGTGAGATTTGCCTATAAGATCCGTGCCACGAGGAAGACGGCGAAGGTAGCAACTGATCCTTCTGAGCCTTTCATCCATGATATCCAATAAATTAGCCATTCCTTTTGATGACTGGCTTTGTCTGATTGGCTCCAACGATAGTGCAGTATTACGACTGCATATTCTGTTATGTGTATTATTATATATATTTTTTGTCGAGAATAGGAATGTTTAAGAGAATAATAGTAGAGAAACGCATTTTAATCTCAACAATGACGGTAAGATATAAAAATCTTTATAAAATACACGATATAAAATAGTTCATCTTTTTGTTTTGAAATGCCAATTTCCGACCCATTTTAAATTGATAAGCGTTATAGGATAACTTAGTTATTCTTTTAAAATTACCAAAAGACATGTGTTGAATATATATATATATATATATATATATATATGTATATATATTTCTAATTCATCTATCAACTAAGTACCAAGGTGATCGACTGGAATGCATTCGCGGCATCTAAAATACGTTTGATTAATATCTCTATGGAATTAATTAAGGACAACAAATGACAGCTTTGGAGTCGCACAATTAAAACAGTGTGCTCCTAACGATTTTATTACTGAATCTAAACAATACTTCCTTCATTGATGCCTAATAATGAACCATATAAAACTGCCAAATTGGGTCATGGTACAATGACGAAGAACTCTTTTACAAAACAACATACTATCTGTTTGTGTAAATAAGTTACCAGGGTGGAATTAAAGTGGGAGTCAACAAGACTGAATTATGTACAGAGTGATATTATGTTTGGAACACACTCGACGTCATAGCGAGACCATAAAATCAATGGGACCTACAGCTTAAGTGGTATTAATTATTTACACTGGTAATAAAGCAGAAATTACTTTTGTGTGTTCCGAATATTTTGCGTACTCCAATATCTATATTGGTTCCATGATACCCGATAAATTGCTAATATATTTGAAGTATTTTTCAAAAATTAGTTAGGAATTAGGCGGAGGGGCTGTTGATGAATAACTAATTCAAATTATGTTTCCCCTTAATTTGTATTAGTATTTAAGAAATTAATTGATGAAGAAAAATCCACATCCAGTAACGTGGAAAATATTCATTAGTTGATTCAATTGGACGCGTTTGTTTCATCCGATTAAGTACATGAATCTTTGGAGGCACTCAGCACATCATTTTTGTGTAATGCAATTTAGTGCGCACGTGCATAGGGCTCCGCCTGAACTAATTATGCATTCATTTTTCCGTGGATCCTCCCCAATTCCACTAGGAATCGGAAAACGCGCCTATATTTTTTTAAAGGCGTTGCTAAACGCGAAAAGTCGTGAATTATCGGAGGGAATTTTTGTTCACGTGACGGCTTCGTAAAGGCCGCTCTTGCTTGTAAATTTGACGATGGCTTAAAATGCGAAATCGGATATCGGGTTTAAATAAATTGGATCAAAACTTTGTGTGCTTTAATTTAATCATGAGTAGTCCGTGTCACCACCTTCCACCTTTTGGGCGATATCAGCTTGATTTTCTCATTAAATTGAGAGGACAATGCATGCCTCTCACTCTCTAACGCCAATTAAGTCACTGAATGAGATTTGGTACATCAATTTAGGGTATTGGGAAAGTGGAGTATTAGTTTTTTTGATGAGTTAACGTCAGGACAAATTAAAAATCATTTTATCACACCTACAGTATCATATTTGTATGCATTTTTATGTTTGTCAAAGTGTAATCAATGTGTTCGGTCGAAGTAAAACATACTTTATCAATCGGCGCTGAATGTATGGACAGTCGGCATATTTAATTTAAGGAGGAAAATTTTGACCAAAATACGTACCTCGGAACGATCCTTCGACATGCCATAATCATCAGCAACTTCTCTAATTGGGATTCAGCGACTGTTCATAACCATTTCTTTAATTTTTTCCGCGTTTTCATGGATTTTTGATGTGCTGGGGCATCCAGGGCGAAAATGTATATGCATAAACACATACAGGGCATATCTGTATATAAATGATTTTGTCGAAGCAACATGGAGATAGTGAATAAAAAAACTTAAAAAACAAACATATTATTTCTTAATAAATTCGTCGGACTTAGCCCCGTATTCCTCAGTAAAAACAATAGTACTGCCATTTTCCCTTTATGTATATATATATATACACATAAAGGGATATATATATATATATATATATATATATATATATATATATATATATATATATATATATATATAGTAGGTTGCTGGATTGTGTTCTTAGGAGTTTCAATTTATTTAATTGGTGGTTGTGTCCATCTATAAACCTACCTTATGCGGTAGATTACCTTTTTGGAATATATACTACTTTGATCAAAAGGTTCCCGGAATTTATTCAGAAAATTAAAAATACAAGTTTATTCATCTAAATCTATATTGTTCCCTTCAAAGTAATCCCCATCGACTGCAACACACTTATGCCAGCGCTTGATCCAATCCTCGAAACATTTTTTATATTCGGTTTTCGGTATGTCCATCAGTGCTTCCTGCGATTTTTCCATTACTTCCTTTCGGCTGCTAAAACGCGTTCCCCCTAATGGTTTTTTAACTCGATTGAACAGAAAGAAGTCACAGGGAGCCAAATCAGGTGAATTCGGTGGCTGTTGGATGGTATTTGGTGCATTTTTCGTCAAAAAATTACGAATAATGATAGCACTGTGCGACGGTCTCGACGCACTGTGCGACGATTTCTGGTCTCTTTCGGCGAATTGCTTCACGCAAACGTCTCATAACGCCCAAATAATACTCTTTGTTTACTGTCTGGCCTTCTGGCAAAAATTCATGATGCACTACACCGTTGTAATCCATGAAAACCGTCAGCATTGCCTTCTTTTTTGACTGAAAACGACGTAGTTTTTTTGGTCTCGGCTCATTTGGTGAACGCCATTCACTTGCCTGATGTCTGGATTGCGTGTCGTACTCATAAACCCACGTCTCGTCTCCAGTAATGATCCTTTTGATGAACGTGGGATCGGATTCAGCCTCGCAAATCATGTATTTTGCGACGTCAACACGGTCTCTTTTTTGCATGAAATTGAGGTCTTTTGGCACCAACTTTGCTGCTACACGACGGAAACCCAAATCATTAACCACAATGTCTTGGGCGGATCCATAGGCAATGTTCAAGTCCTCCGCTATTTCTCTGATGGTTAATTTGCGGTTATTGACCAACATTTCTTTTACTTTATCAATTTTTTCACCGACTTTCGATGTCGATGGTCTGCCACTGCGTTCATCATCTTCGATTGACTCACGACCACTTCTGAACCGCTCGTGCCACTGGTAAACAACCGTTTTTTTTAGAGAATCGTTGCCGAAACACTTTTCCAACATTTCCAACGTCCGTGCGCCACTAAATCCGTTTTTTACGCAAAATTTAATACAAGTTCGTTGTTGCAAATTTAAATCCATTTCTGCAATTGTAAAAAATCGCCAACACACACAGAGATAGATGTACTCTTGGCTACGTAACTTTTGCAAATGTCAAGTTATGACACTAAGATTTAAAGGGAATATCAACAACTGATGTACCAATTTAACAAAAAAAACAGAACTCAAATCGGAACGATGGGAGCGCCACACGGTGGTTATTCCGGGAACTTTTTGTTCAAGGTAGTATATATATGCACACATACAATGAATTTCTACCAACGCCGTCTAGTGAAGTTGCGATGTAACGAAATCAGGATTGTCTACCATAAAGTGTCCAGTGGAATTTCCAAAGTTAGTCTTACTTATTTTTTTTGGATCATAGTGTACATGTTACCCTTGAAGCTAAAAAAATCTAAAATTAGACGATGCAATAATGCTAAGTTGTCTATATACTAAACTTAATAGTCTGGAGTGCCGGAATGTTGTTATTCTATCATTATCTCGCAATAAACAGAGGATCATAAGGAGTTCGAAGGAGTTATTTTCTCTCTGAAAACGTTTGGGAGTTGTTATTACATTTTCCTTACATGTTTCTGTTGTTAGTTGACGTGCTATGATAAATTGCAAAAGAGTGATAAAAATTATGATATTAGTTCGGGTGAAAAATGGATGGGTTTCCACTCACCCAGCACTATCCAGATGACTATAGCGTTCCCGGGAGCGGCCACCAGAAGCATCGCTGAGAACACAAATATCCACGCGGCCTTCTCCCACGATGGAAGCGAGAAGGGACGCCGGGGTCCTAGGGTGGCGGGCGATGGTTGCGGCGCTGCCGACTCGGCAGAGGCGAGGAAGGGGAAGAGCCGCGTGATGGAGGGTGAGGAGGACGTTGGCGGGAAGAGGCACTCGGCGATCGCCTCCTGTAAAAGCCTCTCCTCCACGTCCTCCCCGTGCCACGCTCCCGTCCCGCCCCCGGCCGACGTCGAGTTGCCACCTGCTCCACCGGCCGCCACCCTCATCTGCAGCAAACGCGCCGTGCAGTTGTACAGCAAGCCCCAGGCGGCGTCCTCGTCTTCGGCGCTCGGGAGGTCAGCCGCGGCGGCTGGAATCGGGTCAACCTCACTCTCGGCTTCCAGCCACGAGTGCATCATTGCGGAATGACTTTTGGTGACCAAGAAGCCAATCTCAGTTATCACAACACCGTCTCCCCGTGGTCTTCTCGTACACAGGGCCCTCTAGGGTGACCTGCTCGAGTGTCCCTTATATTTATTTCGAATTCTATCGTGGTTTATTGCCGTGCATTTGATTTTCCCTCGGAGCGGGTACAAATCAGGGGTCCGAAGCTTAACGAGTCGTATAGAATCCGGGAGATGGAAAGGGACGCATCCGTGAAGTTGGTTCCGTTTGCCAAATATCGAGAACGGTCTAAATTTTATTCCCTCGTAACTGAGGAAAGAGGTGGTCAGAATGAATCGAAAAGTTAGGTAAACTGGAAAATTGAACTTCCAGCTATGTTGCTCTGCATCCGATGTATCGGAAGACTGATATTAGCCTTGTATATTCAGGCTCGTGGGAGGCAACTCACATCAAGGTTGCAATGTCTTTTTGCTGAGTTGTCCTCTTCTAAAATTAAATTGTCAAATAGTAAAACCTTCAGCACTAGGCAAGAATTCACTTCTTGGCGTTGAAAATAAGATCAGATCGGAAAAAAGGTTGGTAAGAGAATATATTACTTTAAATGATGTTTTAAAAACTCCTATAATCTGTTACTGCACCCAAATTCATTGAGGAAATATTTCGACTCTCAAGGATTCATGGGAATAATGGTTATCACTATTTCAAATTTATTTACAAATTCTGTTATGGTCCCTCCCACGCTAATGTTTTTGTCTCCGCTGAAGTGACCGCGCTAACATTTT
This sequence comes from Hetaerina titia, assembly GCA_037158775.1. NCBI lineage: Eukaryota > Metazoa > Arthropoda > Insecta > Odonata > Calopterygidae > Hetaerina > Hetaerina titia. Next base: position 47,525,931 of record CM073771.1, read on the forward strand.
GAACATTTACAGTTAATATCCTTAATGAGTTCATCAATACTTTCCAACACCTGAATGAATATATCTAATAAATAAATATATAATAACAAGACTTGCTAAATTTTACTTCCTTAGGTTGTTTTAATGAATAATGAAGTGAAATATTTTTCACGCATCTTCACTCAATGAGGTCTTTCAGTATATGTTTTATTGGTTAATTGACGTTATAAATAAAAAGGAATACTAAATATAATGCAAAGGTAATTAAAGCTTATTTGCTATCCTTCATTTGCTTTCTTATTATCTTTGCTTCTCACTTAAACCCAGGTTACTTCTTCACCAACAACCTGAAAAGTAGAGGAAAGAAAGTATTTTCATTAATAGGATTCATATGCGCCACTTTTTCAATAAAGATTTGAATGAAACCAATAATTGTGACAATTTTACTCTATTGAGCATTTTATTGGCAAAATTTTAATTGCTCGAATATTTTCCACCAATGAAATTTGAATTCAATCTTTCTTTATATGAAAATTCATGATGTAAAACACGACAATATAAGAAGATTTTTTGGTTTGTATAACGAAATACAGTCTGAAATCGTATTCAAGTTTCAAACAATTATATTATATAATTGATTGAATTACAAATTTGGCGCATTATCTCGTATTTATTTCATAAAACCAACAGAGTCAACTTTAGAAAATTATCGCAGAAATAAAGTCAATATTTGGAATGATAGGCAAATTAGAAATTTGAAACTAAATAATATATGTATTCTGGTAACTTTGATGTGAGACTAAATTTTTCATTGCCATAAATGACGAGGAATTGATCAGATTAGTGATCATGAATTTGTTGGTTGAAAAATAATGCGATGTGTCTGATTTTTGGGCGTTGGCTTATCTCTCAACAACCATGCACACTAGTAGGATTCGGGCCTTTTTTGATCTCAGGAAAATAATGAATGTTGCCTCGTTTTTTCCCTTCAGCTAATTAAATTTTGTTAATTGAAGTCAAAACAGCCGCGTTTATTACCATTTGGCTGTTTTAATTATCCCGCAAAAGTCAATTTCAATGTAATAGACTTTATGTCGAAAGTAGAGCAATTTTGAAAACTGAAAGTTTCAATAAATCATTGGAATTGACTAAAATTGATTGAATGCAACTTGAGAAAGTTAAAAAAATAAAATTTAAAAGTAATATTATGAATGCATCATTGATCATTTGTTTATTTCTCTATGAATGAACGATTCGCAGTCATAACTTATCGATTTTCGCATTTTGTCCGAGTTAAATAGCGAAATGTTAGTCAAATAAAAAATCATTAATTTGTTATATTTTTATTTATTATATTTAATAGTAAAATGACGTATTTCGGCACCATTAGTTTGTAACATTGTTAATAATGTTGTGAATGAGAATTTCATGAAATTATGAGTTAAAGTTTTAAGTTCTATAGGTGAGAAGTTTAACTGATTTATTATTTATACTGCTCAACAAAATCTTACTTCTGGTTCCATTTCACTAAAGTCGATGATAAATTTTGTTAATCGTTGGATTATTCAATTTCCTCTTTGGAAATTATATCTCTATGGGAATGATGTAATAGTTAAAATATCTATATTTTAACCTAAAGTATTTTTTTAAGAACTGCTTGAAATGAGTTTACCCAAATTCTTTTACTCAAATTGTTTTGTGGAGAAATTGTTTGAAAAAACAAACTGATATATTCCAGAAAAGGAATTAGATGAAATCTTGGTTGATTGCCTGATAGGTTGATAAGCCTATTTTGATGTCGGGACTGTAAAATATTCCCAGTTTTAATTCAATTTTCTTACTTATAAAGATGGTGATAACTTTAGCTAGCTCAACTATTGATAACTTTCCTCAAGATAAATTTATATCAAAATAGCAGCAGTCACAAAGTATCAACAGCAATCCCCAATTTTCAACTACCCTCTATTAAGTCCTACGCTCGTTAAAATCTTGATACTATGCACGAACCTTTTCAAAGCTAGAATGTTCTTATTTCATTTTGAAGCATTGAGTTCTAGATTTTTTCTCAATGCTATTTTTTAATTCGAGATTACTGTGCTAAGAAAATAAATTTAATATATTCAATTTTAAAACCTTAGGAGAACATTAGTCGCATTGACTAATTTAAATGATTCCTCACCGAGATTAAATCTACGAATCCGAGTCAGTTCCAGGCATGTATCATTTCAGCGTAATTATCTGGTTATTAATTGAGTGTACCATTCAATTACCGTTCGCCGTCCTTTGGTGTTTCGTCGCAATGTTGACTTCTGAACGTTTTTGGTTACGATCTGATAAATGACAGTGCCGCACTTGAAACTGCCTTCTTTTAGTTTCTTATCATCCTCAACTTAAATTCCAAGAAAAAGCGGGTGATGACGCGACATTAACTTTTAACAGAGTCATCCGCTAAATGTGCACTTCATTTCAAAAATTTAAGAACGTCAAAATCATTCGCAATGGCTAAAGCACCTAGCCGAACACTGAAGGATCTGGGTTCGAATGCCGGTCAAGGTGAATGATTTTTACGCTCTGACATTTAAGAATTCTCAGCATACATTCACGCACCCACTCAATTTTAAGAAAATAGATAATAAGTGATCATTCCTCTCCCATTTTAACTATCCCAGTTATCTTTAATATGTGAATAAATCTTTATATTATGTAACATTTATTTTAGTGGAGAATGTTTATATTTTCATTCCAATGTACAGAAAAAAAGACGTTAACTCAAAGATCATGTGATGGGTGTTGATGCGTGATGAAAGCGCACACATTCGCTACTTAAACTCCTTAAAAAAAACTTGAAGAAAACGAATTTGGGTTTCCCCTACCTATTAACGTATACTCAAATATTTTGAGCATGCATATTTTTGCCTACGTGATCCAAAACTCATGGTGTTAAAGTTGTTTCTACAGCGCAAAAGTACGATTTTCCGTTGTCATTCAAGTCTTGCATGCATTACTCAAACCTTGAGCGGTGGCATAGTTGGCATTGTAAAGGGAACGTTGTTTGAAACGAAACATGCGATAAGGTGCTGAGTAAACGGGGCATAACTTCGGAGACCCCACGGTAAACCCACGAGGGAGGGCAAAAGTTCTTCGTGCTCTGAAGTTGGCCACACGAAACTCACTTTTGGGTGGGTCGAGCCTCGAGAGTGTGTGAGGCGAGAAGGTTGAGAGAGGGAGGAGAAAAAGATAGCCTCTTCAGACTCTTTGAAACGTTGGAAACAACTTCCCTTTCCGAAACTCATATTTTGTTGGAGGAAAGCCACCCCTGGATTCAACGGATGTCCTTGCGAAGGTTTGACTCAGGTTTCGATCCTTTTCATCGAGAGTGGACCCAACCCACGTTTGTGCCACGACCCATAATTTTAGTGGTATTTCTGTTTAGTTTCACCTGTTGCTTTGGAATTCCTTACCCTCGAGGAGTGTTTCATACATTAAAATGTACCGCTTTCGATTCCTAGAGGGTAAAATTTAATCCGCTTACACACACGCGCGAGAGGCAGCTGTTGTAAGTAAAATAAATGAATTTAAAAACATAATGTAATTTTTACATCAAATTGTTGTTACTTAGTTAAATACCTAAGGGTATCATATGAATTTATTAGTTGTTAGTGATTAGCGGTTATTAGCGATGGCGACTTTGTTATTTGCGTCTATAAGAAACTCGATATATGTTATGAATTTAAATCGCTTCTTAGCAATGTAAAATATTATGTGAATTTTGTGATAAACATGTTATCATGAAGAATATAGAATATGAGGTGTTTCCATTAGTTGAAGGTAACGGTGCCTATAAAGTTAAAAGAAAAGTTAACAAGACCTAAATAATTAGCATATCATTTGTATACTTTTGATCTAACTGCATCAGACGAATAAGGTAACAAAGAATTTTAAATAACCAATTTGAATTAAAATTAATTAAACGTCCTAATTTAAAAGTCGCGTATATATGGTGCTATTAACAGTGTCTTTAATAAAGATACTATTGAATGCAAATATAAAGAATATTGTTTAATTTTTAATTCCTAAAATGTAAGTGTTACTTGATAAAGTAATTTTAATAAACGTATACTCTATTATTCATTTTCATGAATTTGATATGGCTGTACATTATTTTTGAAATTCATTTTTCTTCAATTACGTACAAAATATTACCTTTCAGTAGATTGCGAGCATGAACGACAACTAGTTAATGCATTCACAAACGATTCCGTATTTTTGTTTGAAATATAAAATAAGAGCTTTTCTTACGTCAAACCTGAAATTGTCACACCAGAAGTTTTGTAACGTCTCCTTTATTGTATGCTCATGAATGGTAGTTTTGATATCTCAGCTCCTAGAAAAGCAATGTAAAATACTTTCCGAAGGGTAGTAAAATTTCAACGTCTTGGGAGTGGAGGTTTGCACCTTATCCTTTAGTGAGTACGAATTTAAGCCCGAAAAGGAAACATGGTGACACAAGAGTGCACTTTTTATTGCTTTCCTATATTGAAGGTAAGCATCTTCACTGTGTCGAAAAATATAAATCAAGACATTTAACTATTAAATAAAAACGCCTACAAAAATATCTTCATCTGCTGTGAATGTAATTATTGGGTTAGGCTATACCAATCATTTTTTCAAATGATTTGAATAGATATTCTATCAATGGACGTAGATCCAATATAATTCTGAGCATATATTTTAATTATGCTACACTTATTAAAAAGATTTTCATCCTCTTTGAATGTAATTATTGGATTAGACTACACCAATCATTTTTTCAAAGTGAACATTTTTCTAGTGAAATATTATTCTGTATATACTTTTTATTGACAAATTCATTTGCTTTGAATAATATACTTAAATATTTAATTTTCTCATTTTATTTTTTGCGATGGGGAACAATCTTGAATTAATCTTTCATTCACAATCAGTAGATTTAAAAAAGAAATGGCAAATTTACCTTGTCATTCTCTAAGATTTTTCTGCATCAATTTCTTTTTCGGTTTTCAAGAAACACTAACGAGGGTTCTTTATTTCAAATATAACATCAACTGTAAATCGGGATCATATATTTTTAACCTTTCTAAGGTATTTTCTGGGGATATCGACCGTCTCAGGTTTTATGATCCGCATCTTCAGCGCCTGCGCATGCATGACCTGAGGGCAGGGGAGGGAAAGTGGAGTTTTTTTTACTCCCGGAGAACACCAGATAAAGAAGAGAGAGGGCACGTGAGGTGCGACTTGTTAACCACCCTTGTACCTTGGAACAAAGGCGATGGGGGTGCTACAAAAAACTCGAAAGAAAGAAATTTAACGCCCAAGGTGGAACGTTCCCTAGAAACTCAGTCTATTATTTCTCTCTCTCTCTCTCTCGGTCTCTGATATCCCCACTTCGACGCATCTTTGACATTTGATTCCCTTACTTCCTCTCGCTCGCTCAAGCGACGGCCCCAGGCGGTGCATCACAATAGAACGCGCGTTCCACACTTTCGCACAACGTTCCCCGAGGAAGGGAAGACAGTTTCCGCCGTTCTGATCACCCAATTATCGAGCTCTTTGCCTCTAATCGTGGCGCCGAATTGATGGGGACCGCGAGTACCCGTGGGAAGGGGGTAAAGAACGCGTGGGTGAAACAGAGTGGATCCCCGTAGTGATGGTGATTACACCACCTTAGCTTCACGCTCCTTCAGATTTATTGCGCAGATGAGCACCTGCGACGTGCTGTGCCGCGCGCATGGGTGTTCGCGTGCACCTTTTGTTTTTCATGGCGTTTCCTACTCCACCTTTTAGGCTGAGCGGTTAAAAAAAACTTAGAAGTTTTTGGAGGAGAGATGGGATTTACATTTGTATGTATTTTGAATTAGGCAACAAAAGAATGTTGTCTTTGTTCTCAATGAATTTCATGGAATGCTATAAAACGCTGGCAACAGGTCAACCCATAACACCTGATGATACTAAGTGGCAGCTAAAAAATGGTTGTGTGTTCATTAAATATGATATGTGAAATTACGGGTACAGTTTTCTTATACCATTCCTTGCAATCTGGAGAAATTCAACATTGTTGTGTCCTTCTCTACGAATTAGTGTGAAAATTTTGTTTAATCCAAAACAATTTTCTGTAATTTTGTAACCATGGCGTTCCATGCAATTGATGAGGCTCCCTTACGTTCCGTGTGTAGCACGTATTTTTAATTAGTTTTCGGCGTTGGATTAATATCTGTATTGAATTTTTCCTAGTCAAAAATATTTTTCAAGCAGGTTAAGGGACCTGACCTACCCATGGATTGAATAGATCGTTGATGGAGTCAGGTGGACTGATATATACACATATTGACAGCTAGAAGCAGTCCAGTCTCTTGACAAAGATGGTCCCAAATATCCTTACGGATAAGATTGGCTAGATTCAGCTGCAATTTTTACTTCTGTTTTACTCATCATATAGGTAATAATTAACCTGTAATATGTTTAACTGAGTTAATTCATGCAGATTGTTTAATGTATTTGGTCTTTGAGGAAAGAGAATAAGGGGCACTTGATGCAAAACACTTACATAGTTGATGGCTTTTTGAGAATGAATATAAACAACCGAGACAGGAGAGTAAAATGGTAAACATGTTGGACCGGAGGAAAGGAAACAAAAGAAGTTGAAATTGAAGAAAGGTTCATTGTAATATAAAGTGTATTGTAGAATGCGACTTAAGTATGTGGCTAGTCTGCATGTCCATTTCAATCCAACCGTAAATATTACACTGATATTAAAAACAATAATAAAAGTCTTTCAATTGTCATCTCCGGCGGTAATTTATGGAATTTGCATAGCATATTGAAATGAAATAAAATTATTGACTCGATTATGACGTTCAACGATGACGTCGTCTACCTGGTGATGACGTTCAACGTCGAAACCTGGGTCATGTGATTAAATAAAGTGTGCGGAATTACAAAGTCAATTATTTCATTTGATTTCAATATCTTTCAATTATATTTATAGAGGAGAATACAGGAAATGTAGTGTAGAAAGAGAAAAAGGCTAACACGACATTATTAATGTCGTGCGATTAGGGGGAAAGAATTGAGTCTCGGAAAGACCAAAAAATGAATGTCTTGAGAGGGAATGGTATTTTGAAGGCCGCAACGAAAGGTAAAATATTAGCTGTTTAGAGAAGAGATAGGATTGGAATAGAATGGTTGGTATTGTAGCAGCTGGAATAGCATAATTTAGGGCATAGAGTCCATCCGATAAGAATTGTATAATAGTTTTTCGTTAGCCATTAAAAACATACCTTTTATAGATAGTTTATTTATGTTGATGAATGTTCGTTTACGAAACCCTTGTTCCTCCTCAAGCGGAAACTGTGAGGTGTGAGCCTTGAGACTAGAAAGAGAAATGGCAGGAAAGGCGAGAGGGTTGTGTTTTGATTGCGTAACATGTTAGAATGAAAGAGTATATTCAGGGTTCTCAGGTTTATGGCAGTTATCCTTTCGGAGCGGAAACCCCAGGGTGAAGCGGACTTGGAGGAAAAGAGAAATACATGAGCTAGTAAAGGTTCGTTGAAAACGAGATTGGAGTGACTCACCAACATTTTTAAACCATCCTAACTTATATTTTGATATTTGACGTCTATATCTCTTTTGGTTTATTTATTTCAGTCATAGAATTAATTTCCTTTTCATTTCCTCTTGTTGAAGGCACAATGCTTTTTTATTTTGTTCCCTAAAGGAAAATCGTAGGCAGAAGTGTGACTTCATTGTCCCAAAAGCAGTAAAACCGGTTTTATTTCTCAGTCTCCTATTGTCTAAAACATCAAGGAATGAAGGAAGAAGGAAGTCAACAAATCATGTGATTAGTTTCCGGCCTGTGAAAATATGGAAAAGCGTTGTTGATATAATATTAGGGTATGAGTGTTTCGCTTGATGAGTGGGCTAACAAATTTTTGAGAAAAAGTGGTACTTAATGGTTCCTAAATTTCTTCAGTCTTATGATTATTTTTCTGGAAAATTCAAAGAGGGTAAGATAATTTATCGATATGTTACGATTCATGCTGATTTGGACCTACATGATTATGGACGTACGAGTGTAAAATACTAGTTCTTATATACTTGTATGACCTTGTATTTTAGGGAATTACTCTCTGATATGAAACTAAACGTCTTTAGAGTGGCCACATCAACGAATATGTCGTCAGAAAATATGAATCCTTGAAAAATAGTTCGTATTTGTTTATATCTAAAACAGGAACGTATGAGTCAGGAATGTTTGTGATTATTTTTATTTTCTGAGATGGTTTCCATTTCTTAACTTAACCTGTCTAATATGCACATTCATTTAAAGGATAGGTAACGAAATATATTTAATGCGTTCGGCATTATTTCAATATATGCAAATACATTGCTCCTTGAAGAGAACTAGTGTCATTTTAGGATAATATTCTATTCTAGAATAACATGAGCCATTAATTTGGTGTATTCAAAATTTCAAACAGGAAACTAATCAGAGTATAATACTTTACTTACAAAGCAAAATATAAATATAAATATATATATATATATATCATATATATTATATATGATATATAAATTTTAAATATCCCACTGGTAAACAAATAGAAAACATAATCCGTTGATGTATACCATTAAGATTGTAAAGAATATGTTATATTTTGAATAGCCGTTTCTTGTAATTATTTTTAAATATTGTTAAAATATATCTAAATCCATTTATTCTTTAATTTTTATTCCTTCACGTTCATCTCAATGCTAATTATTTACATCTAAATCTACATAATACCCCGCAAGTCGCCGCAAGGGCGTGTGGTGTTAGGCCACTACCTGTAAAAGGAAACAAAACCACATGCAAAGCCAACCCAACCATGCAAACCTACTATATACCCACCTATGCATCCATACAAAAAACCTTTCTACTCACATACATGCAAATACATACACTGTCAACTGACAAACAATTGCACCTTAGGATGCAGTAAAAAATTTATCCAATAACGTGCAAGCTAGAATTTGACGAGGAAGAAGCGAAATTCCACTACCACACGGACATGCAACGGTCTCCGCCCCCAAAGATACCGGTAGGGAATGTGACCCAACGCTGCAGGTAGCGGGAGGGTCCTGTCATAGAGATAGAAGAATGGTAGTAGGGGAAAACTTAAAGACAGACAAAGCAGAGCATGCAATACTGTTAACAGCAGTACATCATTTAGTGGCATTCTAATGCGGTCATGCGGGAAGGGTTTTGACAACAAAACACACGGGGTCAGTGAAAGTGCATGCAATTGAGTATAACTAATTTTTTCATAGGCGCTGAGGGTGTGCAAGTGGAAGTTTTGCTATCTCTAACCCTACAGTTGCTATCCTGTGCATGTCGTAGACCCATATCCAATGATTGGTCAATGCCTAGATAATGATCGATTTTTTTTCAATATGCAAGATTAGACGAAGGCGAGTGAATTTAAATCCTAGTCATAAGTCATTTCCGATTATTAAAGGGAATTTGTTTCATAAGGTGAGAAAATCTACATTTATTAACACTTCATTGATGAATCACTTATATGTGCTGATGTGCTACAGATCAGTAATTTACTCCTAAAACTCTTCAATAATATCGTGTTTGTATATTTTACCATATGCAAACCAAATGCAGTCTGCTTTGCATGATGTGAAGATTTTCGTTCCACTGCTATGCTAATACCGGAAGTAAATACTTGATGAAATACATATGTTTTCCTATTATTAACTTGGACATTTTACCAATTGTTATGGATACGCATCTTTAGATTTTAAGCGTGTTACAATGAAAGTTTGTAATTACCTCTTTTCAGACTTTGATACAATACAGAATTATTATCGAGAACAACTTTTTGACAAAAAATACATTTCTACACTTTACGCATTTCACATACAACTACACATTTCTGGACTTATTTAATTGTAAAAGATCTAGATGTTTTCTTTCACTCTACTGAGCAAACGTAATTATCATCCTTTATTTAGAGCAGACTATGAAAATGGAGTTGAGTCAAGTATAAGTATTTGAATTATCAAACATTAGTTTTTATTCGTGGAATTTCTAAAATGCTTTTAAAGTTCCACTGCAGCGCTCTTAAAATCGAAAGTCACGTGAAATTTAAACTTTGAGAAATTTAGAAGGTGCTAAAGTAAATATAAATTTTGCTTTTAAACGTAATTATACGGGTTTATAAGAGTGGAGTTATCGTAGAAAAACATACTTAGAAATAACTGGTCATCTTGACGTAGGTCAGAAAGCCTTTATTGTTATTGTTTGGTCTTTACTCAGGAAAACCGTAGAATTTTACGTAGAAGATACTTTAAAATATTGTATTATTCATATTCTGTAATTTTTTATTCAGTAAAGTAACAAGGACACGACCTCTTGAACTCATAGTTTGAAGAATTAGATGAAATTTGATAGCGTACTCAAATACGATAATTGTTCGTCACTAAGTTAAATAAAATATGAAGAATCGTAAATTTAGCATGGCTGTGTGAATAGAGTTATTTGAAAGCCAGCGTTGGCCGTTTACCGATGCTATTGCCATTTACAGCGACGCTGTAAGCGTCACTGTAAATGTTTACGCTCCACATGATATTCGCTCGAATGATCGGCAATTTGATGGTACGTGCTCAAGCAAACCTGCTTACTTGCATGATATTGAGGCTTTAGGTTTCTGAAATACGACTTCTTCCGATGAAATATTATTATTCAATTTTTATCACTGTAATTGTAATATTAAACGTATAATTCGTTGAGCTACAATAGCGCATGGATTATTTAGTAACACTTGTTATTTTAGCTCGTGTTTTCAAGGAATTTTTACCATCAATGTTTGTGTTTTCAACATTGAGTGAAGCAAAAGAAAAAAATCATTATTACCGGCGCTATCGTGGACATATGGTGGATTTACGGGTGATGCGAATGTGTCAGTGATACGTGTCGTGTTATGACACGAGACATTTCATGATACATTATCGAGACGTTTCATGAGAAGGAACAATACAAGCCTTTATATCAAAGACGTAGTTGTTGGGCTGGGAGAAATGATCTTATTTATTACATCAGAAGTACTATTTTTCTTCTTATTCTTCTGTGATTATTTCCACATTAGATTAGCACCAGCAATTGACATAAGAAATATATGTTCCCCTATTTCAATTAGCCAATTTGATCCAATTTCTGTTCCCTTGCTCAACATGTCAATTCTTCTTAGCTCCGGTGTAACCATAACATGAGCTTACCTCTGATTTACAGAAAGTAATAAATCACAGGCAATACAAGTTCCAAATTTTAGAGTTATTTTAAGAATTTTTTCCATCATTTGACAAGCATATGAATGCATAGAAGTGCTACCTCTACACTAGCAGACTCCGCATACGGGTAGTAACCTTGCGTACGACAACTTGCGAAGTATTGGGTAGATGTAGAAAGGTAGTAAGAAACAGTTTAATAGCCAAATCAGTTTACCTAATTTAGTAACGAGATATTTAGTTAATGAGAGTACTTATGTACCTTATTGTTGGAATCTCTGATGCCTTTAAAAGTTATTATTTTTTATTCAATGAAAAATCAGGAAAAATCTCTATGTAAGATAAAACGATACAACCAATCACTCTTTGAATCGTAAATAATTCGATGTACGTTTTTGAGAAAATTTAACGAACCTTTAATATGGTATAAGGTAATTGGAACAGTGTTTTAATTTACTGACTTAACCGAAAGGTTTCAGCTTTTCATCAAGTCTCTCATTAATGTTTCATCTCCAGGTTATGGGAGTAGTGATGGAAATTGTGTCGATGGCAAATATCTTTAAAATTTTACAGACCATTATTGCACCTTTTACAGAAACACTGTACGTCTTTTGACCAGTGTACCTGTGTGATAACTGAGGATGCGTTTGCCTGTGTTCTTCCTAGTGTTTCCATGTGGTTAAGATACTTTGGTCAGTGTACCTAAATAATCGTTATTTAACAAAAAGATAAATATTTTGAGGTATTTTCTTTAATTATAGAGGTTTTAATAAGGTTACAATTTCTCTTGGTAAGTATAGTTTCACGAAAGCCATTTATATTTACCGATTACTTCGACCATAAATGCATAAAAATAGGGTATTCCACGTAAATTACAGTTACAAAGGTTTGCATAGAATTTTTCCTACACCAGTTATGAATCTTATTACTAACACTGCTCGTTTGGGAGATACGTTTCGTATTTCAGTTAAGCATAAAGACCTTCTTTTATGCAATGTTTTGGATAAATCTTTCGTTATGAAAATAGAGATATGCAGTATAAAATGCAATTCCATTTAATTATTGCCTATAACTTTTTTTCTTAATTTGTCTGGAATAATGCGAAAATTCTAATGACTGATTTTTAATGCAAATTACGCCATTAATGACTGATTTATGATTAAAATTATTATTATTGCATAAATTATAAAATCTAAGTGTAGAAAACCTACGAATTAAATAAAAAAATACCATCAAGAAGATTTGGTTCAAACTATAAGGGCAAGCCAATATTTCTATTTTAATTTCACAAATTGGTGGCTAGTTGTGAGGTACTAAACTAATTACGATATAATCGTGACATATATTAGCTCAACAATCATCGCATTGAGGAAGATGATGCAAATCATCGAGGACTGCGATTCGCGTTAACATTATCCTATATTAATTTTTAAAACTCTACGTATTATATCGTATCATTACGAAAAGCAAATAGTTATAATTGCGAAGGCAAATTAAATGCAACTAGTGATACTTTTCCTAAATTGACGATTGAAATTTATTAAACACACGAACCTAATAAAAATAAACTTAGTAATCTAGCCGAAAGTAGGTTTAGTTGGTGATGGTGGAGCTCACCCATATACTAAGCCCGACGGCGTGTGAATATTCACACATCAGGGTAGGGGGGCCAGTTCCTTTCCCTGTGCCGGTTATGGTTTCCAAGGAAGATCTGGTACCCGAAAAATCAACTAGCTTATGTGGAGCTGCAGGTGCCCAGAGTGCCTTGCCGGATCGAACCCGGGACCCTCCGGTCAGTAGTCCAAAGCTCTACCCCCTGGAATAGCGCGACCCATACTAAGCTAATATTACATCAAAAATAAATAAATATACAGACATTTTATTTAGTGCCTTCAATGATGAAGGAAATATGTAACCCAGAGAAAAGAAGAAAGAATTTATCCTCTATGTCGTATTTACATAAAATATGGTTTTACTCTAGGATTCACCCAGTATACGGTCTCCGGCTGCAATAATAACCCTGAAATAATTATTCTAGTGAAAGATGGCTCTTAATTCTGAACGTCCTATTATTATGGTATTTAATCTTTTAGACCTCGGTTGGTAAGATTCAATGTTCTGAACGAACTTTCTGTTTACACGATCATGAAATGTTACCGGTATCCGCTTCTTTCTTTTGAAATCCATTTAACTTGATGTTTAATTACAGCGATTTGCAGATTCGGCGTCCGCAATGGTTCATTTTGATGCCCACCAACGTTGGGAACGATGTCACTCCAAGATTAAACTGAAAGAGGAATCTGAGAACAATTGGAGGGTTTGAGAGAGATGAAACATGAGAGTGGAGTGTTGCCAGAGAAGGTTAACTCGTTACTTTGAAAACGCTTCGCTTTGGTGAGACAAAAAAATGTGCTCTATCAGCGTGATTTGGCTTCCACTCTATTTCCTTCGTATTAACTGACAGAGTACCATTTCCCGCTTAACGGGGACATCGTGCGAACATTAATTCAGTGAATTGCAACAAGATACTGCTTTGTCAGCTACTCGGTGTCTGACAAACAGCAATAACCACCTTTACAGTTGATAGAAATTTACTTTCGAAGGCATCCTTTTAAATTGTGTTTCAAGATTATTTTTTGAATTGTCGTCATACCCACTCAATAGCGCTTATTTAATACTAAAATGATGCGGAATAACATCACTGTGTTTCAAACTATACATGTGATTAGCGGTTAGGAGAATAAAAGTGAAAGGCATATTATTTGCAGTGGAAATCAGAAATTCCCTAGGTGTACAAAGGAAATGAAAGATTTTGGGCTAAAGTGAAATATACCTTTTGATACATATTGCTCATATAATTCTAAGGTAAAATTGTGTTGAACAGTGTTGCGCAAACAAAAATATATTTCATACAATAAATCGATGTCAGCAACTAAATATTGGTTAACAGAAATTAATGTATTCATCTGAATATACATATAATTGTTTCATAACATAATGAAATACACAAAGAGTTGATTAAAAACAATATGAATCCAAAATTATCTAATATTCATTATATTAAAATAAAATTACTGAAATAATTGAAATTAATAAATTATTCGATCACAATTTTATTTTATATGCTAAGGTTTTAAGACATTTCCTGAAAATGTTGTTATCTAAAATCGAATAGTTTCTGTCGTAAAATGAGAAAAGACTACGCATCGATGGACCATAACTGGTTAAAAGATAATTAGCTGCCAAATGGCTGGTCAGCTTATAACAAATTGTTAGTCGGGATAAGATAACATTTCGTAATAAATATTATTTACCTATGATAATAGATACTTCCTAACTATTATGCGCTTTTTATTATCTATTATTTTTCTAACCATCAAAAACCTACAATATAAGTAAAAGAGTTATAAGTAAACGAGCGTAATGTTAGAAAAATATTGTTTCCTAAGTAATTATTAGAGAATATTTGAATGGTACGTAGCCATATTTGAACATTTATTTCCATTTGCGGAAGTTGCCTTGGATTTGAGTGGGACGATTCGAATTTTCGTGGCGAGAAATTCAGACGAGAACTCACTGTAGTACGAAAGAGCCCTCTTATGATTTTTTCACTCGCTTTCCTTCGAAAAGACGAGCAGAGATCACCCTTCCCACTCTATTTATCTGCACCTTTATCTCTTCCTCCCATCCAACCCACTTCCTTCCTCTTCCCCTCCTCAAATGGAATAGCAAAACACACCGAGCCGAGCAAATAAAGGTGCCTAAAAATGTCCGAACGTAAGAAAAGTAACTCACCGTCGAGCTCCGCAGGTGAGATTAGAATTCCTCTCGCCTCCTTTTGAGCAGGTGTGAAAATCTTAGAACTCAGAAGATCAAAGTATGGGTATTGCCACCTCTACTTCATTTTTCCCACAATTCCACCGTGCTTGAGAACTGGAGGGGAAAGTGATAATCTGTCGCTTTGCGATTGACTTCACTCTCAAAATGAGGGGAATGCCTATTAATGACGCCTGCAGCTCAGCTCACGACGGGAGAACTCCTTCTCAACCGTGCTTGAGAAAGCACATGAAGTTCCTCGATTGAAGTTCTCTTCACTGCACCAGAAGCTACACTTTGTCCCCCGCGGCACTTCGATTTAAGAACATCTGTTCCCACGGTTGTCACCCATTCACACGGAAAACTCTATCAAACTCAACCGGGAGTTTTGTGTCTCTTCAAAAACACTCATTCTTTGGGAAACTTCTCCTCCTCCTCTTCCGCCCCCTTCACGTCACTTGAGTTGGAATAACGGCCTCGTATTTTGCACAGATCCTTCCGTCCGTACTCCCGCAAGGTCGTCGGTGAGGGATCAGGGGGCTTAGTATTTAAAGGATTTATAATAAAAAAGAACAAAAAGCTCCGAAGCGGAACGGAGGGTGTATGGGTGAAAGTGGGTGGTTAGGGATTCTTCCGAGAGCGTTTGTGTGGAGCGAGCGAGAAGCATGGGGGAGCAGATGTGAACCGCTGAATGATTCCGTCCGTTCGTGACGAGGGAGAGTGCGTAGTGGGAGGAAAATGGTGGAGATGATGTTTATGTATATATAAAGAGAAATAGAGAGAGAGCAAGAGGGGCAATGAGTGAGGTCCTTGGAGACTTCAGATTGTTTTCCTCGGGAGCAGGCACGTTCCGCTCCACCCCGCAATCCGAGAACGGCGTTGTACGAGACGCCGGGCGTTGTCGTCGGCAGGCGTCTCCGATTCGGATATCGGGCGCCGAGTGAACCGGTCGAGTCCCTGAAAAGCACCCTCGCGCATCTCCCTCCCCTTCGCACGCCCCCTCTCCTCCCCCCTCCACCTCACTCGCTGAAACCCCATTGGTTACCTCACGCCGCCGTAACATCTTTCTCTCCCTTACTCCTCTCATCCTCACCCCCTCCCCATCCCTCACTCCTCCGCCTCTCTCCCTCTCTCGCTCTCTCTCACTCACACACTCCTTCCAAGGGGAAGCGATTTCGCGGCTCCTGGGGACTAAAGCCAGTGTTTGAGGTCGCGTGCTGTGGGGTTTGATCGGATAGCTGTCTCCCCCATTCCCCCACGACCGCCCTTGCGTTTAAAGGAGAAAAAGAAATAGAGTTGAAATGGGAGAAGGTATCTTCACGTGGAAGGAACATCACTCTCGCGCCTCTGAGAATGAATGAAAAATTTTTTTTAACAGTTTCCGTCGCTGAGGAATAATACCCAAGCATGGGGAGATTTCATTCATTTTAGTGCCCCAAAAGGTTTTATGCAGAGACCGCCGCCGAGAACAAACTGTTCCTCCGATAGGCTTAAAGGAAAGTCGTTTTTCCTCTGGCTTAGTGGCAAAGGCTGTCCAACTGGCTTCGATTTTTTTCCGTTGTTTCATTTTGCAAACAGATAATTTATTAATAGTCCGTGTAGGTTGAAACTAACTTAAGTCCGTATTTTTGGATGAAAATGATGCTTCCCGTACGATGCGATCGGCCATAATATCCTTTGTGATAAATTAATATTTTTATAAAAACAAATTATTGATCTGGTCCTGCCAAAGGAAAACGGCATTACTGTATCACAAACTTCAAGATTGTACTTTTATTTTTTCGATTTCAAATTTCAGATAACATGCTTAAAACTGATAAACAACTAAAATACTCTGCTGGCGGACAATGCACTATATTTCGTAATTTATTATTCGTGATTGGAAGTTCACAGAGTATTATTTGGGGGATTCATCAAGTTAAAGTGAATACGGGTGTTAATTGAACATATGCTTCCATTTACAGTGTGTAAAATTTTCCCATAAGTTTAATTATTTGGAAGCCTCTTTTCATCAGTTTATTTGTTCTTAAATATTTTGTTACATATTAATTGGCGTAAAGTTGAGTTACTCAAATTTACCTATCGCTCGCTAACATTAATGGGGTAAAGTATAATAATGGTTATACGAAAAGTTGGCAATAGGAAGTTAAACTGATATCTTTATTTCTTTGACTGATGTTTGAAATTGTTTTGGATACAATTTTATGCATAGGCAAAAATAACGGTACTGTGTTTTGAAAAAGTAGTCCTGAATGCATATAATAAATAAGTATTAATTCAAAATAAAGTCTAAAATTTGTCTTCAATCAACTATTTATGAAAAAATACCATTGAAATATCCTTATTTATTTGCGACGGTTTAGTGGACATAATAGTAGAAACATTTTGCCATCACTGAATTTCCACAGTTAACATCGGGAAATAATCGGTAAAAAATTTTGAAGAACTTTAAAAGCATGAAAAATTCATCTTAAACGAAAAATTGAGTGATAAAAATCTTTTTATGTTCATTTAGATATATGTATACATGTATATATATAGCACAGGGAAAGGAACTGGCCCCCCTACCCTGATATGTGAATATACACAGCAATTAACCCGAAGGTCGGTTTGGTAGGTTATGGTAGAGTTCACCCAATGCTAAGCCCGACGGCGTGTGAAATTCACAGTCAGTTCCTTTTCCTGTGCCAGTTATAGTTGTCCAAAAAGATCTAGTATCTGAAAAATTATAGAGCTTGCAGGTACTCAAAGAGGCTTGTCAGTAGTGCAACCCTCCGCCGCCACCAGCATTATATATATATATATATATATATGTTTCTATATATATATATATATATATATATATGTTATATACACTTATACACTTAGTCTGTGCAATAAATACGCGAAATGATACAATCTGTCGCGGTCATGACGCGGACAATAGACCCGCCCACTAGCGGCACTGGTTACCTGAGACCCAATGAGCCGTCTGTGCTTTGCGGATCGTCGAGTTGTGCGTATGTTGCCAGTTATGTTAGTTTCTGTTGCCCTTGTTTTCACTGTTTGTCGAAAATGATAATTGACGAAATCATATAGCATCGAATCAAGATCAAGTTTTTTGGGGAAGTTCGGGGAAAAGTGAAGGAAAAAATTAAAGCCAAAGGCGTTTCTGCGGGAAATCAGTTTTTTTTTACAATTTTAAAAATACTAATAGTTAAATTGTTGCCCAAAATCCTATTCTATGATTTATGCCAAATATGTGTGGAGTAAGAATACAGGATAGATAGCCTGTAGATATATAGCCGTCAATAGAAAATAGAATCATTAAAAAATATTTCACACGACACAAAACCAAAATGGTATGTAACGACAGAGGTTTTAAATATAGTTACAATTAGCTATTATTCTAATAAAGCATCAGTCGTTTTTAATCTTGGGAAGTATAGAAATAATTGCAAAACTATAAGCATACGGAAAGATTAAAAGGGATAGAGACATTCAAAATTTCAGTCGAACGTCTTTTTCGATTTTAACTAACCTCTGACGATTAGTATCTTATACCAGTTTTGCTCTTTTATTTAGAACACGTTTCCACCTTCGAAGTACTAAATTCTTGATTCCCTAAAACCATCAAAGTTCATCTTTTTTTTCTTCCACTTCTTTGATTTCCTTTCCACTGAAAGTGAAGTTATTGATGTCGTGCTGTCTGTTTCCTAGGTTTCGATATTTTCGGAGGTTGACCTTTGCTGTTCCCAATTTAATGAAATTTTCTCGATATATAATCCACTTTCAAATCATGCAAGGTGTCCTTAATGTTATTTTATTTATATTCATATGTTAAGAGTTTTATTGTTATTAATAAATGCAGATTCTATCATATAAATCAGTTCTCGTGGATTTCAAATATTTATAAAATGTCTTCAACGCTTTAATTCAGGCATGGGATTAACAAATATTGATGAAATTTAGGTGCGTCGTCGATTCCATTTGAATTCTTCCAAAATTATATTTCACGAAAAATATCTCTATCACTCTTAATGTGAGTAAATATTCATCTTCTCCTATTTCATAATGTATTTGGGTACTTAAATTTAGGAAACAATTTTAAGTGAGGTGTTTGCAGGGTAAATCATTAATATGGGGAGAGAATACGTTCACTTAATTCATTAAATTATTTTGGTTAATAAGTTTTGAAGTTATAATTGTTTACAATCTTTTAATCCAAAGATTATTTGTAGTCCTCCGCTCATTTTTTTTCTATCCTTCATTAATGCGCACCTTAATGATCCATGTTGTGCACACAAACAGTATTTTATTCTTTCATTATGCCTAACTGATGTTGCCGGCCCCGGTGGCGGCGGGGTAACGTCCTCGTCTACCAACTGAGAGGTCACGAGTTCGAATCCCGTCTGGGTGGATTTTTCTCCATCCAGGGCTTGGCTGTATGTAATTGTCTTCAATGTAAAGTATGTAATGTAAGGGTTAGGTGGAAGAAGGGACTATTTAGTCTCAACCTCGCCCAATTAAGTCGATAATAAATAAATAAATAAATAACTGCTTTAAGTGACACGAAAAGAAATACCAAATGTTTAAAATAATACAATAAGACCTTTGAAGGAACCTGTATTTACTTTACAATGAATTAATTAAGCGTTATATTATTCAAGAAATCAAAAGATTTACAATAATTTAGAATACATTGTGATTATTCATTAGTACAAACCATATAAAAAAAACCATAAACACAGTAATCAACCCGAAGGTCGGTTTAGTAGGTGATGGTAGAGCTCACCCATGTACCAAGCCCGACGGCGTGTGAATATTCACACATCAGGGTAGGGGGGCCAGTTCCTTTCCCTGTGCCGGTTATGGTTTCCCAGGAAGACCTGGTACCCGAAAAATCAACTAGCTTGGGTGGAGCTGCAGGTGCCCAAAGTGCCTCGCCCGGGAATCGAACCCGGGACCCTCCGGTCAGTAGTCCAACGCTCTACCCATTGGACCACCGCGACACGCAAACCATATATACGTATGAAGTGTAAATAGCATAAACACAGTAATCCACACGAAGGTCGGTTTGGTAGGTGGCGGTGGAATTCACCCATTATTAAGCCCGACGACGAGTGAAATTCACACGTCCGGGTAGGGGGGCCAGTTCCTTCTCCTATGCCGGTTATGGTTTCCCAGTAAGATCTGGTATCCGAAAAATCGCATAGCTTTGGGTGGAGTTGCAGGTGCCCATAGTGGAGAGCCCGGGAATCGATCCCCGGCCCTCCGTTCAGGAGTCTAACGCTCTATCACCTGGACTACGGCGATATATATCGCAGTAGAAAGGGACAGTGGAAAGATGGCATTTACTTAAACCAAGTATTGTGAATTATATATATACTCTTTATTGTAGATGATCGCGACTTATGGATAACATTCTCTTCGTCTCATTTTTCTGTAATATCTTTATGATTCATGACAATCAAACTGTCTGCTTGATTGGTAAAAATGGCATCGTACCGCGCCGTGCATCGTCTGAAGTGTGCAATTTCAGGTAGAGAGAACATTTTTATTTCCTCGCTTGCCAATTCTTTCGCAAGAATTACGCTATTCAGGGAATCACGTACCTTCAGTGAGAATTTTGAAAAGGAATAAACTGGAATTTAATACTAGATCTTTGGCTTATTATGGAATCCCATTCACAGTCGTTCACCACGCCATCTGCTATAACTGCTACACACTCCAATGAAATTCGCTCAATATCTTTCAGTCTTCCTATAAGTTTTCACCCATTCAATGATTGAATTTAATGAAATAACTTAAGAAATCACTTCAGAAGCCAACATTTCAAAGGTAAAAATATTTCCCCGGGACTGTGAACCCAAATTCCTGGATGTCTGAGTGTTATAGCCAATTAAACTACTGACTTGTTCTCTTGCACTCAGATTATATGCCTGTCGAGATGAATGGCTTTTAAATTATTACACCTTGAAATTGTTGAATTTTTATGTATGCAAGCGGATGGCTCCGTGAAAGTTTCTGTAGAGGCATACCCCTTACTTTTTTGAATTCACTCAACAAATTCTTTGTGTTGGATATGATGTGAATATATGTCGGAGTATCAATTATTTCGAACATCAATTAATGAAACTTGCAAGTAATTGAACTAAGGGAATTTTTCTCAAAGGTTTTTGAAGATAACTCCCTCATCACACTGAAGATTGTGTAATGGCCTTCTCATTTTGGGTACAAGTTGACAAATTCTCTCATCGTTTCTTATATTCATACTTTGAATTAATTTGAAGAATTGCGATTCTATGAAGTAATTTTTCATTGAAACGTGCAAGTAATTGTTATTTGATCCTTGAATGAGCCTTGAGATTTAGTTACATTATTTATATATATATATATATATATATATATATATATATATATATATATATATATATATATATATATATATATATATAGAGTTCTGTTCTAGTTATATAAAGAGTTCTGTTCCTAATTCCTCTTGAGAAAGGTGGTTGGACCACCGAAAATTCGAGAACCAGTGAGTCCCTCTTTTGTGTGTTTTGGTTTCTGTGTTTGTTATGACTATCAGTGAATTTATATATATATATATACATATATATATATATATATATATATATATATATATATATATATATATACAGGGTAGGACAGAATAATGGACTCCCTGATGGGTAAATGAAAATAATTAACCAAGATAATCAAAAAATGTTTTCAATTATGAGAACTACATCCAATGTCATTTTTTATAAATACCTTTTGAAAATTATTTAATCCAGGTGAGCGATCCGCATGTTGAATCGCTCAAAAAGGCTTTCCAGAACACTTCGTAGTATATGTTGCGTTATTCCAGCGATGACATCTGTAATCACCTCCTTAAGAGACTCCAAGGTCCTTGGTCGAACTTTGTAAACCTCAGCTTTGAGAAATCCCATAAGAAAAAATCACATGGTCTCAAATCCGTGGGGTAAGGGGGCCATGGAACATCCCCTCGTAAGGAGATCAGGCGGCCTGGAAATTGTTCTTGCAGGATTTGGCGTAAGCGACGGGCGGTAGGATCCTGTTGAAACCAAAAGGTTTCTGTGTCATATTCCCGTCGCCACCACACTATTATTATTTTTAAAGATCGTTTCTATGAAAAAGCATTGATGCTTACGATACCACTTCATGGTAATTAATAAAACTGACGTTATTTTTTCTAGCTTATTCCACTACTCCCACTTTGCTAATGCGCCTGAGCACTCTTAAGCAATTTTTTAAATCTACGGCGTCCATTCTGCTTCTCCCTCTTCATTGGAGCTAGATTTTTTAAATGAGTTTAGAAGAGGAATATTGAGTGGAATATTCGTATATCAGACGACGTTGAAGAAACCAATTGCTTTTTTTGTTTCCACTGCGGTTCCCAGGAGGATGGGGATAATCATGGACCTTGAGTTTGACTGGGGTAGTGTCAAGTGTCATTCAAATTTGAATCCAGTTGATTTGAATTCCGGGATATTTAATTAAAATGAAATGATTTTACTTTTCAGTTGCAATATCGATCCAGTCTGTAACTTACCTTGTATTTTATGTAGCTTTAGAGAGGAATAAATGTAATGTGTGGCTTATTCAACTATTGCATTCACGTGTTGGTGAGGTTACGTATTGCGGGTTGTACATCTATGTCCGTTGATAAAAATTATCTTGAGTGGACCTTTTTTTTATTTTTAAACATAATTTTGTTCAATCCTGATATATTTTTACTATTCTCTTTCCAGCTTTATTAATAGCCGTCCGAAAAGTAGACTTTGAAAGGTCCTCAAAATTGGCATCTGCGTTGGCGACGACCTCCTTGTTTGACGTTAAACTTTTTAGTCCAGTCATTTTTTCTTGCAAGGAAGTTCCACTAGACCTTGCAAGCAATGCTCATCATTTGTGCATCTGCGCCCAGGTTGAAACTGAATTACCAAATTACAAACAGCCGTAAATAAAGAAACACATGTGCCATGAACTTCATCCAACTAAGCTTTGATCTATTTCGGTGTTCAGGCTTTTCAATAGAAGTGTTTCATCAACGGATGAAATTCATTTTTTCAATTTCTCTAACTAAAGAAAAGTTTGCTGCTTCAATAAACTCTGACAATGAAAAAATGATAGATATTGTTGACACATTAACAGCAGTCTAAAGAAATATTATATTTACTGCGAAGAACCTTTTTGGACACAACAAACCCCTTCTAGAATTTTTTAAGGAGTTAAATAAATACGTTCGTATAATTTCGAAATGCGTATGTTAAACCGATGACCGACAACGATTAGGTATAAGTTTCTCCATGCAATGAGTGCAATATTCGCGGTCACTACTTCCCATTTGGCTATAAATGGGTCAGCCAAGTAGGACCATATTACTGGCCATAGAAAATAATGAGTGGAATTGCAGTCCCAAAAAAGTGGCTCGATGAAAGGCGAAAGCCGTCGCGAAAGAGAACATTTTCTTCCGCGAAAATTTCGATATTAGCAAGAAAGGGCCTATCATACTTCAAATACATTCATCTTTTGTATATATTTTGAATAAAATTTGGTGTAGCGCTGTGCAAACGCTTATGAGATTGATTTGTATCTGTGAGCATTTGTTTTACAACGCCTGTAAAACCTAAAATGCATTGTGTACTACGGTTCAGTGCTGCGGGTTGCGGCTAATGACAGGGAACTAAGATTTAGGATTAATCAACAAATAACCTGTTCTAAATTTTGGCATATATTAGAAGTAATATTTAAATCTTGAAACTCTTTAACGCCCTACCCTCATAAAATGGTTTTAGCCCCGTAAATAATTGCAATCCGCAGTACTAAACCGTAGTACACAATGCATTTTAGCTTTCACAGGCGTTCTAAGATCAAATGCTCACGGATACAAATCTATCTCATCAGCGTTTGCACAGCGCTACACCATCAAGTTTTGCATGAAACTGGGAAAAACCGGGAAAGAGACTCACAACATGCTCAAGGTACTTATAGAGATAACGCCATCGGTAGATCGGATGTTTCTGAGTGGCATATGATTTTTCCTGTCCTCAATAAGCGACGGAATTCTTTAAAGCGTTTACTCAAGCACTTCTCTGGAGATTAATGAATATTTCTTATTTTTGTGCCTATCCCTTCGCCTTTCCATTTAACTATTCCAAACTCATTTATAATTTTCGCATTTTGCGATATATATTCTTCCCTATTCTGTTTTCTACAATAAATTTGTTCAATTTAATAACCATATCAGTCGAATTTTTAATTATCATGCAAAAACAAATCTGAAAGCAAATACAAAAACAAAGCAAAAAAATTAACAATGTGGAGAAAACAATCTATAAATAAGGCATAATTAACTTTATCAAATCGCTCATAACAGTGCATACTCCATGTAATTTTTATCGGTATATGAAACCTCAGAAATGTGTTGCCATCGATATTTGGTAAACGTTTTCACTTATTTCATTATCAATTAAGTCCATCGGAGATTCCAATGGATACATTCTGAATGAGCCTAATCTTTGGTTTTTAATGAAGAAATAATGAAATATGACCGAGACATATATTTATTTTGTGGCTGTGTCCATCCAACGATATGAAACGATTAAAACGATTTAAAAATAATTATTAGAAAAATAAGGTTGAAGAATATATGCAATGTACGCAAAGGAATATAAAATACCGTGAGGTGTATTATAAATTACCACGCTCCTTTTTTCCACTGTTTCCACAAATATTTAAATATTTCATCATTCGACTTAAACGTTTCACTGGGGAATGAACTATCCGGCAATACATGACCGCGTGACATAGATATAGACGCTGAGAAAATACGGACAAAGGATATTGGGGGAGTATGTGACAATCGTGGAAATATTTAGGAAACAATGAGAGATAAATATTTTTAGAACCTCAAGGTACTTGAGGTCAAGACAACAAGGTCAAGAGTTCAAGATAAGACCGTATTACTTAAATTTGAATCACCATTACGAAAAAAAGTAAAGTGGCTTTTTGTAAGGACTGCATAATCATAAGTTTTTATGACGTAGAAGTAGGCTGTAATGAGAATCATCATCGTAGGACTGTATAATCTTTAAAGTTGGGTGATTTGGTAAAACTTTGCTTAGATGAAATTGATTAAGGATTAAAGAGTGGAAGAGGAACACAATACAAAATTGAGGTAATAAGGAAACTGATAGAATGGGGTAGGATATCAACTGGGTGTTCTTTTACTGGGTGGATTTCAAGAACGAGTTACTTAGAAGATACGTAAACTTTTGAATTAAGTACGTAAACTTGGAATTTTAAGGAATATAGAAGTAGAATAACTCTCCATTCTCCGGATGTTACCACGTAGGTTGTTTTTTGGACAAGAGTTTTGCCCGCTTTCCAACGAGCGTCTTCAGGTTGAAGTGACGAAGACGCTCGTTGGAATACGAGCAAAACTGTTGTCCATAAAACAACATACTCGGTAACATCCCATGAATGGAGATCCCATTCATCTGAACACCGCAAAAATCTACAATCTAATATAGGAGTAGACTTAAGGGAAAGGTAACCTAGTCTAAACCTTCGCAACAATTTGATGATATAATAAAGAGTTAAAAGATTAAAGAGTGAGAGCAAAGGAAACAGTAGTAGACATGGTGGTCCTCCATGATGAGTGCCTATTTGTACTAGTACTTGATATGCCTTCAACATGCCTTTTATTTGGTGCAGGGTTGTATTCTCGAATATATCAACAGCTGAACAGGGTCCATCATAACCTACATATATGCAAATAATCAGTAATTTGTTCATTAAATATAAATTTAATGCGGATGCTATCATACACATTACATTATCAATACTTTAAAATTTAGGTAAAGATTAATCGTAAGAGATTTACAGTAATGGCATTTATAAACAGTAAGACATTTAAACTTTAAATACGCTACAGATAAGAAAGCGTTTGGCCCAAACAGGGTTCTAGAGGTTCGTACGACATGTAAAAGTGTAAAGAAAATATTAGTTAATACTTAAATATAGAGCGTTGTGCTACTTTGGGATGAAATATGTACATTGAGGAAAAAATATGGGAGTAAATCAAAGAATGAGGAGTGAACAGGTAGAGAAAATATTATAAGCAGTATAGAAACACAAATGAGGTATTTTTACTTTTCGTGAATGAAGAGAAGAAGTTACAAGGAGGTCTAAAAACTGGTGAAGGAAATATTAAGACGTAGTGAAGGTCTTACGGCAGGATTGAAGGGAGAACGTTGGGCAAGATAAGGTTAGGTTGTGAGATGGGTAGAACTGCACTTTTACACAGTTCCAACATTGGTAAATTGGGAAACTTTTATTTATTTTTATAATTTAAATTGTTGAAAAATAATTCCTTCAACATTTATACACCTCTTTCTCTGGTCCAATCTACTACCATACTTTGCAAACATTTGACCAACGTACACGTATCAAATAACCATAAATATATAAGATTCCAATTATCTTTTCAAACAATGACTCGCTGGTCAATGATTAGTTCCCTCCTGTAATTGCCTTGGCCTATTTAATTATCTATCTAACCCATAAGTTACCATTTCTCGCAAATTAACTCATAGATAATAATTATTGTATTTTCTGAATAAAATTTTTTAGATATCCCTTGAGAATGATCGTTTAAACATTGTCAAGTATAGGAATGAAAACATTAGAATTATAAAACTGTAGGGAGGAAATGTATTTCCTCTCGACAGTTTTAAAATCCAATGTTTCAATGCAGAGTAAGAAAAAAAGATCACCACTTAATTCGTACGTATAAATCCTGTTATTATTATGCTCATAATATTTATGTATGACTTAAGAGTAAAGTAATTTTACGTTTAGTCAAAGGCACGTAACAAGGAGCAAGGTGAAAGATCCTTCAGTTAAATTTTTTTGGTAAATAAATACTTTGGATATTATGGAATCTTTAATTATATTTTCAGGAAATGGTTTACTTGAAAGAAAAATGTGGATGTAAATGATTAAGGTTCTCACGCAATCGATTGAGTAAACTACATACATTAATCCTATATCGTGTTTCTCCAAAAATATTTTTTTCAGTAGTCAAATGCGTAGCGGTGCCTGAGATACAATGTTTTGGAGTTATTTGAGTGAATATCTCGGGAGACACACCAAAATGACCGGATGAACTGATTGCCACGTGGCTGGATAACACAGAGTGGAAAAATAATGGCAATGTTAGTGATTGCTTACACATTCAAGTTGACAGCACTAAAAATAAACGAGAGACAATGTACTTTTGAGAAAATGGACAAAATTTACGTTCTCATGGAATAAAATCGACTTAATTAGAGTTTTGTAGAATTTTGATTTTATTTTATGTATTTCAGTCGAATTTTGATTTTAACGATCCTTATAATAGAGTATAATAGGTCTTGCAATAGAGGTCAGCAGTAACATATTTATTTACTTATGGTATACAGATATAGTCTACTACATTAGAGACATCGTTTCATATTTTAAACTTAATCACTAGTTGGAAGTGTATTTCCAATGTTAATTTCTTAATACTCAGAGTAACACGTAGATCAGTGATTAGGCTAGGTGATTACGATTTCGATTAACACTCTTGGGTAGGGAATTATATAGCTTCACACCTACTGTGTGATTTTTCGGGTAACAATTCCTACTTGGAAACCTTAAGCGGCACAAAAACTAGTCGCTCCGTCCTGCTATTTCAATTTTAAACGACGCTAGGCTCCCTGTTAAGCGACCTCTACCCTCAACGTTCAAGCATAACATTGGGTTAATTTGTGCTTCAAATAAATTTGAATCTATGACTAGCACAATTGATAACAGATACTCCAAATGTTTCATATTAGTTTACAATTCCTAGTATTCTGTAATGAATTGCTGAATTTCAAGATGATGTAATTAAATATTGAAATGGTTGTCAGTCAAAGAGTGAAACGATGTCTATAGATAAACAGACTGTGCTTCTCTACTATATAATGTATTCCGTTACCTTGCCATAATATGGTTAAAATAGAAGTTCTCGGAAATACATGGAACTTTTTATTTAATCTATAATTATCTATAGGCCTTTCGTAAAAGAAAATACTTCCATTACAGAAGATTCAGGAAACGGAAATATGGAAATAACTACATGTATTCCCCAAATCATTTTTACCAAATATTTCCTCCGAATATTTTAATATATGGGAGCTACCCTTAAAGGTCAAAATATGTGAACAGACCTGTAATAATGTCAAAACATTCTTTTTCGAGCACCGCAACACATGTTGGTGTGAAATTCCCTCCCAACCTAATCGAAACCTCAGATTCACCCACCCACTCATACCGATATGCTATTTAAGGTTCGGATGCTTTTCCCGTTCATCGTTCTCCTACCTTTTATGATTATTTACGAAATAGAGATATTCCGCATCACGCCGTGAAATAATTTCTTATGGGAAATTCATTTCTATGCAACGCAGTAGAGATATCATTGACTTATATGAGATAAACAATAATTCATATATTAATTATATTATCACCATTAACCACCTCAATTATGATTCCCAAGAATATAATGATGGGCACTAAAGATAATATGAGTCCTGGCAACTACGGGACTCGGCCCAAGAGGCCGTGTGTCGTGCCCGGCAGCGGGAGAGGCAAGGCTTCCGCGGTCGTCATCCCACGAAACCCTTGCAGGGAAGAAATAACTTCAGCAGGACAGAAGATTCAGAAGAAGGCGAAAGTAGTTAGAATAGGAACCTGGAACGTCAGGACAATGTTGAGGAGAGGCAAATTAGAAAATATTAAGCGAGAGATGGAAAGAGGTAACATAGATGTTTTAGGCCTCTGCGAGGTGAGATGGAAGGATAGCGGGGATTACTGGAGTGACAATTATAGAGTAATATACAGCGGCGGGGACGAGAGCCAACGAGGGGTTGCCGTAATTTTAAATAAAGGGGTAGGAAGAAGCGTAGTCAACATAGAGCAAGCGACAGATAGAATTTTACTCGTAGAGATTAAAGCAGAGCCGACGAACTTGGTCATTATTCAGGTATACATGCCACCGAGCAACCACAAGGAGGAAGAAGTCGATAGGATGTATGATGAGTTAGAGGATATAGTCGCGAGTGTTCCTGCAGGGAAACATTTGATAGTGATGGGGGATTGAATGTGACGGTAGGCGAAGGAAGGGGACTATGGGTTAGGCACGAGGAATGAACTCGGAGAGAAAGCAATTGAATTCTGCAGGAGACAGGGGTTAGTCATCACTAACACATGGTTTAGACACCACAAAAGGCGTAGGTATACATGGAAAATGCCAGGTGACTTAGAAAGGTATCAGTTAGATTATATTATGGTTAGGCACAGGTTTAGGAACAGTGTGATAAATTCGTACAGTTTCCCAGGAGCAGATGCGGACGCTGACTACAATTTAGTTGTTATGAAATGTAATGTTCGTTTCAAGAAGATAAGGCAAGGGCGGCGGGTTAAAAAATGGAATTTAGAAGCAGTAAATGAATTAACGAGGAAGGAGTATCAGGAGGCTGTAGAGAAAATGATGGATGACGGTAAAGAACTGAGTACTATCGAAGAAAAATGGGAATGTATCAAGAAAGGGATATTGGAAGCCGCTAAAGACACTATAGGAACCATTAACGGGAAAAGGATAAGGAAACCATGGGTAACGGATGAGATGATTGCAAAGATGGATGAGAGAAGAAGATGGAAAAATGTAAACACAAAGTTAGGCAAAATGAAGTACAAAGAGTTAAACAATAAATTGAGAAGGGCCACAAATAAAGCAAAAGAAGAATGGTGGAAAAGGCAATGCGAGGATATGGAAAGTTTACAGAAGAAGGGTGAAATTGGTGCTCTATACAGCAAGGTTAAGTTATTATCGGGAAGTAAGAAGGCAAGATCTGTGCTAACAGTTAAAAATAAAGGGGGTAAAATAATAGTGGAACCAGGAAAAATCCAAGAGAGATGGAAGGAATATATAGAAAAACTGTATGGTAAAGAACTTAGGCCGACAAGGTTAGACATAGAAAAGGAACATGACGTAGAAGAAGATAGCTTAGGTCCAGGCATTAAAGGAGATGAAAGCAAATAAGGCTGTGGGGGTAGACAATATTCCTGTAGAAATGTTGAAATGGTTAGGGAAAGGTGGGAGGAAGGCCATATATGGACTGATTCGTAGTATCTATGAGGAAGGAATCTGGCCGGAAGATTTTGTGAGATCGGTGTTAGTTCCTATTCCAAAAAAGGTAAAGGCTACGTCATGTGAGGATTACAGAACAATAAGTTTGATATCCCACGCAGCTAAAGTTATTCTCAGGATCATGTACAAAAGGATAGAGAGTAAGGCAAATGATTACTTAGGGGATGATCAGTTTGGGTTCAGGGAAGGAAGAGGTACGCGTGATGCCATTGCAGTAATGAGATCACTAGTCGAGAGGAATATAGAATACAATCAGGACGTTTTTGCCTGTTTTGTAGATTTCGAAAAAGCGTTTGATAGAGTGAATTAGGAAAAATTAATGCGTGTATTGCAGAAAATAGGAATGGATTGGAGGGACAGGAGACTGATCCGCAACCTGTACATGTCTCAGACTGCTCAGGTGCGAGCGGGGAACGGAGAGTCCGGATGGGCAGTGTTAGGAAGAGGTGTAAGGCAGGGTTGCCCATTGTCACCGGTACTGTTCAACGTATATGTAGAGGAAATGATTAAAGAGGCATGGGAAGAACTGGAGGTAGGAATGAAAGTCGGAGGGGAATTCGTAAAATCGGTTAGGTTTGCTGATGACCAAGCATTAGTTGCTCAGTCAGCCAAGGGGTTGCAAGCATTGCTGAGTGAATTGGAGGTTCAGTGCGATAAATATGGGATGAGAATCAATATTAATAAAACAAAGGTTATGCGATTTTCCAGAAAGAAAAAGGCTAAGCTAAATATTAAAATAGGCGGGGAAAGAATAGAGCAGGTAGAGCAGTTTACATATCTCGGAAGTGTTTTGGACCAATACGGTCAAAGTGGTAGGGACGTAAGGAGAAGAATTGCGCTAGGCAAGGAGGCTTTCTCAAGGAGGAGGGAGTTGATGACGGGGACGTTGAGTAGGGTTGTTAAGACAAGACTCGTAAAAACTCTGATATGGAGCGTAGCTATGTACGGCGCGGAAACGTGGTCGCTGAAGCAGGAGGATAGACGTAGATTGGAGGCTTTTGAAATGTGGGTGTGGAGAAGAATGGAGAAGGTGAAATGGACCGAAAGGAAAACAAATGAGGAAGTACTAGAAATGGTAGGGGAGGAGAGGGGTTTGTTGAGAGAAATCCTATGGAGGCAGGAAAAATGGATGAAAGGCGTATTGAGCGGTAGTGGAATATTGAAGAGTGTAATAGAGGGGAGAATGTTGGGCAAGCGAGGTAAGGGTAGGAACAGGATAGGGATGTTGGACGGGATGAAGGGAGGAAAGAAGTACACCGAGATGAAGAGGGACCTGATATAGATTAGTTTGCTAGGTGGGGAGTCAAAAAATGTTTACTTGATAGTTGTGTCCATCCAAAAACCTACCTTAACCGGTAGATTACCTAATAATAATTATCACCATTATTAATGATCGATAATACAGATGGTTCAGGTCAATGGTTGTAGTTTAGACCTACGTATGATGTCTCACCTCGTCAGCGTACAGCTTTCAAATCGAGTCGCATTCGTCTTCTTTTCAGGAAATAGCCGCGTTTTTTTAACTATTATTCCATTGCTTTGAATGCGTTTATCAAAAGGGAATTGATGGTTGAATTATTTGTACAATTAATATTTTTACTTGCAAAACTGTTCCTTTAAGTTGAAATTTTTAATTTAATAACTATTGCTGTTTGGATTTTCAAATTTTTCCGTAGTACCCACTGAAAAACATGTATATCACTGTGTATCAGCATCTATAATGAGTTAACACGCATAGATAATTCAAGTATTTAGGAAGTGGTGGGCACCTTCACCTGAAATATTAATTTAACGTTTGTGTTTAAAAAAAATTTTAATGCATGGAGATAGGCTTACACATAACTTACCATTGATTTTAGTCTTAGGAAAAAAAATAGTCAATCAGTTGTACAGCACTTTCATAGAGTAAAAACCATTTCCCTCTACAAGGATACCAACCCGGATCCCAGGAGTCACCAGTATATAACTATTTTTAAGTACCTTCCGCGGTATGTCCTGCAGCTATTAGAATAGGGTAAATCACTTTTCCATGCTGTAAGTATTCCAATTATTTTCAAATAACTTATTGACAATGCTAACATCTTCTCATCCCTCGATATCAGTTAGATTTCTGCCCAATTTGGTCACTCGCCGTTAACGATATTTTCCTAAGCATAAATTACCCTGCTGTTTCTTTATTCAACATTTAATTTTATGAGAGTACGCAGTTCGTCGTTGATGATTGTTTCTAGTGTTATTGGTGTTTGTAGTAATTCATAGATTTTTTGCAAATTTATTGTTTCAACTCACTATTTGAAATTCTAATTGCCGAGTTTGCTGCGGCCAAAATTAGTACCAAGCCTTTATTTTAAATCCCAACTGTTGCATTAAGCTTTAATTTTTAATACAAAGTTATAAAAAACAATGTTACAATTAGATTAATTGACTGCTACAGTACGTGTTGCATATCCGTAAAAAGCGGATTGACCATTTCCCACAAGAATTTTCAAAAACTACCTGTATTCCGACAAAATGGTTATTGTGGAATGAAATTGTTAGGCTTCATGTCACACATTTCCAACCGTTAGTTGGTGATGCTATTAATTTGGCATAGTGAATATTTGTGCAATTGACTGAATACGTAGTTTTAAGTTTAATCGGACTAAATGAAACATTTTTAGAACTTTTCCATTTTTCGGCAGAAGAGTACATTTTACCCAATAAGAAACATCTCCTCGTCTTGACTAAGCATTTGAGAGAAATTAGACCGGAGTCGTAATAAAGTACCTCGGGTTGAAAGCGTCCGGTAAACAATTCCTTTGTGCTTCTCATAAGCATGATGAAGTCAGATTAATTTCTCTTGCGGTAAACAAACATTTCTTTCGTTAACTACCGAGTCGCTCCTCTGCGTAGTAATATTAATTTCTTGACAAGGAGTGGAAGGATGCTTATATTTTGGACATAGCCCTATTCCTCATCCTTTCTACACTATCTCGTTTGAAACCCCGAAGGTCAAAGTTCAACAACCAACAAAAAAGAAGCGCAAGGCGGAAATATTCGAAGATAATTCCTTCCCAGCTATCATCAATCACGTAGCGACTTGCATCCTCTGCGGTGGTTTGTAAATAATGATGCATGCACACCTTCGTCATCTCTTAGATCTTTCTCCTATAGCTCCCTTCATTTCGAGTTCAGGAGGTAGCGCCCGCCGAAAAGTGTCTTTTGTCGTCGGCTTGATATCTCGGTCGTGCATTGAAATCGGGTCGGAGGTAAGACTTAAGGGTTTTCATAAAAAGATACCTTGAGAAGAAAAACATACCCTTCTTTTGGAGAGTCGTCCATTTGTGTGCAAACGCATGGTTGAATCTCGAAATTCTCAAGGTAAGACCCGGAGTGACCTCGTACTGCTAGCTGGGGCGCATAAGAATTAAGCCCTCTGTGAAGCGGTGTCCGGGAAAGGAATCAGAATGAATCGCGTTCCATTCTCATCGAGACAGATACTTACATACAGGTATATGCCTCCGTGAAGCCAACCATTAGGAGGCAAAACATAAAAATCAACTGGATTTAACAGTACTTTGTTCTCAATTTCACAAGAAAACACGTTCAGTTAATAAGTAAGATATAAGGCATTCTCTATAGCAGGTTTATTTTTGTGCTCCATTGGAAGCCTAAAATCAGGAAAGGGAAAAATTGCTATATAAATCATTAAAAAATACAGTTTATTTTATTCCTGTACAGTTTGACAAAATATCTGGAAAAACATTGAAATTATTCTAAGTAATTGCAAAATTCTATTTCGGTAAACGTAATTAAATTTTCTTCTGATATTTATTGCAGAGACACGAAAGATAGGAAAGAGGAAAAAGAGCAGCTAACGAAATTGTAGGAAGCGTGATGTAAAAGTCTCAAAGCGATCGTTTAATAAATGAGAAAGGAAGAAAGAGAGCATGAAGGAATAATATACATGTTAAAATTAAGGAATTAAAGTTTAAATAGTAATGACGTATAACTAGGGCACCAGAGAACGAACGGCATGGTATGGAAAATATTTTTGGGTAAATTTAAGGGAATTAGAACAAAAAGATGGCTAGCAGTAAGATAAGAATGTTTTTAAGAATAAAATTGAAGAAGAAAGGGGGCATATGGAGCAAGATTGAGAAGTAGAAAATATTTTAGGACAGATGGTGATTTATTTTCCGTTAAAACGACCCCTCACGTAGATAAAACATTTCCGCAATATAATATATTTGCATTTGTCGGACAATCATATTATTTTGCGTAGTATTCTTATCGTTCAATGAATATTAACTTTTAATATGATTCATATTTCATCCAGTTGTGAACCGTATTACTTACGATTAATATTTTTCCTTAAACGAGAGAATTGGGACTCAAGGTATAGTGCCCATACAAAACCTGGATGATTATGCCGGGCCAAGTGGTTTTCATTATTCTACAATTCTAAACACTTCCTTTAATATAATTGTCAAATGTTGATGCATATTGAACCGACAATGTATTGTAGCCAACGCTAGTGTTTATTTACGTTTCAATGACACAGTCTCATTTCTACTTATCTTAAAGTATTACTATACCATGGTAATTGTATTAATAATACATGACACAAATAGTCAGATTGATAATAGCAGTCCAAGCAAATATCTTCGTTTAACATTCCAAAGAGCCACATACCTTGCGAATAATATCTTAGCAAATATACATTTTCCCTACAAAGAAGAAGATTCTATGACAAGAAAAAAATATTCTAGCATGAAAAAGGAGGATATGACACGAAACGTATCATGCAAAGTGTTGCGATGGCGAATAATTTTTTTAATATTTTTTATATTTAATTATTTCTCCGTAGTTTCTCCGTAAATATATTTTGAATCACAACAAATAAAAAGGCAAGTAATGAATTTCATTCGAAGAGGACCAAAAATAGCTTTTTAATTCTACAAATCAGTTAATGATTTTTTCTTCCCTTATTTTATTTGAGTAAATGAAGTACGAGGCATATTCAGAAAGTAAGAGCCGCTTGCTTATATTGAAATATTACGGCTCAAAACTCAGTTTTACTCTTGTAGCGTCATCTATCGATTCATTGAGAAGCTATAGGATCATTTGTTTTGCTTTAGAGGTCCTTTGCTTGTCCGTGCATGCAAATAACAATGTCCGCGACAATTCAATTCCCTTATTTTATTTGAGTAAATGAAGTACGAGGCATATTCAGAAAGTAAGAGCCGCTTGCTTATATTGAAATATTACGGCTCAAAACTCAGTTTTACTCTTGTAGCGTCATCTATCGATTCATTGAGAAGCTATAGGATCATTTGTTTTGCTTTAGAGGTCCTTTGCTTGTCCGTGCATGCAAATAACAATGTCCGCGACAATCGTTGATCCCGCCAGCTGAGAAGTGTGTTCTGTCATACGATTCTTGTATGCAAAAGGATTGTCGGCTGCTGAAATTCATCGGGAATTATGCCTAGTTTATGGATCTACAGTTACGAGTGAAGGAAAGGTTAGACAATGGTGCCGTGATTTTAAAAATGGAAGAACCAATGTCCATTAAGAACAGCGAAGTGGCAGGCCCGGTATTCTGACCGATGAAATTGTTTCGCAAATGGAACAAAAATTGCGACCTGATCGTCGATTGACGATTAATGAACTGGATGAACAATTTCCTCAACTTGGACGCACTACTGTCTAGAATATCGTCACGGAAAACCGTACCACAAATTGTGTGCAAGGTCGGTACCAAAAATGCTTACCGACCACCAAAAAGAGCAAAGAATGTCCAATGAACGAGAGTTTTTGGGCCGTTTCCTACTTACTTCTTTTCTCGCATTGCTACTGGGGACGATACGTGGATATCCTACATCAATCCAGAAGCAGAACAGCACCGTAACAAAAAGTTTAAACAAACTCCGTACATAAATCGAAAATTGATATCTATCGTTTTTTGGGACATTAATCGGTGTTCTTTCCGTGGATTTTATGGAACGTGGGAAAACAATTACAGCTGATGTCTACTGTGAAACGCTCAACTAACTGAGACGTGCGATCCAAAACGAACGACGTGGGAAGCTGTCATCAGGCGTAATTTTCCTCCGCTATAACGCGCGTCCTCACAATGCTGCCAAAACCAATAAGAAAATTCAACATTTATTTTGGGGACTCTTTGACCACCCACCGTGTAGTCCTGACCCTGCACCTAGCGACTACTTCCTCTCCTTACACTTGCAATTGTGGCTTGGTGGAGAACGTTTAGAAACTGAAGTGGAACTCAAGAACGGCGTTGCCGATTGGTTCAACTACTGGCGGCTAGCTTCTA
The DNA here is from genome assembly GCA_037158775.1 of Hetaerina titia. Classification (NCBI taxonomy): domain Eukaryota; kingdom Metazoa; phylum Arthropoda; class Insecta; order Odonata; family Calopterygidae; genus Hetaerina; species Hetaerina titia. Next base: position 47,562,578 of record CM073771.1, read on the forward strand.
TGGTTAAATAAGCTGGCGCAGCGGTACCAAAAAAGCTTAAAAGTGAACAGCGACTATGTAGAGAAGTGAAGTAGGTTTGTAACTAACTAAAAGAACCAATAATATGTGTTTCATATGAGTATATTTTTTCCTGTGACCTTAACCTGTTTTCCTGTGTCCTGTGACTCTATGAACATGCCTTGTATTTATGCGTACAAATCTTCTAAAACATTCAGTATAAGGAGCCTACAAATTTTACAACCATAAGGAACTTGAAAATATATTCTGTAATTTACCAATTTGGAGGAATTACACGTCCAAGTTTAAAAAAGCATACTTTTGTGTGAAGAAAAAAAGAGTATTTTGCTATGTCGAATGAAGTTTTTGGAGCATTCATATCACTAGTATTTTTTGTTACTTTATTTATTAATAGCAATAATTTACCAGGAATTTGATTTAGGCGGAATTAACGTGGAACCGTCTATCTTTATCAAAACAACAAAGTATTAAATATCCAGGAGTCCCGTGCATTCACAGAGTACAAGGCTCCATTCTTATGGAAGGCAGGCGACCGCAGGTGAGTGCGGTTGGGGCGAGTAAAAGCCCCATAAAGGTTGCCGTGGCATTGATTTGAAAGAATTCTTTCACTATCAATGTATTCTTAAAACTCGCTCTGTAGGACTTTGTGAAATATCTTTTCTATGACTGCTTGAACTTTAAATAATTCTATTTGCCTTATTTTAAACGGTTTATTAAAAATACGGAATTTTTAGTGCGAATCTATGTCATAAAATATTGTTCTTTTTGGATTCTTATGGTTCCGCTAGCCAGCCAACTTTCGGTGATCATCAGGAAATAATATTGAAAAATGGATGCTGCATTCAGTTCTGGGAAAAATTTGTTAAGCAGGAATAATTTATTTTAGTTGATGACTGCAGGCCAGAAAAGGAGAGACACTCGTAATTAGAATCAAATCAGTAATTTAACTTTAAAAAATGCAAAGTGTTGAAAATATTTTTTTTTAGCATTACTTCGAAAATAATGTATGGAAATTATAAAAATGATACAATATATTAGTCATAGAGATATATTTTATAGAAGTTTATTGATATTTTTTACATATACACACACATATAAATGGAATATTCATTCGCATTCGGATTTAATGACACTTCATTGCAAGGTAACTGGTATCTGACGGAAAAGTGGTGCATAAGTTTGCTGTAAAGTTACAAGTAATACACTATTTACACAATTTACCTTTTATTTTCCGTATATGCCTTAATAATAATAAAATTCCTTGCTAATCCCTTCTATTATGCCTTCTATTATTTTGTCTTTAAACAATGTGAAAGTGTTAACTAATGTTTGGAAAACATTTATTTTTTCTTAAACTCTGCTTAAAAAGTATAATTCACTGCAAAAACACTTGATAATATCATATCAAAATAATTTCGAAAATCAGATTGTTGCTTTTGACTGATTGATAAAAGGTAGTAAATTTTTATTTAAAAATCATTGCGACACATTAACACTAACAAATTTAAACAAATGTAAGAATATATTATTTGTTTTTTCATTGATTTTCCCCTGCCAATGGGGAGGACTAAACCAGCAATCCAAAAATGTTAGCTCTTTTGAAGATCAAAGACCATATCTGAGATCCGAATTGAAAAGAACATTGTTTTACCCTGGAAAAAGAACCTTTTTCCCAAAATCCTCGCCCACACACCGAGATTCCATGGAAAGGTCAGGTAAGGGTATGAATCACTCTTTGTTGATTTTATTTCAACATTAGCTCTTGGGAATTGGTGTCTTGTTGTTATCAATTAAGAGTAAAGTTCTTTTCATAAATATAAGGTTAAATATCAAGAATGTACTGGGGGTTCATCTCTTAAAATCTAATAAAAAAGCGAATTAGTTTTCTAAATTTTAGCTACTACAACAATAATATTACTTTCACTGCAAAGTAATATTGGTTTTTCAAATTATTTGTCCATGAGAATCAGAATCAAATAATTTTATAATAAATCTTATTTCTTCCAATTTCAAAAACTATGGCAGTCTACAGTATAATACTTTTATGCCTATTCTTTAGATTTAAATAGATTATTTAGTTTAAAAAGTTTGTATTTTTTTATAAATCGATGAAATTCCCAGGAGGGATGTTTCATGCATTACCGGCTCAAGTCTTTTTTAGTCCTGGTTTGTACGTGAATATCTCTGATGCAAAGTAATAGGAAACTTGTGTTTAGAATTTTTTTTTGGCATGAACTTGGAAGGGTCTGCTAAAAACTGATATATTTCTGGGAAAAGGGAGGCACATATTGCTTTCGATAAGAGCCCTAAAACTTACACTGATGTCTTGATGGTCTTTGTAAAGCTTGCGATGCCTTCTTTTCTAGGAACGAAGTAATAAGACGTTTTATGTTCAAATATTGTCATTCTATTGTATTTTGTTAAATACACTGGCTGAGCATTTATTAGAATAGCTTTAATTTAGAAATGGAAAATTTTAGGAAAGTAAAAATTTACAATTTTTTACTAAACGCAACGAGTGAGTGGTAAATATTGGAGCACTGTTAAATAGATTGGGCAATATTTGGATCACTGAAATGAATTTCACGTGTGCAAAGATAATGCGTCTCTGGACAGGCATGTTGCGGTAATATTAAATAATTAAATATGAAATCATTCTGAAATTTTATGACAGGATGCGAATAGTATCTACATTCCAGCTCATATTTTTCCGATTGGGGAAATAAATTATTTACAAACTGACACACCAAATTATTGATATACTAAATGAACGCCGACTTCATAAATCTACGCAAAAAAGAGCGATTGTTGAATGAAACAAAGAAGCCATGGATACTGTTTTCCACTTCAATCTGATTATGATTGATTTTTATAAAAATCGCCTATATTTGTTGGACCGGACAAACATCCCTCCTTGGAACAAGTAAAGGGATGATATCAGCTACTCCTTGCCACGACTATTTAAATAACGACGTGAGGATTCGTGCTAAGAGGTGACGAGATTGGTTGTCGCATAAGAAACTGAAGGTTCGGAAAATTTCAACCTTAATGTTGGAAATACTGTCCTGAGAAATCAGTAGTAAACATTTCCTCGATTAATTTTTGTTCCTGGCATCAGTGTACAGTACCATATAGGATGTGCTCCGAAGGGAAGACAATTATTAAAAAAAAAAAATTATTGAACAGATTTACGCAAACGCTTGAAATTCTTGAAATTACTGTCCTTGGGCCTCTAAATACTTTTTCCAACGTCTCTGCCATTACCGATACGCGCCCTGGAAGCCGTTTTTGGGGACCTCACAAGGTCTTCGTCATAACTGATTGGATCTCTTCTATGGACAAAAAAATCGTTCCTTTCAGGGCTAACTTAAACCAAAGGAACAAAATGAAGTCTGCTGGGGCGAAGTCTGGACTTTAGGGGGTGCAGCGTTGGCACCTGGTGTTTGACTAGGAAATCGCAGACTCGTAACGCGTTGTCTTGATGGAGTTGCCAGGGAGCGGATGTCTTTTCTCTTCCTGATGACACTTTTTTGGAGTGTTTCCAGCACATCCACATAGTAGGCTGCGTTAATTCTCTGCCCTTGACGAAAAAACTCCTTATGGACCACTCCGTTACCGCCGAAAAAGACAATGAGCCTTGTTTTCACTTTTGATTTGCTCATTCTTGTGTTTTTGGGTTTGGGGTACTGGTTGATGTGCCACTCAGAGCTCTGGCTTTTCGTTTCTGGGTCGTATTCAAACACCCACGTTTCATCACCAGTGATGATTTTGCCCAAACAATCAAGTTCATTTTCAATACTTTGGTAAGTTCACTTGAAATAATCGCATGGTTGGTCTATCGTTCGCGCAGAAACTTAACAATAAGAGCACTGAGACCTATTTCGCGGCAAAGCTTAGCGTCCCCCTACCACTCCAACTGGTTTTACATCACTTCAAAAATGGAAGCGCTAGCAGGAAAATGAATTACATTACTTTTGCAACGTAACCTGTTTATTCAATAAAATTCAAATTCCACGCCAAAAGATTTTCATAAGTGCTTTATAGTTTGACTCGGGAGTTAGTACTACTTTTTTTACAAGAAATTGATTTTACCTTGTACTGGCTGCGTTATATTCACTTTCCTTAATGTGTCTATAAATCAAATTACTATTATAGTATGACTAAAACAGATTATTATTGTAAAAAATAATAAACGGAAGCATTTAATGCTAGTCCTTTACTTTAAGTATATACGAAGTATTAAATTAATCTGCACGATACATCTTCATCTTGATTTTAAATAATGTGGTAAATTGATTGTACTATATTTTGCATTATTCCGAAGGCAACCCCCCATTTCCTCTTACTTTAATGACTCTATGGGCTAACAAATAATGCTGCGACAAGCCATTCATATTCTCTGTCACATTTACAGGCAACGAGAACATTTGTAGCAATTGAAATTCTGGAAAATATATTCCCGCGGTATTTTGTAATTTAATAAACAAACGACCGAATCCTAGGTTCTTTATTAGGAATTTTATTTTGGCCACGTTTTATTAAACTTTATTTTCCATTATCCGCGTTTTAATTCCTTAAGGTGAATAATAGGTTCTGACGGATGGAACGTATTAATAATGAACCCATGAAGTAGGCCTCTGTCTGCGACTGATTACGCTCTATTCTACCTTCTCTCCTTCATATTGGTATAATCTCAAGTGATTACCTTTCTTAATGTAGCTATAAGACGCATCTGTCGCACCCACTTCCACTCAAGTTCCCATTAAATTTTATCATCAGCCCATATAAAGGTTTTGTTCATGGACCTTGCTATTTTAATATTGAAATATTCTTTCTAGAATTTTATTTGATACCGTAGTGCGGATGAAATTTCAAGGTATTTTGGTTATTGATGCATTTAAATGAGCTTAGTAATAGTTACCTGACGCGTCAATAGATAGAGTTAGTGGAAGTGGACAAGTGATGTGACAGTGTTTTAATATTGCTAAAGTTTTCCAATATGAAGTATCCTAAAGAAACAATATATTAATTATTCCCATAGGCATAGAAAATTAACGGGGTAAGAATTCGATAGATTCGATGAAAGCGTTTTCTTTCTCAAATTACTCGACACATAATTTTGAATATTGCTAATTTTGACTTTTTTTAATATTCATAACATTGACTGATAATTTTGAAATACTTAAATTTTCTACATGGTTCACAGTTATGTATTTCTGATTTTATTTCTTTGAGAATACGCCGTGTTTGAAAATTCTCCGTCATTATGACATTTTTTTGTAGGAAGGATATTGATGCTAACTTTTTCATTATTAATAAATTCTGTTCCGCAATAAACTCGTATGAATACGCGTATATAAAGAAGAAGAGAATCGGGATAAGACCTTAATAATTTTATATAACTTCAAACTATTCAATCAAATGGCTTGAGTTTTCATTTCTTATCTTTAAATATTTTAACCGTTTGTATAAAAACATTTTCCCTCTACCAACTACTTTACATAAGACTATATTGCACAATCGTCTGTTATGACTTCTCACTACTTCTCTCTCTCGACCCATCCAATAGTCTTATTTATTTATTCGTCTTGGTCCGAAAACAGCTCTTTTTGGTCTTCACATCGGACAACAATGACAACACAACAGTAACTACTATACATACATCCAAACCCTAGGTAGAAAAATCCCACCTTAGCGGGAATCGAACCCGCGACCCTTGGATTGGCAGACGAGGACGTTTCCCCGCCGCCACCGGGTCCGGCGAAAATATTTCTTGATAAATTCATTTTTAAATTACTCTATTTATTTAAATTCATATTGGTTGACTAATTCTTTTATATTTTTCTGGACCAATACATGAGATAATTCAGCATATGACACTATGTTAGGCTTTCTTTTTTCTGAGTAAAACATTGGTTTTGACATCTCTCTAAAAAACCGTGCGCCACTGACCAACTATTATGAAAACATGTTGACGGAATAAATCCTTCATAATGTATCATGTTTTCTTTCATTGCCGTGACTCAGGGGCGTTTCTGAAAAGTTTGTGAGTCAAATTAACATCCTTGAAGCCAACGTACCTTATTGGACGAATATTTAATCATCTGGGTGTCTGGAAGTGCGGTTCTACGACGCCAAATTTAGTAGGAATTTTTTTACCGAGAGAGTTGATGCGGAAACAACGATGGCAGGGTGCTATGGCAGCTGATGAAAGTCTCGCCTCCCATCTGCCGCTTCAGAAGAAGAGTTAACGGAACTCTGTAGACTCCATCTCGGCGTAGGTTTGGAATAATCCCCCATAAATCGGCGCTAGGCATACGAAGCGTCACAGCTTATAGCTTTATATAATGAAAATGGGAAAATAGGCAATACGCGGGCCGGTTGCGGATTGATACGAACGTACAAATGAGTTCCGTTCCTACAAAATTGTGGCGGGATGCAGGAGATGGTCTTGTCTTGATGTGTATATATTTTATTATTTTTAAACGGAACGGTTACCAAAAGAAGTGGATATTATTCAGAATATGGAATCACTTGCAGCAGCAATCCCATGTTGTAAAGAAACCTAGGTTTCTCGAGAATAGAAGGAAAACGGTGAATTTACTAAGTTTGACATTTAGGAGCGTGACCTATAAAACTAGATAAATCAACATAGTAATCCAAGGAAAAATTGACTGCAACTAAAATATGCAATCATCATAACAAAAAGACGGTAAAAGTACTTTAATTTAATGAGAATAAATGGAGAGAACGAATGAGAGACATACTAGTATAGTATAGACTTCTGGGGATGCATGCGGATGAGCATTCGTACCATATACATGTATGTTGAGATGCATATTAATTTCTCGGACAACATAGCTGGCTTTGATTAACGAGACTGGTGGGTTACAAAATGATGAGGTAAAGAAAAAATATACATTAAATGCTTATAGTTTATTTTTCATGTATACTAAGGATTAAAGTAACGCGAAATACCACAGAAGTAATTAAAATTGGCAATTTTCAACAAAATAACATTTGAAGACGGCCGGTTTCAATGTAACTACATCATCTTCCGGTGATGATGTAGTTACATCGAAACCGGCCGTATCGAAATTTTATTATATAGAAAATTGTTAATTTAAATTAATCAACCACCTTTCACGTATTCAACCTATTCCACCATATCACGCATGATACGTCTCTTTTTAACCACAAAATTATTTGGGTAATTAACCAGTGATAGCCGTTTTCATGCTCAAAACCGTGCCCAATTGTATTGCTCGCTCCAAAGAGCGAATAGGTGGACACGAAAAGACTTCAGAGGAGGTGTGGAAAAGTAGGCACAGGTAGGATACATTATTGACTTGAAAATCAATTGATAATGAATCATTCAGAGAGTGTTTTGTTGAATTGATTACGTATGGGATCTCCTTTTAACTTGTAACTGAAAAAAAGGTTCTGAGAATATATTTTATTGGCACATCTGAGTGTCTTTTCCTAACGTTCTCCTATATTTTCGTCTTATCTTATACAGTTGTATTTATTCATTTCTTTTTCTGCCTGCCCATTTGAACTTCATAAACTGCCAATATTGCCAATTATGGAAGACTACTATTTTTCTCTGATCTAAATTTCAACACGAAAATGAGAAATCTATCAAGGGTTTCTCCATCCCTTTATTTTACTCGTATGCTTCACAATTTTGAACAATAAGAAAGAGAAAATCTCATGCATCGTTCCCTTCGTGCCGGGTACAGGGTGTTTTTGTTTATAGTAATTAAATCTCTTATTTCAATCTCACGTTCCAATTTCTTAAATTTCTTCATAGTTTCGCCGGCCATTTTATATCAGTCCACGCGGAATTTTTATTTCCTTTCCTTCTTTCTCATTTTTCTCTTCTTTAAAAAATGCCTTAAGACGGTGTTCAACACGGCAATTTTGTGGGGTGAAGGATGTATTCCGTGTAAATGAGGACATTTTAAGGAAAGCGAGGTATAAAAAAAGGTTTCTGTGGAGAGGAAAAAATATAATCTCGATCGGATGGAAATGATTCTGGAGTCGGATAAACGGTTGAGGAGACTTGCAAGAAGGATGTGGAGAAGGCCAGACAGCGAGAACGGTGTTGATAAATGAGTTGGGAGGGGCAAATAGTAAGTCAGTGTGACGGGACTAGGGTGGAGGTGAATAGTTTCCTCCAGTGGAGACTGATGAAGTGATGCGTAGGAATTCGACGAGCGGGTTCGTGACGGGGGCAGAGAGCGTCGTTCTTGTGTGTACATGTGAGGATGTGTGATTTGGTTGTGGGGGAAAGGAGAGATCGACCAACTATCGAGTGGTTATACGGTACGGAATGGGAAAGGGCCCGAGCCTTTGGCAGAGATCAAAATAGAACTTCGGAAAACCCAATTCTGGGCTCCTATCTTTCCCGCCGCTGGCAGTTATCTGCGTAGCGCCGAGGAACGCCTTTTCATGGAGTCTATACCCTCAACTTGATTAGGAAGAGAATTAATGGGGCTGTGGGATGGATAGGATTTGGATGGATTTCAGATCCTTTCTAAGACGTTGCCGATGATCACTGAAGTTTGTTTTCATAAATACGTCGTCGGACCAATAGCTGAGCCTATGAAATACAAGAAGTTTTTGAAGGTCCTTGCTTGGAGTCTCCTTGCGATATAATTTTAAGCAGGTAAAGTAGAAATCACTGGCAGGAATATTAATGGAAGAGAAATATGTCGGCGATATTTTTATATAGGAATGCAAGAAAAGTCTAAGAGATATAGCATGAAAATATATTTCGCAATAAAAATCAAGCTTTAGCTCACAATCATACTTAACCATCCCAGCAACGGGCAGTGTGCTTTAAAGGCCTTCGCTCTGCTCTTACGTTGGCATCGAGGTATCACCAACGCGTTCATCTTCGATGGGATTCAAACCTAGAATCTCGGCTTGAGAAGATTCATGGAAATAAGACATATTCATGGTTCAATTACAATTTGATTTATGCATGTATTTATGATGAATTAAATGCATCAGATCTGAATATTCTCTAAACGATTTAAACAAGGAGAGAATTTTTAGTTAAGGAAATATGTGGTTAGCTGTATTTTTGAAACCAATGACCTCTCGTGGCAAGGTTTTGAAAAATTTTATTAAAATATTGTACTTCTATTAACCGGTCCTAAATTTACGTAAAGATTTAATATTATTTATTTGAAATATTTTACATTCAATTAAGTCAATCGTTTCGTATTCATCACTATTTTTTACTGCATAATGACTAGATTTCTGGCAAAGTTAATTTGAATTAACAAGTAAAAGTTTTCAATTAAAAAGATCTTATGATAATAGGAGTAATCAATTTCATTGAAATGTTACCGATCGACACAATTATTTCAGTGTGAATATTTAAATTTTAAGAGTTCTAACCTGATATTTAAGGATGCAATATTTATCGAAATGATATGATATGTGAAACATATCGTAATATTTGATAATATTGCCTTCATTTGATTTGTTCACGTAATTTATCCTTTAGGTAGAAATATTTTCTTACGGTTTGAGGACAATAGGAGAGTGATACAGATCGGATGACATTGAAAAACATAGATCAGCAAATCTGAATCTGTAAACATGGTAAATCTCACCGATCAAGCAAAGGCCACTTAAATAATTTTTAGATTGTTCGTCATAACTTATTGAACGATAAGTTAACTGAATGGCCAAGGAAATGAAGACAAGCCAGGTGTCATAAGCATAGGCGTCTTTTGGGATATTAGCCTTTGTATGGTATTTTTAATATACAAAATGGAAACTAATACGTGATTATTTAAAGATGTTATTAAACTCTCATGAACTTTAACATTTGTTCATGTTATTAGCATTCTTTTGAGCCATTTAAATTTTAATTAATCATAGTGCCGAAATAGTTATTCGCCAAGGATGAATAAGAATAGGGGATCATATTCCAGTGTGGACAGCTTTGGATTTATGACCGAATGACACGGGCTCGATTTTCCGGTCTCTGATCACTTACAGCTCTACCTAATCCGTTTAGTTTTTCGAGTACCAACTGTGTTGGTGGAATAAAGCTATTGGTAAAATATCACCGAACAAATTATTTCCAGTTATTCGAATTAAAATTTTAACGACGTCGTTAAATGCACCTTTGGGCAGTTGAGAGTTTATTAATTTTCCAACAAATGAAGTAATTAAAGAAACAAGAGAAGGTTTGGAGAACCTCCTCATATCTTTAATCTCTTAGTTAATTATTTAATTCTAATAATGGCATGAACCGTCCTGGTTTTTTTGTATTAGCTGAATAAAAATTTACTTACCTCTATTTTGCTTCACCATTTTATCTACCAGTATAATCCGACACAATTTTTTCGTATTCATCAAATTTCAAATTTCAGTGTCAATGAAAAGTCAATGAGCTGTTTTATAAGAAATAAAAACTCCAAAAGTCCCATGAAATCATCCTCATGATTGTTTTCATATACTATGCGTAATGCAATTACGATAGTGAATTTAATAAGTGTGGACGGTGCAGTATGGGCTTAGGTATATCTGCATAAATGAAGAATTTATCATAATTACATACATTTGTCATCATATCTATCAACATATCATCATGAATAATTACATTCATATCCCAAAACCCGCGTTAAGTTGCTTCTATTATGATCGGTGAAACGAAATTCGATAGGATATTTATTAAAGCCGCAATACTACCTTGATCAAAAAGCTCCCGGAATAACCACCGTGTGGCGCTCCCATCGTTCCGAATTGAGTTCTGTTTTTTTTGTTAAATTGATACACCTGTTGTTGATATTCCCTTTAAATCTTAGTGTCATAACTTGACATTTGCAAAAGTTACGTAGCCAAGAGTACATCTCTGTATGTGTTGGCGATTTTTTACAATTGCAGAAATGGATTTAAATTTGCAACAACGAACTTGTATTAAATTTTGCGTAAAAAACGGATTTAGTGGCGCACGGACGTTGGAAATGTTGGAAAAGTGTTTCGGCAACGATTTTCTAAAAAAAACGGTCGTTTACCAGTGGCACGAGCGGTTCAGAAGTGGTCGTGAGTCAATCGAAGATGATGAACGCAGTGGCAGACCATCGACATCGAAAGCCGGTGAAAAAATTGATAAAGTAAAAGAAATGTTGGTCAATAACCGCAAATTAACCATCAGAGAAATAGCGGAGGACTTGAACATTGCCTATGGATCCGCCCAAGACATTGTGGTTAATGATTTGGGTTTCCGTCGTGTAGCAGCAAAGTTGGTACCAAAAGACCTCAATTTCATGCAAAAAAGAGACCGTGTTGACGTCGCAAAAGACATAATTTGCGAGGCTGAATCCGATCCCACGTTCATCAAAAGGATCATTACTGGAGACGAGACGTGGGTTTATGAGTACGACACGCAATCCAGACATCAGGCAAGTGAATGGCGTTCACCAAATGAGCCGAGAACAAAAAAACCACGTCGTTTTCAGTCAAAAAAGAAGGCAATGCTGAAGGTTTTCATGGATTACAACGGTGTAGTGCATCATGAATTTTTGCCAGAAGGCCAGACAGTAAACAAAGAGTATTATTTGGGCGTTATGAGACGTTTGCGTGAAGCAATTCGCCGAAAGAGACCAGAAATCGTCGCACAGTGCGTCGAGACCGTCACACAGTGCTATTATTATTCGTAATCTTTTGACGAAAAATGCAACAAATACCATCAAACAGCCACCGAATTCACCTGATTTGGCTCCCTGTGACTTCTTTCTGTTCAATCGAGTTAAAAAACCATTACGGGGAACGCGTTTTAGCAGCCGAGAGGAAGTAATGGAAAAATCGCAGGAAGCACTGATGGACATACCGAAAACCGAATATAAAAAATGTTTCGAGGATTGGATCAAGCGCTGGCAAAAATATTTTCCGAAATCAGCCTACTATATTTAAGGTTGAAAAGAGAAAAGTTAAACGTGGAAAAAACCAATTTAAGCATGACGCAGCGAGGTATAATTTCTTTTGCATTCATTGGTATTCAGTTTTCCCTAGCTTATGGATATGGTCGATACAAGTTTTTGGGACAGAAAATATGGAACTTTCGCAAATATACTTTATATATAAAGAGGGTTAATTTCCTATTGCCACCCTTAAATAAAAGAAAACCACATAATTAGAGGGACATTATTTTTTCCATTAGGTTTCTACCTACATAGGGTGATGTTTATTTCTCGTAATGTTTATGCTGTAATTCCTACGATAGTTCATATTTTGTGTTCCTCTGAGCGCACCATGACTCTTTCCCGAATGAATTGTCTCTGGCGAATAATGGCGGTAAGAGTACGTAATAGACGTTTTATTGGGAAAAAACTATGAAAAGATTGATCTTACCATGTTTTCATTTGGAGAGGATTTTTGGCAATATCCAACCACAATAAATAACCACTTGGAGGTCACAATCATTGGAAAGGCTTGACATCAATACTGAAAGAGGATACAAATCTGGAATAAATGTAAATAATTCGTAAAAACGTGGTCCTACCAGTCTTAAACGTCCGCTTCAAATGATCAGTTGCTTAGTGGGAACACATGTTTCGGAGAATGGAATCAATGGAGTCGAATCAAATGTGTCAAAAGTCATGCAAGTTTTAAAAAAGCTTTTACAATTGTTAAATACCCGTATCTAAATTATATCAATTGCATTAGTTCGTCCGCTTCATTAAATGGTGCATTCTCGCGCTCGAAATTAAATCAAATAATTTAAGCCGTGCTTAAACATACATCGAGCTACTGAAATCGGGGCAATGAATGGTAATTGATTGAATGTTCAAATTACACACAAATTATGTTTCAAGTATTAACATTGTGTAAGTTATGCTGCATATATTTCGATTGCACAAAGATTCATTAATACTCAACATAAGTAGTCAAAAAGTCTTGTCTAGTAGATCTGTAGATCTTGTCAGATCTGGAAGATTTGACAAGAGATCAGTACAAACTGTAGGGCCACTAGTGATATGTGCCTCTCTTAGAGATTAATTTGCCTATATTTTTAAAGTAAAATTTGCAAAAAAGTACAAGATTGTTCCTATTAGAACCATTTAAACTGGCAATTATGATGGAAACGGAACAATAAACAAAATAAGAAGTAGGGAAATAATAAATTTCATTGCAAATAGAAATCATTGAAGTGCTACGAAGATTTAAGAATTTTTTCTTTCTAACATTGGAAAACAGAACGTCAAAAACGTTCCACAACGCAGTAGGCATTTTAAAATAGATAATCTATTAAAAATGAAAATTAATGGTGCGTCAAATTAAACGTTTGTACATAAACATTCAAATGCTTAAAGAATGTATGGTATAACATTTTAGAAACCATAAGTAAATTTAAATTTATGGCTGGAGTGAAAAAAAACTCCACTTGTCTGTTTACACACTCTATCTACAGATATATAAAAATAAAAAGTCGGAATTAGTAATATTTTGCCCGAAAAATGTTTTGAAAACTAAATTATTAAAACCAAAAAAAAATTAAATGAAAAAATACTCCTACAACTATTATGAGATGAACTTAGCATTGCACAGTTTAATTAAAAGAATATTCATTACATCCTAAATAAAAATGCACATCTTTAGAATTCAAAGGATTTGAAATTTTTTAATTTAGTTTTTTAGTAATATTATTTTTTAAATTTTTAGTAGCCACAATTCTCACAAAGTAACAAACTCTTGCATTGTATTTTATCAACGTTGCACGATTTCTAAAAAGCCATTAAAATTATTTCTGGCCTCAGATATAAGATCATTAATTGCGTTGTTTTTTATAACAACCTTTTTGAAAAAAAATATTGTTTTCGTCGTTGCAAATGTCGCAAAACATTAATTTTTATATTTTTCAAATATTTCTATATTTCCTGTGAATTTCATTCAAATCCTACAGAGTGAGGGTCAACTTAAGTCCAAAGGATCAATTAATAACTCCTATAAAGATATAAGTTTTCTGACTATCTGATTTTTTTCTTATGAGACACTTGGAATATTTAGTTTTCTATAAGTATTTAAATGACGTTGGTGTAAGTTTTTGTCAAGTATGAAAATATTAAATCTGTTCATTCGATTTATTTATTTATTGTTGGATTTTGACTTCACTGCTGTGATTTTGCCTTTTAAATGAACACTGGTGTTCATTTAAAAAGATACAATTTATAAGCCTGTAGACCAAATCTGCTGTCTCATTGTATCCAAATGATCGTGTCAGAGACGGTCGTTATATTAAAATAGTATTTTTTCGAAATGCGATCATAACTGATCATTATTATTAATGATTGTGGATTACTCGACAGTTTGAATTTTTTAGTTATATGTAATGTTTCTTAATCAAAATAAAATGAAAACTCCCATGGACGTAATAGTTTATTACGGCTATAGGAGTTTTCATTTTATTTTATTAATTTATGGGGTGGTAGAGCCTTAAGTAAGATCCTAAGAGCCCTAAGTCCTTAGATATTATGTACGAGTATCTTATTACGTATGGCGCAGCTAAAAGATAATCTTATATTCAAGATTAATAAAAAATGGTAATTTACCACAAAGTAAGATTTATTATGACCAGTTTCAATATCACTACATCATCATCATGTCAGATCACCTGATAATGATGTAATTACATTGAAACCGTAATAAAAACCGTCGTAATATATCTTACATAATGGAAAATGGCCAATTTTTGTTAATCATGATATTCCACTACATCACGTCTGAAACCTCTCTTATTATTATATACGAGAATTGTGGTTCACAGAATCACCACTAGATGTGAATGCTAGCGCAACTTGTTTCCAGTGTAAGAATAGAAAATCTTTTATGAGTAACGACATAACACGTCAGTGATCGGGGAAGAGATCCGTGTATTGATTTGTGAAGATGGAAAGAACTGAGACTTGAGCATTGGTTAAATACTTCGTAAGGAAACGGGCAGGAAAGCAACGGATCTTTATACGGACTTTATGAACAAATTTTGGGACTAAACTCCTCTATAATCAACTGGGCATTAAGATCGGAACAGCTTCAATGAAGATCATCGTAGTGGTCGGCCAATATGTGTCATTATTGCAAAAGCAAATAGAGTGGTCATAAAGGACATCCAACTGAAAATGGAATAAATTGCTGAAGTTAAAGCGATCCCATCTAAAAGGGCATATCATATTTTAACAGTGGAATTATGTTGATCCACTATCACCGAAGACAGTAATGACTATACAGACGGCCGGAGAGATAATCGTTTCAGTTTCTCGGAGGCGAAAGAGATTCTGCCGATATATATTATTATTATTTGTAGATAATCTAACCGGTTAAGGTAGGTTTTTGGATGGACACAACTATCAAATAAATATTTTGTGACTCCCCACCTAGCAAACTAATCTGTATCAGGTCCCTCTTCATCTCGTGTACTTCTTTCCTCCCTTCATCCCGTCCAACATCCCTATCCTGTTCCTGCCCTTGCCTCGCTTGCCCAACATTCTCCCCTCTATTACCCTCTTCAACATTCCACTACCGCTCAATACGCTTTTCATCCATTTTTCCTGCCTCCATAGGATTTTTCTCAATAAACCCCTCTCCTTACCCACCATCTCTAGTACTTCCTCATTTGTTTTCCTTTCGGTCCATTTCACCTCCATTCTTCTCCATACCCACATTTCAAAAGCCTCCAATCTACGTCTATCCTCCTGCTTCAGTTACCACGTTTCCGCGCCGTACATAGCTACGCTCCATCCCGTACAACATCCTTTTCTTGTTCCTGCCCTTTCCTCGTTTGCCTAACATTCTTCCTTCCATTACATCGTTCACCATCCCACAGCCGATCAATACGCCGTTCGTCCATTTTTCCTGTCTCCATAGGATTTCTCCCAACAAACCTCTCCCTCGCCCACCATCCCTAGTATTTCCTCATTTGTTTTCCTTTCGGTCCAGTTCACCTTCCTTATTCCTCTCCACACCCACATTTCAAAAGCCTCCAATCTACGTCTATCATCCTGCTCCAATGACCACGTTTCCGTACCGTACAGAGCTTCGCTCCATATCAAAGTTTTTACGAGTCTTGTCTTAACATCCCTACTCAACGTCCCCGTCATCAATTCCCTCCTCCTTGAGAAAGCCTCCTTGCCTAGCGCAATTCTTCTCCTTACGTCCCTACCACTTTGACCGTATTGGTCCAAAACACTTTCGAGATATGAAAACTGTTATAGCTTTCTGAGTCACCTGGCATTGTCCATGTATATCTACGCCTTTTGTGATGTCTAAACCATGTGTTGGTGATGACTAACCCCTGTCTCTTGCAGAATTCAATCGCTTCCTCCCCGCGTTCATTCCTCGTGCCTAACCCATAGTCCCCCACCTCACACCATCTCTTCCTTCGCCTACCGTAGCATTCCAATCCCCCATCACTATCAAATGTTTCCCTGCAGGAACACACGCGATTAGGTCCTCCAACTCGTCGTATATCCTATCGACTTCTCCCTCCTTGTGGTTGCTCGGTGGCATGTATACCTGAACAATGACCAAGTTCGTCGGCTCTGCTTTAATCTCTACGAGTAAATTTCTATCAGTTGCTTGCTCTATATTGACTACGCTCCTTCCTACCCCTTTATTTAATATTACGGTAACCCCTCGCTGGCACTCGTCCCCGCCGCTGTATATCACTCTATAATTCTCACTCCAGTAGTCACCGCTATCCTTCCATCTCACCTCGCAGAGACCTAAAACATCTATATTACCTCTTTCAATCTCTCGCTTAATATTTTCTAATTTTCCTGTCCTCAACATTGTCCTGACGTTCCATGTTCCTGTTCTAACTACTTTTGTCTTCTTTTACATCTTCTGTCCAGCTGCTGTTATTTCTTCCCTGCAAGGGTTTCGTGGGATGACGACCGCGGAAGCCTTGCCTCTCCCGCTGCCGGGCACGACACACGGCCCCCTGGGCCGAGTCCCGCAGTTGCCAGGGATCAATTTCTGTTTTGCGTCCATCATTATTTTCTTGGGAATGATAATTGAGGTGGTTTCCCGTTGCCTTCCTCAATAGTGTTTTTAACGTGACACCATCACTTAATGGCCGCATCACTGGGGTCAGACGCCTTTGCAGCCGCCTTACTGAGGAACAGACGCTGCGTGGACTACCTTTCGTCTGGCTCCTAACCTTCGACCTCTCTGGCATGGGTGACCCTACCAGGAGCAATTATATTTACTCCCGCCAGCACAGCTCTATGGGTCATCGGAACACACAAGCCCTTCCACCACGACAAGGTTGTAGTCCATGGGAGGGCGAAATATATATATATATATATATATATACACTTTTTTGGAAAACCCACAAACGTGTAATGTAAATTCACTGATAGTCATAACAAACACAGAAACCAAAACACACAAAAGAGTTACTCACTGAGTGAGTCCCTCTTTTGAGTGTTTTGGTTTCTGTGTTTGTTATGACTATCAGTGAATATATATATATATATATATATATATATATATATATATATATATATTCTCAACGGCAGTTGACAATTATCCTAAATATATTTCCTTCCCACTAGTTAAAAAATTACTGGAAAATACTACGGAAAATTCCTGGACAAACTGCAGAAAAAGATACACGAAAAATGTGAGCTTTGACAAGGAAGAAAGTTATATTTCTTCAAGACAGTTCACGCCCACATATAAGTGTCGTTGCGAAAGAAAAAATACGTGAACTAAGATACGAATTTTTGCCACAGCCACCTTATTTGCCTGATTTCGCTCCATCAGTTTTTCATCTCTTTCCCAAGCTCAAAATTTTCCTCGGTGGACCGAGATTCTTTTCAAGCAAAGAACTTACAGCCGTAGTAAACGGGAATTTTGCTGGTTTGAAGGAATTTAATTTTTGAGATGGGACGAAGGAATTGGAGAATTTTAAAAATAAAAAAGTTTCCCAGGGTTAAGCCGTTAATATCTGTTCCATTCAGTGAAAATTTCAATTTTTTTTTCCTATAAATGGTTTTCAATTATGTTATTTGTTACTGTACTTAACATTTTATATGATGCACCCTTTCTTCTACAGTAATCCATGCGACTAAATACCATCTTGATATTAGAGATTGTATGTTTACACATTCAAAAACCCAAAGTGAATATATTAACAGTTAACAAAAATGCCTACTTTCATATGTAAAAAAGAATGCATATATTATAATGACGCGATGTATTTGTAATTTAAATAAGAGATACGACGTTAGTCATTCATATACCTGATCAATAAAAACTATCATTCAAGGTAACATACTGTATATTGCATTAGTAAACCTTCCTGGCCCGGAATGTATTTGCTTTTTTTATAATTTTCAATTCTTTACTTGAGAAATTTTAAATTATCCAGATAACATTTTGAATTATTTCTATTTATAAATGTCAATAGTAAAATGATATGCTCTATTTATTTCACTTGGTCCGGCAATAGCCAGCGTATTACGGGCAAAAAATATTAACGATATATTTTCCGCTGTATCTAAAATTATTCTAGCTATTTAATGTGAGGAGAACCAAAACGTAATTATTTTGCGTGTGGAGGTCCTTATGATCTTGCCTTATAGCATAACTGTGTATATCAATGGTGCCATCCTCCATAAGAACTCTTCTAATAATTTAATTGATCCTACTAAGTGTTTCTTCCTTTGGACTACCCGCAGGGTCATTTCAAGACATGAAATGTTGTGTAATCATTTAATGTGCGACTTACCCGTTAAAAGGATTTAAAATGATAGTCAAAGAATAGCAAACAATAATCATAAAATGAAAAGCGTGAAAAACCATGTAATTGCAACGAATATGCTCACAAATGCGTAGTTTTAGAAAGCGATATCAGATGTACCTCCATGATATAGCCACCATGTTTTACGTGATAAATGGGTTTATTTGTCCGTAAATTTTGCTATACATATGATCTCAATATTCTGCAGATTCTGCATAAAATAGTCAATTTTTACCGTTGAATTGTATTCATAATAAATAAACTTGAAGTAATACAGTTTTCCTTAGCTGGTATTATCATGATTCTAATTTAGTGCCTGCTTATCTTCTAAAAATACATTTTTTATGAAATAAAAAACCTATCATTTGTTTATATTTATAACGTTCATGAAATTGAGGTGTACTATTCACATACTGTGATTAAGTTGTCGATCTCTCAAAAATATATTAAACATTAGCATTGTAGCTTACTGTTACACATTAGGATGAGGTTATTTTTTAAGTGTAAATGAGGTAGTTTTTTATTCCTGAAATTATGTTAGCCATACCGTAACTATGCATAATGGTAATATTTGATGTGGTCTTTCGAACTCGATATTAGTCTTAGTTTCGAGATATTTTCATTCTCAGCACAAACGAGGCTACTCCATTTTACCCTTCGTAAAGAAATAATTCACCATTGCTGAAAATGGTCTTAGTGTACGGTTTTTTGAATTAACTTTTGGTAAATATTGGCAGACTTATTACGAGCAAATGTTTTTAAGGAAGGATTTTGGTGATTTATACAATTTTTTCAGTTGGGAATTATAAGAAAATATCCCGTATCAATATTAGATTGAAACGTTGAGAATAAGAGTGTCACTAATATTCAAGTTTGAGAAAGATGAGGCAGATAATTCTCAATTATATAGCAGAAAAGTGTTTGAAAAAATGAGTTACGTTAAGTGCTCACTTCACTTGGCATTTATCGCACCTAGCCTAATATTTAGTGGATAAATATATTGAAATAATTTTGTATAAATTGAACGATGAATATATAACTCTGTAAGGTGACCGGAAACAGTCTGTTTCATATAAATATCTCACTGGTTGAAATAATTTTGCACCGCTAATTAATTTTAATGAGGGTCATCAGACATTGTCGCACAGCATATTCATCCTGAAATTAGAGTGGATCTAGCAAATCCACGTTAACCGACGGGAATTTTCCCCATCTAGTTAACTGAATTCCCTTGATTCCTCAATTCAATGTGGATTTCCAAGAGGAACTGAACGGATGGTCTCCCAGGTAATATTCCTTTAGCTTCTCCTCAGAGTTATCCCTTCTCCGGAGGCCTGGGTAATGGGCCGGGATTTGGAGTTGAATTGAGAGAGAATGGAGGTTTAGGAGGATCATTACCGCCCCACTATTGGGAGGGATCGAGGGACGGGCTCAGAAAATGGAGGGAGGAGTGAAGGGGAAAAACTCAACGCTGGCATTCCTCCGTGGAAAACGAAATTGGTACCACTATCATGGCGCATCTCTCTATCAAATGGATGAGCGACGAAATGGTGATTGATGAAGGCTAAGTCTGGAGATGCTGCCAAAAGTAGTCAATTTTATGGAGAAGACGAAGATGACTCTCAAGTTGGGTTCTGTAGTCCTTCTTTATGAAAGTGCTGAAGTTTTCTATTCACCAATGGTTCAGATTCCGATAGCTCATATCCATCTTGAATGATGTATCTGCATTTAAAGGAAGTCTAAATAGCTTGGGTGCGGAGAGACTATTGACCGAAATTCCGTATTTTATGTTTCGGAAACATTTTATGACTGCTTTTTGGTTCGTTCGACTGATTTATCATCATATAATTAATGAGATCCTGGCATCAGTTTTTATACCTTCCTAGACCGTAATTACATTAGACCACCCAGAGGGAAAAGTTACCGCCATATTTATATGAAAACAACTATAGTAATAGAACCTCTGTATCCCGATTATCCGTAATATATTTCGCGACTAGGTAAGCACAGTCTGATGAACAACAACAGCATTATATTTGTAGTTTATTAGGTATTCTGTTTTTAATATTGTGAGTTAATTGAAATGTCATATTTTGTCAAGACCGCCAAAGGCATTCTCTAAATATAAATCAAAGCCTAAATCTACATCTATAGAACGAGAGTATAAAATTATAATAATGTTAAATGTGTGATTGAAAAGCACCCGGGTATGTATTGTGAGTTAGAAATATTTTCACTACATATTATAGAAGATTTACTCATATTCTTATGCCGTACAAATGGGGGGTCAAAATCTTTTAAATCTGCCCAAGAAAATTTCCTTTAATGACATGTTTTAACACACTTTATCGTTCATTGGAAATCAGTTTTGTTTATAAACAATTTGTTCGAGGAATGAGCGTAAAGGAACTTAATGCTATAATTATATATACACATTTATATATATTTTAATTTCTCAATAATTAAATTAAATACGTATAATAACTGTTTACAAGAATCATTACTTAATATTTGCAATTTGTTAATGAATCAGGTTGGGTGATATTTAGCTAAATATATTCGGGCAACGCAGACTCGATTCACACTTTGGAGCTAAGGAATCGTTGGTGTATGATATTTTCATTCATAAAAAAATATGGAGACTATCATTGTTAAACCTCATCTTTAGTAATAAAGGTAAGTGATAATAAATAAATGGATGAGTAATGACGTGGACCCGAGATGAATAATAATAATTTTTGGAAACTTTTAAAATTGTGGCAAAACTCATCTTCAGAGCTGCCGGAGCCGTCGCTAAGGAAATCTAATTGTAAAAGCGGTTCCATTTCAAATTATAAGCTGAGCAGAAATTTCTGCAGGCAGTTTCTTTTTACTTTTATTCTTCATTACAATGCTTTTCATGTCCTTTGAATTTTAGCTCTCAAAAATATCTTAGTGATTTCAAATATAAATTTGAATTATATTAATAATATAAATTATGAAATTTTAATTATCATTATATGTTTTTGTTCGATATCTAAATCAAATTGAGAACCCATAATTTATTCCCAAGGCATGACGTCTTCTAAGTGATTAGAAAACATCAGTTAAATATAATTTAACCTGCATAATTTAATGTGTTTTGGTGGAATTACACCAAGAAGTTAATAAAATAATCACTTATTTTGAATAATCAAAGAATTTATGCAAAAAGAACGCACTAATTCGTAAGAATGTTTCATCGCTTCTTGCTCATACATGACCTATATTTCGTAAACGCTATAAATTCAAGTCACTACTCGCAATTGTATAGGACGCCATATTTCGTAACAAAAATAGCACTTGACATTTTTCACATTTTCTTTAGACGCAACGGACCTATGGCCACGAAATGTAAACAAATCACAGGAAGCGGCATTTATCTAAACTATGTTTCAATGAAAAACGCTTTGTCTAGATAAGATTTGACTTCATGGCCGGGTAAATATGCGTTATTCGTGAGACTGCGAAAACTAGGAATGAGTTGCTGTCCTGACCAATTCATTCACGCCTATTAGTGAAATTTACCCACCGGCTCTTTTCATTTCCAAATCTCCCTGTTGTCACTCTCTACCTCTCTTTCCAACTTTCGGTTTATTTATTCTTGTATTCAAAAATAAGTATCACAACCAATATTTATTTATTCAAACAAAAGAAAATGTTGGTGATTTCCGGATTTCCTAGTTCAATCAAGTCGAAGTTCCTGAGGCTCAAAAACATTTCGTTTTCCACCAGCATTTAAAATCTGCTACACTTCAAAATGTCACGCTTTGTGAAAAATTAATTCCTCACCCTCCTTGTGGCTATGGTCTCGATCGATTGTTTTCCTAAGAATATGGAATTCAACCCGCGAAAGAGCTATCCTTCAGGCCCACCAGATAAGCTTTCATCATTGGACAACGGAACTTGAACTGCTTTTGTGGTGGAGAATAGGCAATTTTTTATATAATGTGAGAAATATTTTCGTAAAAAATTAAACTTATGCTCATAGAAACTGTTAAATAATATTTTTTAAACGAACAGGATTGGTTTTTACTGCATGGATCTTTCAATCATTAGGTAAAATAAACTTCTTGTACATTTCCTCAATCAAATCTTCACTCTACTTCCAGGTTTTAACATAAAGTGTAATCACGTATTTAATATAAAATGTAACCATAAAATGCTTGAGTTAGTCATTAAATAAGCCACATAATGGTAGAGAGTGATGGAGAAAGAGAAAAAGTAGATAGGCGGAGGAAGGTGAGATGCGAAACGTGGGATTTCCTATAGCGGAAGAATTTTCTGCACAAGATCATTAATTCTATGCATGAAAATAAGATAATTCCTAGTTCTTTTAGGTATCAATGAAATGTTGGTTGCATTCTGATAAATAAAACAGTTTCTGGCGTGACTTCTGGCAATATGAAAACCTTCATGTCAAAATTTGAAAATAAATAACTTGGTTTTTCCATTTAAATGTCTTTTTATTATTCACTACCTAGGTTTCGTTATGATATAATATTATCAGGTCAAAACACCATTTTTACCTGATGGTGATGCATATAGTTATAATAAAAAATTTTAATTGAAAAAGCTAAGTTGTTTAATTTTCAAATTTGTATACTGATATCATATCATATTATCATATATATCTAACCATTATAGTTTACTAGGCATTAATGCCGACTAAAATCCGGTACTCTTAGATTAAGAGTACAGGGTAGTTGATGTATATTCTCACACTACTACTCAAACCATCACTTATTATTAGGTAATCTACCGGTTAAGGTAGGTTTTTGGATGGACACAACTATCAAATAAACATTTTGTGACTCCCCACCTAGCAAACTAATCTATATCAGGTCCCTCTTCATCTCGGTGTACTTCTTTCCTCCCTTCATCCCGTCCAACATCCCTATCCTGTTCCTACCCTTACCTCGCTTGCCCAACATTCTCCCCTCTATTACACTCTTCAACATTCCACTACCGCTCAATACGCCTTTCATCCATTTTTCCTGTCTCCATAGGATTTCTCTCAACAAACCCCTCTCCTCACCCACCATTTCCAGTACTTCCTCATTTGTTTTCCTTTCGGTCCATTTCACCTTCTCCATTCTTCTCCACACCCACATTTCAAAAGCCTCCAATCTACGTCTATCCTCCTGCTTCAGCGACCACGTTTCCGCGCCGTACATAGCTACGCTCCATATCAGAGTTTTTACGAGTCTTGTCTTAACATCCCTACTCAACGTCCCCGTCATCAACTCCCTCCTCCTTGAGAAAGCCTCCTTGCCTAGCGCAATTCTTCTCCTTACGTCCCTACCACTTTGACCGTGTTGGTCCAAAACACTTCCGAGATATGTAAACTGCTCTAACTGTTCTATTCTTTCCCCGCCTATTTTAATATTTAGCTTAGCCTTTTTCTTTCTGGAAAATCGCATGACCTTTGTTTTATTAATATTGATTCTCATCCCATATTTATCGCACTGAACCTCCAATTCACTCAACAAAAACCATCACTATGGGACTGTATATGTATTTTAGATGCCCGCAAGTAGAAAATTAGCAAACTCTTATTATTTGCCACTCACACAAATATAAATGAAATTTAAATAAATTAAAGAAAAATTACTTATTTCTCTGGCGTCTTTTAGGCTAGCATGAAGATTATCACTTCTGACCTCTCTGCGGTGATCTAGAAGAGATAAAGCTGTATACACAATTTCATGGCGAATAGGCATGCGTACGTATTAGGAATGTATGCACAGGTGTGAGAATCAAATAAGGATTGATTTTATCGACGTTATTAAAAAGTCTTTCAAAATTGAGTGGGATAATGAAAGGCAGCTTTATGTCTTTCCCACCTTCCTTCGTGCACATTACGAAGCTTCAAAATTGGCGCAGCCTAGTAGGTGCGTTGCAATTGTTGAATATTCAGCGTCTATAAATAATGCCTCTCGGTTTTTTCTCTCCGTGCCCTGGCACACACAGAAGGGAGAAGAATTTACAAGAAGAATATTTAGCACTTGTTTGGTTTTGAGTCGTGGACACGGTGGACCTTTTACATACTCAATGGATCCGCGGTGACAAGTGACGCATTGCATGCCTCCAAGGCAATTTTACACAGTTAGAAGCGCCTTGAACAAGCCTAGAAATGCAAATAGCGTAATTGCGGAACTCGACGTAAAACGGAATGCGCGATCCGCGTTTAGAATAGATGGCATTTTTATGGAGTGAAGTGGACAGCTTGATGTAGATGTTTAGGGTTTGTTTGATGCGCAGTAGTCATTGCCTCCCTGTTGCTTCATGAATCATTACAAATTTGCAGAGCCATTAATATCTTCCAAAGACAACCGTGCTCCTGATGCTGGAAACCTACCCGCATTCGTATGATAAGAAGGTAGTAGTGCCGACGACTGAGCTAACGGGTTCGCGCCACCAATTGAAGTGAGACGAACATCTGATATGATAACTGCAGTGGATGAAAATCCCAAGCAGCTGTTCTTATTGAGCGGTTGACTAATTTATTAAAACATATTTATTATTTATATTTATATGCGAGTATAATTTGAGTCTTGTTATAAATAATTTAATCTGTTTCAATAATTTGCGTTTTATATATCTTGATTTTCGTAACAATTGTTATCGCTGGATACATATAGTCACCCTAAAATTGACACGGAGCTCTGGACAACCTTTGAGATATTGGAATAGTGCAGTCGTAAATATAACGTAAACGGTGAAGAGTACAGCTTCGATCGGCTGAAGATATATTGTAGCGATTACATTTTTACTTGAATAAATATAAAAAATAATAATATAAATAAAAGGATAAATTAAATTATAAAATAATAAAATAAAAGGTTGTATTATTTACGTCATTTGATGTTGGAAGAACCTTCCATAAATTTTTTTATTCATTAAGAGAATTAAATATTCATATTAGAGAAAAAATGTAATTTTTTCTCTAATATGAATATCACTATTAGCCATTATATCAAATTCGGCCTCTGATTAATTTTTTGTGATATAATTTTTAAAAAATGTTCAAATCACCTTCAAAAAGCGCTTCTTTTTAATGCATATGCGTAAAAATTACAACAAGAATTTTATATCATCAGTAAAAACAGCCAAAAATATTTATACACGATATTTTAATGTTCTAACAACCGTTAGAATGTGAACTATGACTAAGTTCATCCGTTCTACTTTTATCTCTACTAGTAGTATTCTCTCCGTTGTTGGTTCTTTGCTGTTTACGCTTCTTCTTTATTTTTTATTCAATATTATGGTAACCCTTTAAACGTCAGACGCCTTTGCAGTTGCCTCACTGAGGTACAGCCACTGTATGGGCTACATTTCGTCTGGCTCCTAACCTTCGACTTATCTGGCATGGGTGAATCTACCAGGAGTTAATTACTGATCCATAATTGCTCCAGCCAGCACAGCTCTAGGGATCATCGCAACGCACAAGCCCTTCCTCTATGTCAAGGGTGCACTCAATGGAAATGAGTACTACCTTGACGTTTATATACATATACAAGGTGTGTTTAAAAAATAATGAGAATTTTAATTTTTCGGACAATAATATTTATTTATTCATTTACATTGATGTTGTCACCTTCAAAGTATTTCCCATTGGAGATTATGCACTTGTGCCAGCGCTACTTCCAATCCCCGAAACACTTCTTATACTCGATCTTTGAGATAGCATTTAGTTTTTTCACCGATGCGCTTTTTGTGCTATCTATGGCTGTAAAATGACGACCCTTCAAGGTTCTCTTAATTTTTGGAAATAGGAATAAATCACATGGAGCCATATCTAGCGAATATGGAGAATGGGGCATCGTTACAGTATTGTTTTTGGTCAATAGTTCACGAAGAAGAAAGGAAGTGTGAGCTGGTGCATTATCGTGGAGCAAAAGCCATGAATTGTTTTCCACAGATCCGGCCGTTTTTTCCTGATTGCTTCACGCAAACGGCGTTGAAATTGTAGGTAGTACTTCTTATTGACCGTTTGATCTGGCGGGCGGAATTCATGATGCACTATGCCATTAAAATCGAAGAACACAGTGAGCAACAAAGCTTCACGTTCGACCGCACTTGTCGAGTTTGGCGAGGTAGAATGCCTCCTTGGGTGTGTTTGAGCCTTAGTTTCATCATCATATCCATTAACCCATGTTTCGTCACCTGTTATAATACGTTTCAGTAATTCTGCATCGTCTTTTACTTCATTTAGTGATTCCTGAGCAACTTCAATTCGCCGCTGTTTTGTTCAAAATTCAACCATTTTCGAACGAATTTTGCTGCGACGCGTTTCATACCAAAAAAATGGAAAAATTATCATGATATTATCCAATCAATACACCAACATCATCAGCAACCTATCTAATTGTGATTGGTCGATCGTTCATTACCTTTTCTTTCACTTTTTCCACGTTTCCATCGATTGCTGATATGCTGGGCCAGGGCCAGGCGTTCAGGACGTTTATCATCTTCAAGGTCTTCACGGCCTTCTTGGAAACGCTTATACAACTCGTATGTTCTTGATTTATTTATAGCAGACTCACAATAGGCCTTTGTTGACATTTCAGACACTTTGTTACATTTTATTTATTTTTTTACGCAAAATTTGATACAAATTATTTTATCCATTTCTTTAAACAAACGAAAATCTCCGAGCTCATAAAACACGTCTATCCTAAGTGGCTGTCACAGACGAAGTCCACCATGAAAACAGATGAAAGTTTTATCATACTTCATGGGAATGTATACCAACATAATAAAAAAAGTGTGACAATCGGACTCTCCAAGCCCGCGATATGAAAAAATTCTCATTATTAAAATTCTCATTATATTTGAACACAGCTCGTACGTAAATAATATATATGTAACTCCTTTTAATAATATTTCAGTAAAATTACATTTAGTTATTTGCGGATAAAATTATTTAATAATATCATGTATTTAAGGTCCGTGAGTTAATGAAATTTATTAATTACTTAATGTATTAACGACCTCTATTTTTTATAAAATTTCTCATTTATTCACTTCAAATATAAATTTTCCTGTCTCAGCCTAATCCGCTTATTAAAGCCATAATTGACAAAGTATAATAATTTTCCTCCTCTCTTCCTTCCTCTCTTTCAACGGTTAATGCAATCTTCTTGGAAAATTACAAATATCCAATGTTTTCACTTCCAAGCTTATATCTTTCCTTGTAACTTTCCACTATTTTAAGCACGTAATACTTTTCCTCTTCAGCAACATGGTAGAATAAATTATATTATGCATTTTTCACTAAATTTTCAATTTTTTAAAAATATTCCTATGTAAATATCTTGTCTACATGAATAGGAAAATCTTTGTTGATCTTATAATAAAAAAATATGGAATTAAGTTGTATAATATTCTAATAAAATATGAACTCTTTTTTTCAATCAAATACAAACTCAAGTAATCAAATTTTATCATCATATCGTACAAAGTGTTCAAAATTTACCCTTTTTAAGGTTATCCAAATATTTTTTCTCCATTATAATTACAAATTTTGAAATATCTTATCTGTTTCATTTGAAAATTTCATGAACATATTTTGTTGCACATTATTATATGGGAAAACTTAGCGTTCGGTATCGGTTGGTGTATTTTTGAGTACCCTGCAAGCCACCTAGAGTATGTGGTAGAGGATGAATACTTACCAGAAGTATTTTTACACGCATCACCACCGCGGTCGGTCAATTTTATTTTGATTCCTTAGCGTTGGTGCTAAGACGTCTATGCTAAGACTCTACTTTTATTTACATGATATTGCCTACAGTAGTACTATTGGAGTAATTGAACATTTTCAACATTATTATTATAAAAGGGAGATGCCTCTAATTTATGAAATAGATTTAGTCTTTAATTTAACCTTCATCCCTTAAGTGTTTCCCAACCTAGATAGTCTAATATTGTAGAAATTCTACTCAGTTTATCATACCAACGTTTCAAAAATCTAGCTCCTTGACGCTGCACGCGATATAATTTGGCAATATTTAAGAAGTCACCAGTCGGTCACAAGATTCCCAAAAACTCACGCTTTTTGTTGATGATATTCTTACTTCTTGAGAGAACCTTGTTGCAGTGGACGTGGTTTTTCTAGATTTTAAGAAAGTACCTCTTAGTAAACCACTTACTAAACTAGAAGCATATGGCATAAATAAAAATGTCTGGGGCTGGTTTTAACAACTTTTGAATACTTGGATAAAAAGTGTAGTTATAGATAGAATTAGCTCAAATTCAGTAGAATATACATCAGGTGTACCCCAGGGTAGTGTTATCGGACCTCTTTTATTCTTACTTTACGTTATCGACATTAACTCCGTAGTCACTAGTAAGATACGTAAATTTGTCGATGATGAAAGTGTTTACCCGTAATTCTAAGGACAGCACGGCTTTATCAGATGTCCTCAATGTTATATGACGCTGGTGTACCACTTGGATTGTTAAAATTAAACATACAAAGTGCGTATTCATACATTTTTGGAAAAGATAAATTCCTACCCGAACGCCTACTGTATCGGGAACATCGAAATGGAATGTTCAGACTCGATTAATACCTAGGCGTTTCTCTCACTCACGACCTCTCCTGGATGTTGTTATTAGTTATTAACTGTGTAAACGAGTGCATCGTCGCCCAATAAACGTATTTTACTAGTGATGACGGAGTCATTGTCGTTAAGGTGTTGTTTGCTGTACTCCAAATTTTGTCTGTATGTAATAATGAGAAACTAACCCTGGCAGCGGAAATGTAATTGCCTCAATTATGTCTAGGGTACTTACTAATAAGACTTAAATCAGACAATACTTTTCATATAATTGCGCGTTGAACGCAAATTGAAAACATATATCTATCCATTCCTTTCTCAACATTGAAATGGACAGCATTCATTAAACGAGTTCCCAAAGAGTTTCCTCATCTCTCGTTTTACGATCACAAATCTCCAATGGCTCCATCCACGAATAGCATCCTCGCCAATGTAGAATGTCTTTCGAATATACAACAATAGATTTGGCGATCGCGACGTGTTTGACATTGTAAAGTTGCGTGATTCAATTTTTCTGTTTTGTCTTTACCATTAATACGCATTAAAGTTGCCTTGCCATGACAATACCCGTATGTGTTGAAGAACTATGTTTGCTTGATGTTTTAATTCCCTTTAATTACTGTTAAAAAAAACTATTCCTCACCTCAAGCGCGACGCTAGTTTAATTTGACTTATATTGCGTGTCTTGTTCTATGGTGCGTAATATTCTTTCACCTTCTAATGTTTTCAACGTTTCCACGGTGCCCTTCGGGCTTTAGCGGGAATGAAAAGGTACATTTTCTAGTCATCGCTTTTCTCTCTCCGACACGTTTTCCACTTCGATGGGGAAAACTTTCTCACTCATCTCTGCGTTCGATTCATTGCGAATATTTTTTTTATTTCCGAGGCAACAACGGGACGACACTCCCGCCCTTTCCCTTTTCCCTTTCCACATTTTCCGTTCGCATTCTTTCTTCTCCCCATCCTGTACCACCTCCAGACTTCCCAGCCGAGGAATATGTACGTAATGATTTGGAGAGTCGGACGGGATGAATTTTTAAGGATCCCATGGGAATTAGATAAAACATTTTTAAAAAACAAGGCTTACACTTTCTGGGAAAAATTTCGTGACTACCTAAACATATTCAAACTTTGTCCTATACCCCTTCCTCAGGTGGCAGATGCCAAACGGTGAAAGAGGTGTTTTAATCAATATTTAAAACTAGACGAGCAGCAGTTTTTAGTTTAGGTGCACATTAATCTGATTCTAGTATCTGATATCTTAAATGAGTGGGTAATTCGCTAATAAGGAAGGATTACAAGTATTTGGATAGATCCGGGAAGTCATGAACTTAATGACCAGCTAATTGTGGATAGAAAGTGCAAATTTAAACTTTAATATGCGTATTTTTTCCCAATTGCTGAAGACCCCATAGCCATGTTACACCCATTCACTTGCTCTTGTGATGGCAAACGGGCTATGATGCAGAAGTAGGCGTGGAGTCACCTCAATCTTCAAGACGGTGAGGTCAAATCTGAGTGCTGGTGGATTTTATGAAAACATGCAATAAAGTTAGCCTGGTAAATAAAGAGTAGGTAGCGCGAAATGATTTGCTGGGAACTTAGTGAGAGGACAAAGTTTTATGATATACATTCGAAAGGTTTCTTCTTGAACTATTTTTCTTCATGGATACCATTCAAATCGAACGATTTATTATAACGATACATAATATTTTCAATTCCGTCTTTGAAAAATATACAACACCACATTACATTTCAACTACTTGTTTACACCAGCTTCTGCATAACTGCCAAAGCTTTATCTTTATCGGTTGACAAGGGAGATAATTGTTCTGCGCCCGATCTTGATTGTGCGGCGAATGGTGAAACACAACCCATCTAAACCCATATAAGAGGTCTCGGGTACGATTAACCGTGTGTGGACGTGCATTTTTATTAAAAAAAAGTTATTCCCTACGCTTTTTTTGCATCACATGCCATATTACTTTCAATTTATCGCAATATCTATCCTAAATAATTGTTGAGCCACGTTCATGGAAATTGACCAAAAGTAGAAAACGTCCAAAAAGTTCCCATGATATTTTTGTCTGACAATGTTTGCAAATATTTTCTTGGTTTCCTGGGAGAACTTATGTCCCCATTCCATAAACTGCCTTTTTGTCTCACAATTAACATGCTTTGCCTATGTCTCATCACCAGTTACGAACCGATCTAAGAGTGCGTCACTTTTTTTATCATAGCGTTTGAGGAATGTCAGCGATGCAGCAAGACACTGTTTTTTTGTAATTTTCTGTCATGATTTACTGCACTCATCTGATACAAAACTGTGATGACCAAGCTTTATCGCTACAATTTAATGCAGTAGACTTTGTGATATCTGCGAACAATGTAGAGAGAGACCCGCAATTGCAAATCGGCGATTTTTACGATTTTTTTCGTTGATTTTCACCGTCAGTTTATCTATCAAAAGCCTTGGCCGACCACTAGGGTCTTCGTCATGAATATTAGTGCGGCCATTTTTAAACTGAATGATTCACTGCCCCACTCCGTCTTCACTCATTATTCCGTCTTTGCACACTTCAAAATGTTTCCTATGAATTTCAGTTGGTTTGTGGTTTTTTGCCAGTAAAATTCTAAGAAGTGATCGCACTTTCCAACTTGCCAGATTTTCTATTGCAGCCCACATTTTAATAATTGCAGTTAGACACACTCTGCACACTACCACAGCAAGATGCTTACTGAGTGTAGGGACGCTTAGATACCAACATGGTGACTCTGGTCCTATCTACCACCATGCTAGGCCAAAACGTAAGTTACTTTCTGGATGGCTTTCAGAAAATCATATTACCTTTGTTTGGTGAACAAATGCATGAAATCATGGAATCAAACAATACCAGCTAATAATATCTGCTGTCCTCTTTTGTGATCATTAACGTTTAAATCACTAGGGAAAAATCGTTGCGCTATGCGTTTATCTTACTTTATACCAAATTACTTATTCAAAGTTTAAAATGAAATTTACCACTTTTTGAATTCTTTGATCAGGCAACAAAAATAATATTGGACTAGAATAAAAGTGCTATATAAAAACCTTTTGAGTATTGTTTTATTTAAATAATACATTCCACCAAGAGCATAATAATTATTAAGTATCTTAATTTTTTGGTCCGGTCTAAAAGACGTTATTCTAGCTTAAAATAGGGTATTTGGAATATGAGAGTTATGAAGAGTACCCATCCTATTCTAAGGTCTCGATGCGTGGATACTTGATATTAAAACCGCAATTGTGAAGTTAACTTACTTTTTAATGATGATTTAGTACCATTATAACTCATTCTACGTCAATTGTAAATATTTTATGACACTTCGGTAAAATTTTTGAAGACTTATTAAGTGGGCATGCTCCTTGACTCAAATTTTTCGAAAGATGCTTTAATATTTGCACCCGTACTATTTTCTGTACTCTCATGTAAACATTGAAGTTATCAGTTTATTTATGGGTCATCAATTTATCAAGACTAAAGAGAACGGTCCATACACGTTTATTAATGGTATTTAAGACATGTTTAGAGGTGAGGTACTACCTTTTTCTTCATTTAAAGATAATGTTTAGAAAGAATGCTCGGGTAGATACAATTGAGTATGTTGAATTTGTTAATGTAATATTTTTCATTCTTGACTATTCGGCGCGCTTATAAATTACTAAATTACAAAGATGATTTTCCAATTAGCCGACAATTAAACAATACTAGAAGTGAGCAGGCAACTGATTGCCATGTTTTTTAATCACTCTGCGTTTACATATTCCTAACCCTAATTTACTCGTCCTACAATCATTTCTCTGAGCAGGATAAAACATATTTTGAGCCCATGATGACGCACTAGGTTGAATAACTGTAATCTTTGTAGTTAGAATGATATTCCTCTGAGGTAGATGCGCGAAAATTTTTGCATAGATTTTCTGGTTGAATGAATTGTTTGATAAGCTTGAATAATGAAAACAATATTTCTACTTTTATTTAAAAGAATAAGTTACAGATTTGTAAATCAATCGATAAAGAATCGGTAGATATTTCAAAAACCTTTTAATGAGGAACCTTTTAAAAAGGAGGAATTTTCCTGTTTTTACGACTGTGAGCACTTAATTGTCGTTTTTGTTAATTCTTTTGTGCGGCAATTATTGTTGGTCTAGTTTTTATAGTGGAAATTTGTGTAGTACAGGTAATTTGATCCTGCAATTTGATCAAATGGTTTTTTTGCAAGGGAAGTATTCTGTTAATTTACATTATTTAACCTCTCCCAGAGTAATTTCACGCGATTATAATCCGCTAAATTAGGAAAACTTTACAAATTGTATGAGTTTTTTTTATTTTTATGTTTAGGTATCAAATATGTTTAACTTTTTTAGTTTCGATGATATTCCATGATGCTTTTGTGCATGGGGGCTGTTCCATCTAGTTTCAACGCTATTGAGTTTGACCTTCCGCTTTAATGTTGTCTTATGTTCACCCTTGTATCAGAGTATTTGAAACTGTTAAACTTTATTTATGTATTTTCCTTTTCCCCTACTTATTTATTCTAATCAAGGTACTCCAATTATTTTAAATGCTAAATGTTTTACTTTTTCATTCGTACATTTTTGTAACAAACTTAAGGGATAATAGATGAATATTGTTGAAGTTTGAAACTAGTACTCCTTTTCAGTACTCATGGAATTTTTGAGTAGGTGGTTAATAAATTACTGCTTTCAAATCTTCTCAAAGTGTATGTCGTTATCACTCCAGGATTTTAGAAAATGGTCCAGAAGTTCCCTCCTATAAGGGGTCACTGATGCACATTCGAATTTCAAAGCTGTTTGGATGCAGTTTTGAAAGATTACTCGAGAGAATTAAGGTGTCATTCTCAACGGCTATCTTATCAAATTATTGTTTCCAGCACGCTACCACCTTGCTTGAACTCTAAACTTCCCCTTAACTCTTTCAAGTTACATCTTCAATTTTCAGCTTTACTTACTAAGTTACCTGGCTTAACGCTTCATTCTTTAAGTAAAGCAAATTCGCAAGTTTTTTCCCACTTTTTGGAGTCCATTTTGTCTAATATATAGTATCTATATAACATTCGAGTATCCACTTTCTGACAAGTAAGAGACACTGGATTTACAGCAAAGCTGGGTGTAAAAATTCATAAACTTTTGCGCACATCACGGAGTATAGTATATGTAATGATGAAGATCTGTCATGAATATTAATACATAGATAGAGGGTGGCCTACTACTTCAAGTTGTAATCAGAATTAGCTATAAATAGGAAGATAAAAAATCGAGGGTGTTGCCGAAGCCGCACCGCAAAAAAATGTGCATATAGGAAAATTAATTCCTAGTTCAGAAGCCGTATCTCCACCGTTTTAAGACGCGCAAAAAGCGATTACGGACAGAGTTTAAAAAGTCTATAAATATCAATGAAGGCACAGGCACACAGACAAATTAGTTCAAAGAATCATTTGTGAAAGTAACATAATATAAGAGTTGCTCTGAGCATGGCAGAATATTCTGACCTTGGCCACGTTTCAAATCCTAACCTCCGGTTGAAAAGTCTTGAATATTTGGTGAAGGTTAAGACTTTCATTTCAGTTAGCATCATCCACGTCGTGAGGTAACACTTTCCTAGAAATTTACGTCTATTCCAGACGAAACAACATGTAAAAGTTGGATTGACATTACGAAACCCAGTATGATAGCAAGAGGGATGTATCATTGGAAGCAAGACTGGAAAGGTCGAAGTATAAATTCTCTCTACGTCACATTGCGGGCATAGCCTGTCTCTCGTGATGGCGTGCTATGTCAAATTTAGCCTTCTAGCTCAGAGAACCCGACTTTAAACCTCTTGAAAATTTAAGCAAGCATTTGATACACAATTCAGCTTTCTATGTAAGGTCGAATGTGTTTATAGTTCAATGGAATGCTGCAAGGGTGAAGAAAATTCGTGGGAATGTAATAATTCTTTCAAGTCATGAAGTTACGCATATAGTCTTGCTTTTTTGATTTAAAGTTGAAATAGTTTCATTTCAGAAATAATTAGTTTACTTCTGGAACAAAAAAGAGCTAGAATATTAGGCAATAATATATTTTGAAATACAAATAGAAACCTTGTTCTCCCTATGATTATTAGTATTTAATTGACTATTAAAATTTTTTTTTGTAATAATATTATAATAAATTAATTAAAATAATTATATATGAAGCTTGTTCAAGGGTATAGCTAAAAATGAGGTTTCTTTTGTTTTTTAATAGGATTTTATAAATCTGAATTTTATCCCATGTAACACGCATTGACAACCTCATCATCATATGCCCTAAGATTTAGACTGTAACAAGCCTGATGGTGCTATTCGCAATTTTCAACATAAAGCATAGGACAAACAAATAACTTATTGAAAATATAATTTTCTAAATTTATTCAACACATCCCATTAAATGGCATATCAATAAAACGACTATCATAAAACATACGACCCAATAACTTTGAGCATTATTTAGTGGATAGTAGAATATTGGTTATGTTATATATCCTAATTATGGCATTGGTCGCATCATATTAGTCTAATTTACTCTTAATATTAGATATGAGTAGGACACATTACGTGAAAATATTGCTATCCGTATCATCTACAAATATTTTGCGGTGTAGAGGGACTAAAAATATTGTTTAAGTATCATTTAATAGAGCTTAATACTATATTTTATATCACCAATTCTCTCATGTAAAAAATGATAAAATACAAATCATTATGGATTTTATAAAACTACAATTAGTAACAATCTTCCATAAAAATATCTGAATCTCTGAGTATAAAGGCAATTTTTTAAGCAATAACACCTTAAAGCAATTTTTTACCCAAGAAGTTGCATTGATATTTAATTTTTTTAGTCAAACGAAATCCGCTGTAACTTTTCCAATGTGGAGAAAAACTACTATGGAGTACAAATTGCAAACAAAATGCTTATAAAGTAAATTTTAATGAAATAATTTTCAATTAAATGAAATATTTTCAAATAAACGCCATTCTAGTAAGAGAAGTATTTTGGGTAAATTTAATGTGCGCTTATTTTTTAAACATAATGCTTTTTTATACTTGCATGTCTTTCACACCGCACACCGTAAATACATGTCAAAATTACAATTCTCTCATATTTTGTCTATAGCTCAGATGTTATCATGGATTTCATTTATTTATATGCTCGAGCCTGCCAATCAACCTTCAGTCTTCGGATTTATCTTTGATCCTAGTATGGCTTAGTGTGATGAAATTTTGCGTACTTTCTATTTGGCTGAAAAAACGGGAAAGGAATATGTAATTGCCTTTAGACCACAGGGGTTGATTAAAATCCTGGCATACTCACCTATAATACTGTCATAAATATAAAATAATGACCGATAACTTCCCATAAATTACGACCATGTAATTTCCTTCTCAATTGAAAATATTATTTGTATACACATGGGCTATTTGAAATAATACTGCAGAAGAATTAATTATTTGCATGATTTAATAGTTTACGTCAAAATAGAACCTGTCTATTCTTAGGAAATGTTTGAATACCCTCAGTTTAGTTTTTTTTGGCTGGTGATGACATAAATGAAGTAATTTTATTTATACATTGCAGCAGAGTTGATTATATCAGAGAATGTAAAATGTAAGGAAATGCTTCTAATTTTGATATAATTGGCAATATTTTTAATTTTCTCCAATTAAAGCATTGTTTTGCATCATCAAGAAGACAAGGAAGTGTTCTCTAGAGTGTTTAGTAGCTAATTTCACACAATATTTATTATTCATTTATTTTCTATCCATAATTTATTGATGCCATATTCCATTTAATTCATGGGGGAGTATTGTTTTATAGTTCATTTTTATGTATAATGGTTTATTAAAGATATTTTAACAAAATCTTATTAATTTTTAAGCAAAAATAATTATTCTTAATAACATGTTTACCATGTAGCATTCCTCCATTCGCAGTTTCATTCCATTCGTTCATTTCAGTAGCAGTACCATTCATTAGTTTCGACAGCGATTGCTGAGACAATTAGGCTAACTGAACGTAGATTTAGTTCTTATTTGAGATTTTATACGTCCCTGAGAAAATAACAATACAAAGTATTAAGAAAATTCTCCATTATTCGGTGCGGTTTATTTATTAGATATACATTTTCTTTGAAATAACTGGTTTTGCTGTAATCTTTTCAAATTGACAGTAAGATAAACGTGTGTATTACTAATTCACTCACTCTATAGTAAGTCATTCATCGTTAAATATTAATATTGCCATTTCACGTACCGTAGAGAATATTAATGTAGTTTGGGTCGAAATGAAACAATTTCGGTGAGAATAGATGGCTATCACTGTCTTTGCAAGTGAATTAAATATGTTTTAGCTTACAAATCATAACATGCTACAATGGAATGCCCAAATTGGCAGCAAATAATTTATGAAATTTTATAATTTCCTTCATCTATAATAAGTTAGTATATTATTTAAATACTGCAATACAGATTACCATTTAATAATGTTCAAGGTATAAAGGCTCTTGTGAATTCTAAATAACACCTCTGATGCCATATTCCATTTAAGATATAGTAAAGCGTTGCATTTATAACCACAGCTTAAATGAAACTATTGGTTACAATATACGATACTTTAAGGAACAAGTCAACTTTGATTCGTTGTAATTAGGTTTAACTTTAACATTTATATTAAGGTGATAAAATTTCCTTCGTTACAAAAAGAGACAAAATATTTAGTTCGATGAAGCCAAAATATATAACATATTTTGGCGTCCTTTACTATCTGTATGGATAACGCCCTATGTAATTTGATCTCAGTCAACATAAGGTTAATTTTTTTAATCCAACCATAAATTTTCTATCAACTTTAAACAGTTGCCTCAGTATGTCTCGTGGCTACGTCAACGTAGGCAAATTCCGACATCCTTATTTTGGATCTTCTCTTACCCATCTCCACACTCTAGCTGCTCCCAAGTCTCTCCTCCTCCTTTTCTCTCCCTCTCTGTTTCTCTCACCTTCTTTTTCTATCTCGGTATGTTCCTCGACCGTGTCCTCCTCTGCTGGGAAATCAGACGACTCTTTCGAGAACAAGGACCATCTATCCATCCATCCAAAACAACCCTCCTCCCACATCCCATTTCCTCAGTCTCGATCCATCCACCGCTCAGCCATTTTCTCCATTTAAGCCTCAGACCTTTTTTTTCTCATTCTCTCAAGCACTCTGTCATTTAATTATTTTCACGTCCGGCAGAGAAAAGTATCTTTACCCAGATTTTAACATCAGGAACGCTCTACTAACTTTGATGTAGTTGGTTGGTTACGGGTTTTACTATTCTTTCAATTCAAACTAGGGAAGTATAGGTTTAAGATGTGCAATGATACAAATCAAATCATTATTTTGGCATTATTTCCAACGAAATTATTAGAAATATTGGACAAAACAAAAATATAATAATTTAAAGGTCTCTTACGGGGCGCAAAAATTTTTCGCGCCGCAAGACCCCTTTAAATTATCCTAGATTTCTTAATTAACAAAAGGACAATATTAAAATAACAGTTTGATTAGAATTTTAATGAGCCTTAATTACTTGAACTTGGGGCAAAGATGAACGCAAAACTGAGATTCACTTGATTTTATTCGGAGAACAATATACTATTCAACCCGAACAGTAATTTTTAAAAAAGTTACCAATGAGGATTATCGGAAGAAGGAAAGAATTTAGCGGTTAAAAATCGAAGATGATGTTGTTAATGAAGTCATTCTAAAGTAATGAGTGAATGATGTAATTGAGTGAAAAATAGCAAACGAGTGGATAGAATGGAGGAATATAATTTATTTGTGCGTAAGTCGTGTTTGATGGTTCGATTTAGGGACATTTTGATTCTGTAAAAGAAGATGAAGGAGGGAGGGCAACGGAGACATGGCCTAAACTTCCTCCTCATCAGATGACAGCAT
The DNA here is from genome assembly GCA_037158775.1 of Hetaerina titia. Lineage (NCBI taxonomy): Eukaryota > Metazoa > Arthropoda > Insecta > Odonata > Calopterygidae > Hetaerina > Hetaerina titia. The sequence continues at coordinate 47,601,975 of CM073771.1, forward strand.
ATATAAGGCGGGAAGCAAGTATGTGCCTTTTTATTTTGCAAGCTTCGATACTTGCCTGTACATGGAATGAATTAAAGTACATTTGATATTTAAATTTGTGTCAATATCACTCTCTTTCATCTGAATGTCACCCGAGGTGCGATATTGATGTCAATGATTATATTCGAAATATGGTCGTAATTATAAATAGAGCCCCTTAAATCTGCTTTATAGAAGTGATATGTTAGATAAGCATGTTTTGAGTTAATACACAAATTGTACTGTCCGTTTCAATAATTTTCTTCATATACTGCGCACTTTAATAGCTAGGCGTCATCATCAGTAAAAGTAAATTATAATGCCCTATCCATTTATATTTAACGTTTGGGCGGACAAACTTGAATTATACTGAACCTTTGCCTAAAATCAATCTCATTTCCTCGTTGAAATGTATTAGTGGGATAAAATTCCAAGTAATATTGAAAATATAATATAACGTGCTGACTTAAATGCTGGAGATGATCAAATCCTTTATTGTTCTCTCAAAAATAATGTTTGACAACTTGCCCAAAAGTTGATATGTTTATATACTTACTTTGAATACGTAGGGCTATAATATCTCTTCAGATATCGTTTTTTTGAAATGGTAAACAAAAATTTCAAATAAAGACGTAAAACGAAATATATTCATAATTTTTTTAATATGAAATATTGACTTACTACGCACTCATATACTGTTAAACAAACTATGAAAAGGATTATCAGAAAAAGGTAATTTGTAAAAAAGGTAATAGTTAATCATAATGTGGAAACTGCTGATTTCCTTTCAAATCTCTACCTCTTTCATAATTAATGGTTATTATTTCAACCAATATTTCATTTTAATTTAGAGTTTTAGTGTTACTCTCAAGAGCACGGTTGTTCCGAGTGATTTAAAAACTCGGACCCCTCTGGCCCAATGTTAATCGCAGTACAATGTCATTTTCTACCCCGTCTACTCCTGTCTAATTGGCAAAACCAAACCTTCCCCCATTCCGACTTTTCCGACTTCCCCGCGCGTTTTACCTTCTCCCCCGCTCAAATTTTCTTCCCTATGCTCCTATATGGACTTTTTATCACATTTTAATTTCCAAATCCCTCGTCTTCTCCATTTCCAGTCGAATTCCCCAAAAACGCTCGTCACCATTGCTTTGTTTCCCCGACGCATTCGTCCTCGATTTTCTCTTGCGCCAACGCGTCAATCAACCATTATTTCCTCTGGTTGGATCGCATCCCGTCCTCCTCTTCCCTCCCTCAAACGGTCCTCGAAGAAAAATATTCGCTTTTACTGTCATGAGGGCACGGGAAGTAGATGTTTCGAATATTTAAACTATATCGACGTTTCACTTGCGTTTTCCCGTCATTCTTTATTGAATCCCCAGGGAAACCTTTATTTCCAGAATTCATCTTTGACTCCTGGACTTGCTTTTTAACTTATTTTATACTATCGTCCTCGGGTGGCCGTTTTAATAAAAGTCATGCCACAGACTGTCTGCCTTTGCTCGACGTCCTGTGGTTGAAATCGTTCACGCATTCATTGGCCTCCTCGATAATGTGCTCACCGAGGTGCGAATTCACAGCTAGAATTCGTTACTCGTCTATACAGTCCATTAATGATGAAAGGGTTTCCGTTCCTATGAGATAAAATTAGAAGACAGGGGAATATTTTGGATGATACACTGCCCGTTGATTCCTTCTACTTCCTTACATCAGGGATTTCTATGGTGCGGCTTCAAAAACCCCCCAGGATTTTAATCTATTAGCGCTATTTCGGTGATAATTGAAATTGAAAAGTCAAGTTATGAGTGAATTTTTTGACTCGAGTTTATCGTAAATTCATGAATGGCGTTGATAATGAAAAATCTGAATGAATTGTAGCATACTAATATTTCTGTGTTTAATGTTATTTTTGTATACGACCTGTTTAGCCTTATTTTTGTAATACTTTTTAACCTAGGTACGTTATTTACGACACGAATTGGTCGATTTTTTAAATCTAAGATTAACGTCTATTGTTTCCGTGCATCATCCTATCACAATTGTATTGCAATATGTAATTATTACGTTTACTTATCTGTATATGCCGTAAGTTATCACCGAAATAATTTTGTTGTTGACCACAAAAAATTGATTCCCTCTATTTGAGCTTTTTGAGAAAATTGTTATTTGATAAATTAATCTTCCGCGTCAGACAATGCTTAGATTTATTTGTAAAATCTTATCCAGAGCTAAATACATGCGTATAAACTTAACAAGCACGAGTCATCAAATTTTCTACAAGCTCAGTTTACATTATTACGAAGCTCAAAAAGCACCCCCTACAAAAATACAGTGCTTAGATGTTCCCAAACTTCACAATTAGCATTAATAGAACTTATGGACTCCAAAACATTGGTGAAAACACAAAACATATCGAAGAAGCTAGGGAATATTTAAGATCTGTTTATAAATTAACAATCCTTTCGAAAAAATTCGATTGAACGGAATCATTTTAAGAATTTTATCTTATTGAAAGACATTATTTGGACATGAGTCGAATTTCACATTTTTCTGAAAACGAAATTTGCCATTTTAGTGGATATCTGAAACTTTTTTTCCCAAGCTATTTTCAGATTCGTTATTATTTTTCAATAACTTCAAAGTCTTTTTTTAGTTCATTTGGATCTAAATATGATTTCCATGTACGGTTTAATGCCCATTTTATTCGCTTCTCGATTCGAGTTCTACTTGCGCTGAGTAGGAGTTCTTGCTGGAGCATGGCCAGAAGGGAATGAATTTGAGGGGTGTTTATCTGTTTCACTTCCCCTCCATCGCCTCCGAGATCTCTCTCTCTCTCCCGCCGGAGGAGAGAGAAGAGGCCTCATTCTGAACCAAAATCTCAGTCCAACGGAAGGAGGTTGATGGTTACTCCGTAGAAGTTTATCGCATTACCTAACTTCTCCGGCCCTGTTTCGTCCTTAAAACCCGTCGATGCCTCACTTTAGGGGGGGGGAGAAGAAGAAATAAAGGGTAGCGGGAAGTATGAGGAGTAGAAACGAGAGCTTTTGTCGAGGGAAAATAAAACGCCCTCCACGCGTTGTGCGTCTCGTTTCATATGTGCTCGAGCATCAAAGTTTCCCCAAAATTCGACCGTCTCGGACTTGGTAGAATAAACTTGGCTTCTGAATATGTCACGAGCTTTTGTGCTAAAGTTTTGACGCGAGAGCAAAAAGCCATATCCTCCGGGGATGCATAGAATGAAGTGTTAGGAATTTACCAATTTCGGCATGGGAACTTGAGCTTAAAATGAACTTGATACTATTAAAATCGTGAGGGTGCGTTTAAAAGGAGAAAAGGTAACCTTAACCTTTGGCATAGTTTTTCCTTTTTATATTACTGTATAGGAGAGATGAAATGAGAAAAATTTCAAAAATAGTTTATTTTAAACCGTTTTAGGAAGTTAAATTGTCAACGTCCCATTATAATTCATTGACCAATGAACCTTAGATCCTACTAACTCCATTACATTTTATTTTCACGCTCTAAATCAATCTGAATGCTAAAGACGTTATCATGCATTATTTAAACATTGGAAGTATGCATCAAGAAGATCAAATTTTAGAAAACAATGTCTGGATGTCATAATCAGTGAAAAATGGAGTGGAAACCTTTCCGAGTTATGCAAATGGATAATAAATACGGTGTGGGTGAAATCAATTCAAGGGAATCAAAATAGCTTCTCCTCAAACAACAAGCTATATTGACCAAATCTGGTCCTCATCGGGTAACATCACGAATGATTTAAGAATAAAAATAAATAAATTATATGTTTTAATTTATATTCTTTCTCAACCTTCTGGAAATTTCAATTTAATTCGGTGCTAAGGCATACTAAAACCGGTTGTCAGAGCGCATTTTGGCAAAGCGGAGGTAATGATAAAAATGTCTCTCGGAGAAATTGTGTTGAAGGAAGAGAGACAAAAACGGTTTCAAGATAGGTGAAAGTGAGAGTAAAAGAGAGTAAGAAGCAAATGAGACGAAAATAAAAGTCCAATGGAAAATAATGGAATGGAATAGAATGGAAATTAAAGCAATCTTAATTCTGGGCTATAAATTCCTAAAACAAGGGCGGAAATAAGAGAGGAGAAGGAACCCAAAGTTCCCCTCTACTGCTGTACTTTTTACCCGTTTCAATTAGTGAATGGATACATGAAGAACGATTGTTATATGAATCCTTTTCTTAACTGCACGTGAAACACATGCACAGACTTTTTCTGCGTAGATGTTGATCTTCATTATAAGAATTCACCCAAATAGTGCGATTCTCTCTTTTACATGAATATATAATGCATTTTAGGGAATTGAACGATTAACGTAGGTTTTCATAAATATACTGACTCCCAACAAAACACAACCCAACATTCCACTGTACAACAAGCCTCTCTTCATCTCTTCATCTTTGCCTAGTATTCTGCTCTCTATCACAGTATTCAATATCCCACCGCCAATCAATATAATCAACACCCATTTTTTCTGTCTTCTTAGGGGTCCTCCCAGTAATTTCTACTCTTCCCCGTCATAACTAGCATCTCGAAATTTGTTTTTCCACATGTCCACTCAATTCTCTCCATCCTTCTCCCCACATTTCAAAACCCTCCAATATACGTCTATCATTCTGCTTCAATCGATATGTTTCCACACCTTACTATGTAAATGTATAGTATATTTTGGGAAATTAGTTGGATATGAAATCCACCAAAAACTACCCACAAGTATAGGCATTGCTCTTTTGTAATAAACATCTGACCAACCATTCGATATTACTATTGCTTATGAATTAATACTGATATGCAATGTTTGTGCTACAGCGATTAGAGATAAAAGCATTAGAATATATAGGAATGTGTATGCAAGAGATATTGAGAAATATTGCTAGTATAGCGTCAATATTGCCTAAGTATCAAAATTACATAATTGGCCAGTGAAATTCAAATGAGATAGTGGCTGGGGAGTTAAAGGATGAAAAGAAGAGAAGGATAACCAGCGCCCAAAACTTATTTACAATTAACAAATGAAAGAATTTCATTAGAATTTGCATATAAAGTTTTAATGGGTTTTTGGTGTAATAATTTATTCAAACTGAAAAACATTGTACGTTTATTGAAGAGTAAATAACAGTAATAATTACGACTGACATTGAATTTTACATGGCTTGCATAAAAAGAGTCGGTAACATTTCTTTCCTTACTTGTGAGTGAAGTACTGAATTCAGACCGACGCTTAAGTGTTCGCTAGATCGCAGATCGAATTGGCATTGATAATGCGTATATCATTGCACACCATTATCACTGAAAACAAAACGAGGCGAAATATCTGCGCTGAACTCGTCCCGAAGGTCTTGGCAGAAGACTTAAAGCAGAGTCGAGAGCCTGCTTGCAAAGACCTGAAATGCGACGATTCTCCAACCTTTTAGTTCCAACTCGGCACCAGCAAACTACTGTATTTCTTACTCCCAAAGGTGAAATCCTCCCCCAAAGGACACCACCATGAGACCATAAGTGCCGTCAAAGAAGCTTACACGCGCACCCATAAGGACTTTCGCACATCAGAGAACTTTCTAGTGGTGGAAAAGCCACGGACAAATGGGTATCAACGGTCAAGGGATGTGCTTTGCCAAATTTTGAGGCGTTGTAGCAAAATCTGAAGTAAATTTATTTTCTGACAATTTTTTCGATACTTTCAATACAAACCATGTACATGGATTCAGTTCATTAATAAATTAGACCCGGGTTATTCAAAAGACCAAGGCAACCAAATGTTAAAACAAAGGCTGCTGGCTCTGGACCCAATACGTAAACCCGGAACATAAGGGAAACCCTTCGTGGAATTTCAATCGGCATTTTTTTTGTAAATTTGGTCACATTTTTACTCTCTAATCTGGTATGTTACAAGATACAATGGAAGTGGCTATAGTAAGCAGCGTACAAAAAATTGAGATGCTGAAATATTTGGTATGGATTGTTAGAAAGACATCCTAAGCCGATACAGTTTTGCTTCAGAATCGGCATTTCGGTCAAGTTATACCCTCTGAAAATGAAAACAGCACTTGAAAGTTTTGAAATATGGTTATGAAGAAAAATATTTAAGGTAAATTAGACCAATATACTGAAAAATGTGCAAAAATTGTAGGAAAGATGAGAAGGGAAAAAGAGTAGGACTGGAATTCTTGCTGAAATAAGAAATGTAAAAGTTTTAGTTAAATAAAAAAAGTACCTTGGAAAAAAAACGATTGAGGACAATCAGTTTAAATCTGTTAGGTGACAGTTCCTGTTAAAAGAGGAAGATTGCCCGTTATTTTAGAGATAATCACAGTTAAAACGATATTTAGTAATTCATTCTACTTTATTGTACGATTGAATTAGTTTATCTTTGGAACTAAAACTGACGTGAGTTCACTCGAAACAAAAAAAATGAATAAGAAGGTTGACGGACAATCTCAGGGTCGAGAGTAAGCTCCTACGACCTGATTGTAAGGCATGATTTGTCTTTCGAGCACCACCCATGGGAAACTGGAGAAAAAGTAAGAATATTGTCAAAATATACGAAAGAAAAACAAGAAGACTAATTCGTTTCTTATCATCTTATCATTCTGTTTTGTAATCGATTCCTTTAACTTAAACGATAGACAAAGTATGTCCCAAAATTAGTCTAACTTATATATTCCTGGATAGACTGAACGACGGGTGGCGGTTTCTCTTGCTGGGTTCAAAATAGGAGAATCTCAGGAAAAGCTGAAGATTGGTGGTTGTTAACTTTCAATCTTTGGGTAGTATATATTGTTCGTTTGCGAAACTTCTATAATGGACCTCGTTACACTCTGTCATGAACCAGTTATTGGAATAATGCTACGTCATCAAAATTTACGTGAAACTGTGAAAATCCGAGAAAGAGACTCATGAAAAGCTCAAGACAGCTTATGGTGAGAACTTCATGGGAAAAACGGGTGTTTTTGAGTGCCACAAGTTGTTTCAGGAGGATAGAAAAGATGTTGAAGACGCCGAACACCGTTCGACCTCAAAAAGTGACGCAAATCTTGCAAGAGTGAAAGCTCAGTTGAACAAGGATCTCATATTACGTGTTCGTATGGCTTTTGATGAATTTGGCATCTCTAAGAGTATTGTGCATCGGCTTATGGGGATGATTATCATCGAAAATGGGCGTCAAAAACGTGTGTCTGATGTGCAGGGTCTACTGTAAAAGTAATGCAAATTCTCTGGGAAAAATATATTAACTGATCGTTCTTGTACAAATACCTATAATTCTTCTAAATACTTTTCCCACTTGCACTTGCGGAGAAGTGTCTGCCATACCTCCTTGACGGGAAGGTGCGCCGGGAACGTCGTAACATGCTTTTGGATGTTTTCCACATTCTTCCAAAGTTTCCCTTTCAGTTCTCCTCCTTTCAGTCGGGGAAACAAAAAAACGTCGCATGGAGCCAAATAGGGACTATAAGGGAGCTGGGGGTGGTGCTCCGGGACAGGAAGTTGGTTATGATGAAGGACGTGTGGTTGGGAGCATATAGCGTGTGGCTGGGCACTCCATCACGCCGCATTACGAAGTCGAAAAACACACTTCGCGCGGAGGTACGCCTTCCGTTCATACCACTCGGAGCAAACTGGCGACCGGCTGCGTTAAAAGGGTAGACCTCCAACACATTTCCCGACCAGTTTTACCGCGTTGCATTGGTTAGTCGTGTTCCAATAATGTCATGCGCTATTCTGTAATAATTGCCAATATAGGTGCCGCGAGTGTTCGTGGACGGACAAAAGAAATCTCGCACGCGGATCTGCCAAGATATACTCGACCATGTAATAGAGCATCCACATCTTTTAGAAAATGCCACACTAGGCTTTTTCCTATTCTTTCGACTCAAATCTGTTAGAAGGGCGTCACCAAGGCTCGGTGGAGGCGCTACTTAGTCATGAAGAGGGAGCTTGGCAGCATTCCGGTCGCCGTCCAGCCTTTCAGTTCCGCACGACGTGGAAAATCCGCTGGCAGCGGTGTGTAGAGGCACAAAGGTGCTACTTTAAAGAATTCTGGGTTAATGTCTTAATTCTGGCACTATTCTTCTAATAATTGAATCAGTCCTACTACTTTTGGGACAGATCTTGTATTCTTATCACGGATCCAGATTCTATAAACCCAAAAGTTCGTCATAAATTTCACGCTATATCGAATACTTTTTCGCTTTAATTTAAATTAATACCGACAGCCGCATAATAATCCATTAATTCCTATTAAAATTAGTCTCATAGTTTCGGAATTAACGTCCTACCTGTGTCGATTTTATCTTTTGTCAATTAAGCCGAAAACAATTTATTAACATTGCACTAACATTTGGGAATTATGATACGGTAGAAAATATTTTAATAAAGTCATGTAATGATTCTGAAAGTATATTGATATCTCTCATACGTTTCATTATACTATTCTGAAATAAACTGAACTCTGATAAAAACTGAAAATTCAATTTATTTAGAGAATATTTGAACAATACCTTTGCTTATTAAATGCATCTGATTCGAATATTCTGAATCAACCACTAATGAAAAGTCTGTAAACAAGTTTCCCATCCGGATTTTCACTTCTTCCGTATACACCCCATTTCTCGTTTCCCCTTGTGTGTGGAACAATCTCATCTGAAGGTATTCACTACAAGTACCACCAATAGTGGCATAATCCGGGAAATGGAAATCTCACGACTTCTCATTCAGCCCTTGAAGTGTTACAAAAGAAATGAAGTTCATGTGAAAGACGAGTGGAGGAGAATAGACACGAAAGGGGGAAGGGAGAGGAGGGACGGCGGCAGTACGGCGACTGATAAGGATGTGAGTGGGTGGGGATCGGCTGTTGTTCGGACGCAACGCCCACTTCGGAAGATCTCGAGTTACAACCGTCGGCTAAAATAACATCGCCGGCGAAAGTTTCCGTTCCACTTGGCGTTCATTAGATTAGGGTTTCGAAGGCAAAGAGGCACGACACAGATACTGCCCTGTGGGAGAAACAGAAATTTGTAATTTATAGATCTTTCACGAGGTATTTCCCAAATGCAAAATTTGCTAGCGCCCATTCGAAATCCTTATTGAACGGCACGTAGTCTCCTGACGCCACGCAGATCAATTTTAGCGATGTTTAGTGAGCTGCGATCCAGCAAAATATGCGTAGGTAATACAATTTTAAGATATAAAATGAAATAATATATGTAGGAGTTGGATTAATATAACTATTTCCTCAGAAGTATCTTGATGACATTTAAACATTTTTGATTTCTTTGCTAGATTCAAAAAAATATAACTCTAAACATGTTAATTTACTTGCTCTCACCTTAAAGATGAAGAATATAACAGATCGTCTAACGTGTGTTAGATGACTTACTTACTTCGTCTCCAGACGCTTCTTCGATCCATATTGGATTGACCACAAAATACGTAACAGAATATTCTGTAAAAGGTTTTTTTCTCTTAATTATTGTTACTGTTCGACTACCTTTCAAGGTATGTTATGTAAGGACACAAATTGATCTAGGGTATGAATTTTTTGGGATCGTCTAACAAGATAAAAACTGACACCCCAAAATCGTACATTCCACTTCTCTTCATTTCCATATACTTTATTCCTCCCTTCAACCTTTCCATATCCTTATACTTCCCCAACCCCACCTGTCTGTTCTCCCCTCTATCACAGTTTTCATTAACTAATTGAAATGTCGTCAATCCACCTTTTATGCCATCTTTAGATTTTTATAACTAGTCCTATCTTCTCCTCCACTGTTTAATACTTTTTATTTTGTTTTCCTTTACTTAAACTTCATCTTTCCCATCAATCTTCACTCCCACATTTCATCATTCTGTGTTTCACCATCTATTGTTTAAAACAATTGAAATTTTTGTTAATTCTATAATTGTTTAAAATAATACATATTACTGATCACAATAAACAATACTACCGATGAAGACACACAAATATTTTTACCATAAAGTTTTATCAAAAACCCCATTTTTCTCATTAACTGAATTACACTTGTTGGTAGATGAATTGACTCGACTTTGTTACCTTCTGAACTAAATACACTTTTCTTTCATAGTATTTTATTATCTCCTACGTATGTAATAGCACAGCGACACTCTAGGAAAACTTGCTTTGGAAGATTGCTATACGATGCGAAGAATATACATCAGAAGTATGAAGTCTGCTCAAAACGATTCCGAACTTTCTTTATTACAATACTTCAAAAACAAATTATTGGTCAGGGTCTCCTTCAAAGTAGTCCCCTCCTTAACGTATACGCTTACCTCAGCTGTCTGCACTTTTTGAAACTGTCCCGGAAAGCTCCTTCAGAAATTACTCATAAGCTCATCCATCGAATTTTTCTCTATATCGAGAATAGTGGGCATTTTTTTCCTTTGAGCCGTGTTTTTAGTTATGGGAATAGGAAAAGTTCACATGGGGCCAGCTCTGGTGAGTGGTGATGCACAGCGGTGTTCTTTTTCGCTAAAAACTCACGACTTTTGAGGGACGAATGAGCCGGCACGTTGGCATTGTGAAAAACCCACATACCGCTCCTTCAATGTTTCCTCTGATTCTCTCCGTTAGATATTTCATAACCCCCAGTTAGTACTCAGAGTTTCCCATCTGGTAGATCGGTAGCCATTTGTGATGCACAATCATCTTTGCATCGACAAAACAACCAGCCGTAATCAATCAACAAACCTAGAAGATATTAAAAACATATTAAAGGCGGTTATTTGGAAATTCGGACAAAATCTTTCAATTGGATAAAAAAATAACCGACTGGGGGGGCGCTAATCACAAAGTCCTCCAATCTATATCTGGAGAGCACTGCCATGAATTGCCATGCGGGCTCAACCCGTGCTAAGGTCGGCGAATACAATCTTTAATTAGGTTCTCTATGTTACGCGATAGTTTTAATTAAATTCTTTATTAAAATTCTTATGCATTTTATGGAGTAAACTGAATATGTGTAAACAGATAAAGGAAGTTCAAGGCTTTTTTAAAACCTTAATAATCAAGTTTTCCCGAACCAATTTTCATGATATTAAATAAGAGAAAAATGTACTCAATAAATAATATTCAAGGGAATGTTTTAGCATCGCTATTTTTAGTTTTGAAGTTAAATTTTTTTATATTTTATTGGTCCTTCACGGCATCAGTTTATCGGTTATAAGAAATTTGGCTAATGAAATAACAGCCTGAAAGAGGTGAGCATAACTATTATGTCTAGTGCCTTTAAGACTTGCCGAAGTATAGAAAACGTTTTTTGTCCTGGAGGTACTCCTGTAATTCTATGCGTAAATAACCCCAATCAGGTTCTACATAGCATTTAAAGTTTTATTTAAATTTTATTTATTTTATATAAATAATTAATTTCATTATGAATACAGATAAATTTTGAAAAGTCTGAAATTTCATAAAATACTCAGCTTGTAGGTGAAAAATGGCTACATTCATGTTGCTTCGAAATAACAGAATTCAAATTTTATTTATGAAATGGGAAGGAATTTCGTATTACGATACAATATGTGATTCTAGATGCTACATCCTTTTCGAGGAAATACGCATTTAAAGGATTTCCAAATATTGAAGCCTATAAAAGGCAACTGTTGGAGTAAACCCTAGTTTTCATTTCAAATTATATCCTAATCTTATTAATAATATTTAATCTAACTACATATGAGTTTTTCTTAGAAACGTATTACATTTCTGGATAGTTGATATAGATATTCATTGGGGTTAGTTGAATGGCTAATATTTTGCTCCTTTTGATATGAAACGCTGCGGAAAATTGAGCGGATACAATTTTGGAAACTCAGTTCTTCGTAGAGTCCTTTCATATTAATATGCTCACATATCACCTTGTCTAAAATTTTCTGGGGATTATGGTAATATCAGGATTGAGATATTTGATCATTCGCTGGACTTGTTTTCTAAATATTTTTGAGCTTCCTTCAATATGATGCGTATGTGAAAATTATGCTCCAAATATATTCTAAAATAATTTGGTATCGTTAATTAAAATATGAACTTCCGCTCGGAAACACGTAGTTAGACAAACTTCCATTATTGGAAACCAACCGTTTTTCTAGAAAACATCTGAATGGTGAGTACACATATTTGGCGACGGTACCATTGGTAGCCTTTCTATTCCAATATAAAGGGCAGAGAAGGGGGATCTATAAAATGATGGTGAGAGGAGAAAGACAATGAAGGGTAGAAAGAAGGCGAGGGATGATGCTAGCGGAAGGAAAGTGAGATAGAGAAAGAAAGAGGCCCCTTTGGATAGGGAAAGCCATGAATGAGGACGGAGAGGGGAATTTTGGGGGCAAGAAAGAGAACAATAATGAGTGTTTTTACTTTATAAGAAAGGGAAAGAGGAGGTGAGAGTAAACTTTACCGAATTCCGGGTATGGAGGTATCGTGTGAATATGTGTATTGGAACAGGTGAATCAGAGGTTCAGCTGCCGTTGGATGAGAATATCTAGTCGGTCACCGTGGATTAAACGTGGCAGATGTAAGAGGAGGAAATGGACATCTGATGCAGCAGGATATCCGATGAAAGGTTAAGGGTTTTCATAATGACCTCGGAGGGAAGAGGAACGGTGTTGGCGGTCGGAAAGGGTCAAAAAGCAGAAGCATTTAGAATGGGTGGGGGTATGCCGGATGATGATGAGGAAAATTTTGGGAACGCAAATATGAAGAGGAAAAGAGGGAAAGGTTGGCTGAAATAAGTCCTAAGAGTGAAGGAGAAACTTTCTTTCCATGGGTTAGTATTTTAAGACGTCACGGAAGACATGGGTGGGAAGAGTCTAAGCCAATAAACTCTCTTCGATAAAAATCATTTTTAGTAGAGGAGCCGGGGCTTCTTCATCTCTCAGTCTCCCATTTCTTTGCTTTTCGGGCTTCCTCCACAAAATTTGTGGCTCAGGCTCTATGCGGCATCTCAAATTCTTCGGGGTGTCCTCACACATTCTCCTTTCCCCCAGTGTCACCCTTTCCTTTCTTATCTCATTCTCACCCTCCCCCCCCCCTCGGTTCGGCCAAAGTGAGCCAGCAATTATTCTTCGCCCCGACATTTATTCTTCCAATTTTCTTCCATCTCCTCTTTCCCTTGATATCCCCCATCACCGTGCTCCTACACATTGACTACACCTTCTTAACACTTTTATTAACCTTGAAAACGACTGTCGATTAAGTCGAAATCTCTGTCGGGAGATGAAAGGTTTCGTGGACTGTACTAAGTTTCTTTCATTTAGGTTCAACACGGACAACCGCAAAGTTACGCCCAAAAACATCAAGTTATATATAGCTAGGAGGGAGGGAAGGGTCAGAGGAGAGATATAGGTGGAATAATGAGGGCCAGAGTACGATGCGCGCCGCCTTGGTTGGCAATGATACTTGCGGTCAGAGAAAGGTCGGGAGTCCGTTGGGAAACGCGCAACCATGGGCCCTCCACGGGCGCCCACCTCTCTCGTCTCCCCCCTTCCAAGGTTCAGCTCGTTCCTCCTAAAACACCATCCGACTCTCCTCGTTCAGGACGCAAGACCTACTGTGAAGCCGGCCCTGCGGTGTCATGTCATCTCCGCTGGCACGGGGACATGATGCATATCTCTTTCCCCTTGGCCATTAAATATAAAGTGCGTGTTTTGGAGGGAGAAGGGCGTGCGTGAAAAATGTTTTGTTGAGGACCACGGGGAATTCTTCATCGTAAAAATGAAATGGATACTAAAATCCTAGAGGCCATTGAAGAGCAGCTATGCGACATTGTATGGAAATGTTTTCATTCTCACCACACAATATCGTCGTTAGTTGATATAAACTCCTATGACCCAATTGAACTACTATAGGCAATGTATTGCTAGAAATGGTAATGACAGATTTTAGTCTATGTAACTCCACCACTAATTTTCAATGTTAAAGCAAGTGTACATAGAGTAATATGAATTATGAAACCTTGCTTACCATAGTATCGGTGGTTCAAAGGGCTCACAATGGACCGAATACAACCCCGAACGTCTTTCCAACCGGGCTATTAGGGTAGCATTTTATTGATTAGCGTTTTTGTATTAATGAACTGTATGCAAATAAGCTATTAACTCAAAAATAGGAGATTTCATTGCTCAATATGATACTGAAGCATTGAAAGAGAAATTAACATATTATTTTTCTTTATACAGGGTCAAGTCGTCATTAAATCTGCTATAAAAAAACCATAAACACAGTAATCAACCCGAAGGTCGGTTTAGTAGGTGATGGTAGAGCTCACCCATGTACCAAGCCCGAGGGCGTGTGAATATTCACACATCAGGGTAGGGGGGCCAGTTCCTTTCCCTGTGCCGGTTATGGTTTCCCAGAAAGATCTGGTGCCCGAAAAATCAACTAGCTTGGGTGGAGCTGCAGGTGCCCAAAGTGCCTTGCCCGGGAATCGAACCCGGGACCCTCCGGTCAGTAGTCCAACGCTCTACCCACTAGACCACCGCGACCCGCAAATCTGCTATATTATATATATATATAATATCTAAATATATATATAATATCTAAATATATATATAATATCTAAATATATATATATATATATATATATATATATATATATATATAATATTATGTCTATATATATTATATAAATTAAATCTGCTATAAAATATATCCTGGCAAACGATTAGATCCTGCATAGTATGCTGTTCTCACCGTTCCACCAGAGACAGCATCGAGGCAGCAGTTAAAACTTTATTACAATAGACTTCTGTAATATATAACGAAAATAACATTTCATTTAAGCACCGAAATCACAAATAGGAAATAAATATTTAATTCCATTTAAAAATTTTTCCCTTATCAATTCATCTTGACATGGTTAAAATTATTGATGAAATCGGAAATTAAAATTTATATGCAATGAAAATGATGCTGGAGTAGGTATTTTTTGCCCTATAATATTTCTGTCTTTACTTGAGGCGCTTAAAACGTACAATTTTAGGCATGAAAAAAAAGTTTACTTTGTCAAATTTTATTGGGGTTTTCGCAAAATTTGCATGTTTGAAATTTGTCATCCCAAGTAAATATTTAATAATAAGCCATGTGCAATTTCACGTCTTTATGGTTACTTTTAGTTATGCAGTAATATGTAGTTAATATGGAACATTTTATTTATTTATTATACCTCATAGGCCTTTAAGAGGTATATTTTAGATATTATTTTGTATTAGATTATTTGATTTGATTTCAAAATTATGTAAGGTCTCCCACATTAGGTTTACAGTAGGTTTGTATATGGAATGAGGAACGTATATTAATGACTAGAAAATAATTCTGTCTCTCAAAAGGTTGTTCCTGTCAGCCATTGAATACCGCTTTAAAAATGTTTTTGTCTTTCAAATAACTCTAAATGAGTCGATGGCAATTTAAATTCTTATGCATATTGTAGCACAATCTCTCCTAAATGCCGGTAAATCTTTACGATCTTTTATGCATTATTTGAATACTTTCTTTCTAATATGAAGACGCTCTGTTTTTAAATATTTCTGAATTAGTTTTCAGTCTCTTTCAACAATTTGTGTTATTTAAATAATTAATTTACACTCAATGTGGATGATGTTAATAATTTATCGCAAACTAATGTAAATCATGGATTGGAAGTTTATTGCATAGCTCCTGTGAACGGGATCGGGATATTGCGGTGACTATCGTACGTGCTTCCCATCCAGAGGGTCCGGGTTCGATTCCCGGAGGTGGTAGGTATTTTCCAGTTGTATCCCGATCCCGACTTGAGGTGCTTTGTGGAGGGAAATTTGAGTGTGTACGCCATCCCTCGGATGTGACCTTAAGTCGAGGACTCCTTTGCGCCTTTTGGTAAGAGTAGGTTAATGCCAACGTCGGGTTTCTCTCTAGCCTTTATCATTTCAGATCCATCCCCTGTAGCGCAAATGACCTTAGCTATTGGTCGCCTGCCCTAATTACTACTACTAGCCCCTGCGAGAAAACTAAGTATTCAGGGTAAAAAAAAGTCTATCTTAGGAATAAACCTCTGAATTGTTATTTTAACTTTTCATTACTTACAGTAAGTAAATTGTGACTGGTGTGATTAATTTAATGTGATTTTTCCGCGCCATATATTTATCCCGCGTGCATCCAAGTCTAAGAGTACAATTTGATTCATAAATAGGAGCTCATTGGTCGCTAACTTTCAATAAGTCGCCCAAGTCTGATTTATGTCCGTGCGGACGACTGCCGAATATGGAATATACATCGTATTTTTTTTGTTATTCAGTGTTAGGAAACTTTTTGTTGCCCAATAGTTGATAGATGATTGCCTTCATTTACTTTCCAAATTTAATCGTGAAGGTCGAGCGGGTGGCAGTATTAATGAATTTTGGTCTAATTGACTTATAAAATATTATTTACGGGTACAATTAGTAACGTGGGAAGGTTTCTCGGAAAAATTGTAAACAAGTGGTCAAGCATAATAAAAAGAGGGAAATATATCCATCGGGAAATGATTTCCGTCAATTTTTATAATCATTCAGTATTTTTATGAAATTTTCGTTAAGAAATGGGACGAGAAAAGGGACATGTAACTAGTAGTGTCGACCTCGGCTGTAAAAATAAGACTTCTCCTCCAATTATTTTTCTCTTGCTGACTCATATTATGAGCACAGCACATCTAGGATGATAATAATTCATAATGCAATAATAAGTAATTATTAATTAAAAGAATAAACGTTATTTTTACTAAATAATAAGTTTTCATTTTTAAGCTTATGTATTTTGGTGTTCAATGCTGCAAGGTATTTACTTGCAAGGAAAGAACTAGTTGAGGAATATGCCTATGGTGCTATCTATTTTTCTTATTTTATTCAGCTGATCGATTCTAATATGATTTGATGACATACTATTTCCTTCGACGTCTTAAGTAAATCTAAGTACACGGTCTTGTAGATGAAAATCTATGTGTTAACTGCTCTCTCCGAGAACCTCGAGGTTCTCAACCTATGTAGACAAAAAATACCGGGACCGTAAGTTCCAACAGGATACTCTTCACACTTGCTCCCATTTCGAAGTACTTTTTCAAAAACCTAGGGTATTTTCTCTTTTCATTTCTGAAAACTTGAAGGTTTGCTTTAAACTTCTTCCATTCAAAATAAAAGTTTTATCCAATGAATCCCGTATACTGGAAAGGTATTCCAAATGTGGCCTAACCAAAACGAGGTAACGCCTCTCTCTTAACGTTTCATGGCGTTTTTTTGTAACCTGTCTAATACGCTCTAGCTTATTGAAAGCTACCCCACTTATTTTTCTAACGCATGAAATATTTTATTTCTGTGCAATACTCAAGTATTTCATCTGTACTGAATTGATCAACTCGATTTTATCTATTTTATAACTTCGGCCTATTTAACTGTTATTAACAACTTAAGTGTTGCACACTTGCAGATATTTAATTTGAAACATTTTTTACACTACTACGGTATCTGGTATACATTTTTAAAAAGCATCACGCAATCTTCCAGAGTTTTCAATCCATTTAAATTATTTTAAGGTCTGCAAATAAACGAATTTAAGTAGCTGGTTAACGAGAAAAACGAGTGATCATGAACTGTTTTTGACATAACGTATTGTGCAATAATTATATTTAATGTTATTTTGGTGGCATATTGTAAGTATTATATATAAGGTATAGGTTTCAGTGATTTACCTCTAGAACGGTTTAATGAAAGCCATTAAAACTGGAATTTTTCCTGCGGCAACGGTGAAGGTATCGTATCACGCGACATGCAATGTGCTACAAAAAACTTCACATTTTCACAAATTCTCCGTTGAGATTTATGTCATACTACAGGGAGCTTATGAAGAGTCTATTATTATCTTTATCATCGTTATAAAGTAGCATGAAATGAAAAAAATTGGGGAAAAATAATGTTAAAGGGAGGTGGTCCCGGGACTCAAGTTCCTGATCTTACGAAGGTAGACCTTAGCACCGTTGTTGCTATTGCGAAAAAAGACCAATGGAGAGTGCCATGAAAAGTATTGAAAATATTGTTGATAGTTACTCACACGTTGGTAAAAGAAGACATTGACGCAAGAGGTGCACAGTGGTGCACTTATTTAAATGGGACAAAAAGGGAACTCGTAAATTCAATCTCTCCAGGTAGTAAACTAAGAAGGGGAAAATTAAATTGTTGCAAACTATCCTCACGCAGAGAATTCCTGGTTTTGCATGTTGTAGTTCTCCGAAATATCAAGGGGTCGATCGCCAAAAAATATACGATCATCAGGTTTTTTTAACACTCCCGACTCGCATTTGGGTCAATTTATGGGAACTATTAAGCATCACAAATAATCAAATTACTAACCTTTCATGTAACTCTACAAAATATCGAAGAGAAAACGCATGGATATTAGTTTCAAAACCTTAAGTTGCAAAAAATGAAATTAAGAAATAAAATAATAAAATATGCAATTAAATATAACCGAGATACATTATTTGTCACCATGGCACGCCGTATTTGTAATAGTCCTCGCTAGAACCGCCAACACTGCTGTCAAAATTGCATCACACCTGTCCGAACTTAAGAAAGACGAATTGTTTGTCTTGAGACTCTTGTCTTAAGGCTGTAATTTAATCATCAGTCCTAATCTAATGGTGAAATGGCATAAAATTTCTTTGCCTAAAGACAACATCGTTAAACTCACTTTCAGCATGGCTATTAAAATCTACTTTTAAATTAAAAAGAATTCAAATTATTCCTTAATTTGAGCTCAAAAATGTTATTCCATCAGAGGAAATCATCAATTCATGTAGTTTTTGGTTGCATCCTGATGAAAATATTGATGAATTATGTCAATAACTTAGTTTAAACTAAAACATAGAGGATGGCCAAAAATTTTTAATTTAGAGTGACCAAAAGGTTTTGAATTGTTCTTAATTATTTACTTCTTTAATTTTAATTCTATGAAACCTCTGTTAACGATCAATTTGGAAATATCTTAGACATTCTGGAGCATGGGTTGGTATAAAATATATTTTGACGTTCATGCGTGTGAAGATTTACGAGCGTTCAATAAAAATATTGATAAAATATATTGTTTATATGATGTGCTGTATATTTAATACGGGCTTCTTTGATTTGTCACTAGTGCTGCGTCATTGAGAGTCACAGCAATTTGAATAATGTTCAGTTCACCTACGTCAATTATGGAGATTATACGACCCACTGCATCAATTGAGGCCTATGTATAATTAATGATTTTTTTCCCAAATTTGCCTACAAATAAGAATTATGTATATAATACCATTTTTTGAGTAGAGAGCAATATTTAAATGCAACATCACGTATTTCCTCCATCGTTACCGTAGGTTAACTGAACATTATTCAAATTACTATGATCCTCGCTGATGCAATAAAAAAAGTTAACACAAAGAAACCGGCGCCACATACTATGTAGTACGCATTACGCTACATAAAGATTATGAAGCATCAATAATTATACCCGGAGATACATTTATTGCTCTGAATTAATTAAAAAATACTACCAATTCTGCCTTCGGAATACCATATATCTCACTGTCGGTGAAATTTGACCACATTATTTCGGTTCTGAGAGCAAACAGCAACTCCAAATATAAAAAACTTCAAAAATGGCTGCTGCTTCTGCGAGGAAAACTACATTAATGTCATTTCACAATATTTGATGCATAAGTATGTACATATATTAATATTGATTTCATGGTTCTATAATTTCCTACTTTAAAATTCCATGTAAGGCATATCGATAATCCGTACTTTATAGAAATAAAATGGATAACGTACCATTATGTAAATTAAATTTTAATCTATGCTGGCTGATGAAATCATTGCGACTTTAAATCTATCAAAAGGTTACATTTGTCTTTAAAAGAAAGCCTTTCCCAGTTTTAAGTAGAATCAAGCAAATGCTCAAGTACCACAATATGCATGGATTCATCTCGTTGAAATGATCATTCTTCGGTACTTCTGCAACCCTTTAGGTATTGTTGATGAGGCACGAAACATTTCTATTTTATATGAGAGTCAACTTAGAGGAAATGAAAAACTATATTTATATTAGTTTTCCAGAGTTTGGAGAAATATACCACAGTTGGTTCCAAAATACAAATAAATAAATTCGCTAAAATATACGTCAGAATGTATGTTCAGTTCCATACTGAATCGTCATCTGAGACAAACAATGGTTAGCATATGTATCCAAATAAAACCCGTGATGAATTTTTCCAACGCAATAGGGCACATACTTCCATGAGCGTCTACAATTATTGATTTGGTGAAAAATATGGTTGCTTGGGCCCTTTTTATTTATGTCCAACGTCAAACTGGACAGGATTAATTGGCTTTATATTTTCTCATGCACATAAGCGCTCGCATGTTGTGGACGTGTAAACCATAACACATCTTGATTTACGAATGCATTTCCCAACTTGTAGCGGTGATGTTTATCTTTTCCAAGACCTGATGGAAATCAATCCTAGTAATACTGCCACTACTGCTTTCAGGTTTCCTCGATAAAATTTAACGCTCACGCTACAAACTTCAGATGCGCAAATGTTTGAATTCTTTATCAGTGAGAGAGGCACGTGCGAGAAATTCATTGCAGTTGTTTGAAAGAAAAATCTAATTAACAACTTTGTGTACGCATGGATCGTTTCTAAAAAGTCCTTTAGTAATCTGGTGGACTGATATTAACGCAGGGTTTACATTTTTAGTAGCGGTGATTTTCCATTGCTCTTTTTTATGGAATAAGGTTTTGTTCGAGTTTTAGATATTTTAGAGTGGTTTCTGTGCACCTTCTCTGGTACCATAAACATGAAAACTATTTTTCTCTATGTGATGAAGTGAGTTTGACTACAAAAAAAATTACTCAATGATTTTTCGAAACATTTTAGCGTCTGTGTCTACGAGATCTGACCAGAAAATGACTTACGTTTTGGCCTAGCGTGGTCGAAACGTAAGTTTTTCTAAGATAGGGCTATCTCCGAGAGAGTATCTAGCCAGAAATCTTGGTGTATAAACGTTCCTACACGCCATTGACCACAATCCATTGGAACTTGACCACGGATATAATTAAAAGTATTATAATTTTTCAGAGTCAAACCACGAGCAGAGCGTTGGATCAGTAGCCGAATGGCCCGGGTTCGATTCCCGGAAAAATCCGCGATGGGCTCCACCCAGGCTACGTGATTTTTTGGGTACCAGTTCTTCCAGGAAAACCATAACCGACTTAGGGATAGGAACTTGCCCCCCAGTGTGATGTGTGAATTTCACATGCCGTCGGGCTTAGCACTAGGTGAACTCTATTATCGCCTACCAAACCGACCTTCTGGTTGATTACGATGTTTATGGTTTATTTATGTTTATTTATGAAATGTTTACCAACTCAATGTTATCAGTAAGGTATGCAGTTCTGAAACTTTCTCTAATATTAATATCTCTATCTCTAATAGTGGTTATTCGTTTGCTGACATTACATTTTTGTGATAAAGTAACATTATATTACCTTTAGTTTCAATATTTCTTTAAAATGTTTAGATCGGGTAGAGAAATATTCTATGATCGCGATTCCCGTTTTCCACATAATATTGTGAAGCCTTTTTGTACGTTTTCCCCGGAAACCCAACTATAAACCAACAATTAAAATTTAGATTCATAATAATCTAATAAATGTGACATTTCCGAGTCTAAAATCGTAGATAACAATCATTAATTAATGAGTATAATTTTGTTTATGATTAATTATCAGGATAAATTTAATTCATTTGTATAAATTACGTAGGACCTTTCTTTTCCTTTATTGAGTTACCTTGGGGAAAAATGCCTGTCCGAGTGGGTTCATTTTAAGATGCTCCGTAATTAATTAAATGAAAGGTTATGAATTTGAGGAAACATAGAAATATCAATTAAGTTCTTGATCTTTTATAAAAAAATAATATTATATGGGAAAGTAATTAACAGCGAAGGAATGATTTAATCCTGCTTGGATAAATTCCTGAATGAACACAGAGGTTGGGAAATTGTTTATTGAAAGATACTGATAACTAAAATCTATATTTCTCTGTATGAAATCTTATTCAAAACGTTAAACCTACATTCAACATATGGTGCAATGCTAAAAGAATTGATTAGCGCACTGCCATAAGCAGTACTTTTCGAACGTGTTAAACATTAACTATCATATTTAAGATTACATTCTTACAATAGTCGTAGGTAATGTTTTTTGTGGTGTCTTGTAGAACCTAATCCGCAGTACACAATTTTTTAGTCCGCAAGAATATCATACATCTGCTTCACGAGCTGGCCTTGTAATAGATTTTTGACTTACTGAGGGAACTAGAGCATATATTTTAGGAATAATCCGGCAGAATCAAATAATATTGTTTCTCTACAAAATTTAGTTTTGAGGCAGGCTTTAACGGGATATATGGGATATATTTTGAGATGCCAATCTGTTAAATTTGATCGTAAAGTTGGTTTCTAAAGAAAGGTACCGCTCCATATTGGTAATGAATTCTTTCCGTTTGGTTCTCGTATTTTGTGTAAAATGTTATGAATTTAATATAAAGTTAATTAAAAGTGGCAATTTTCCACAAAATAAAATTTTTATTAATACGACCGGTTTCAATGGAACTACATCATCTTCTGGTTTACCAGAAAATGTTGTAGTTACATTGAAACCGGCCGTATTAATAAAAATTTTATTTTTTGGAAAATTGCCAATTTTAATTAATCATGATATTCCACCATATCACGCCTGAAACGTCTCTTTTTATTTAATATAAAGGTTTAACACTTTTATTAACACCGCTTATGCATACATATTTTTTTTTGGTTATTAACATAACCTGGCTTCCATATCATCTGGCGCTTAGCGCTCTTAGGTGCAGGGTGTGTCGTTATAACCCAAACCCACTTCCACTAATTTCAGACTCTAAAAAGGGGTCACATTGCAAGGAGCTGAGACAAACTCCAAGAGTGTACCGCCCCTCTCGGATTAGCTATTTCACACCCACTTCATTACCTAAACTTGCCGAGAGTCCCTTTCGTGCGTGTCGGCCGTGCGAATTAGTCTAGGATTGCCCAATTAGGACACGCAATACCCCATAAGATCCTGGTGAGGATTCCAGGAAAAGGTTTCGTTTTTATTCTCCCTACTCTATCCCACAAACACACACACACATGCGTGTTGTGATGTATCATCCAGGAGTTTGTTCCTTCACCCCACCTCCATATTGAATCGACCGTGTAAGGAATTGAGGTGTAGGTGAGTATTATCGGGAGTGCGGAAAAGGGGGGTACTTGGAAAAGTAAGAAAGATTCAGGAATAAGGAGTAGGGAGGAAGTAGGCGAGAACTCTCGGCGAAGAATGGAAGCAGGACGGGATGGTTTTCTTCAGCGGAGGTGGCCTGGCGAGGGACGGCGTCGGGTCCTCATCCCGTCTCCGGTTCCTTCCCCCTCCCATACGACCGGCTGTGTGCGTGTGATGGTGCGGTTACAAGAATGAGGGTCGAAGTATCCTCTTGCGTTAACGCCCCTTTCGAGGAGCGCTGTGGTTTTGTAGATTGGGAGGCGTTGCCACCGCGCGTATTTATACCTTTAAAATTATTGCTAGCCGATGTCACTGACGCGTAATTTTCCACCCTCGGATCATGCGCCGAGCACTATTCCGCCCTTTGATTAAATGTTATGGAAATAATTGGAAATAACGCTGTTAACAAACTAGGCAAAAGGTAAATTATTAGTTATATGATTAGACGGGCGTTCAAATGAAATGGTTTATCGCACAACACCTGTTTTTCTCTCTACCACTCCCGAAATATGAAATCAATCGCCAATTCAGTAGGCAATTCAGTGACTCTTTTAAAAGCTGAGAGGGATACACATTCGAAAAACATCTTAAAATATACACACGTTTTGTTCCAGTGAAGTTACTATGCTTGGAGAATGAAATACAAAACTAGGATGAAAATTCTATTGGTTTTATGCTGCACAAAGTCTAGTAAATGGAGTGGATCTATTGAGTAAAAGTACCTAAAAGTATTCAATAATATTATGAATTTCGATAATTCGTGCTGTCTGTCCGTGAAATCAGCGAGTGTGAGCTGAAAATCAAACACTTTATTGCACCAATAATCTTTTCCGCAGGATTTGGTGTCGATGTCTTCTTTCGTTCTAAGGAAATATCAATTCTCGTAGGGGAGAGAGTAGCACGCTTTTAAAACAGAAGGGAATTCAACGTGAAGTAAACTTTTCAACGAAGATATGATCTTTAATCATCTTACACAATCATATTTATGCAATTTTTTCGTCAAGGGCTGTTTTTTTTGGAAATAAAATCATTGAAAAATATAATTCGATCATATTGATACCTTTAAATAAATGAGATTTTCCACGATGGAACTTAATTATAACAAAAATAATAGACTGTTGTAACTACAAGAGAATGTGATCTATTTTTAATGAGTGTGCATTTTCCCAAATTTTAAGCTTAAAATTCATCCTTGGCGTTATTTTCCAATTTGTAAGTAGGAACCTTACGCTTTATTCAACATAGAATGGCCACGGACGTGAGATGCCGGTATTTAAAAAAAAACTACCTCAAATCAAAAGATACATGCTACACCTTTGAAATGAAAATTTAAAGACATAAACTAGTTTAAAAACATATTGCCTATTATTACCCAAGGCATTGCAAGCAATTGAATCTGTTTTAAACTATTAACGCTTTTATTCATTGAATTGAGTATAATTAAGTTTCCAGTACTTAATTTTTTACTGTACTATTTGGGGTTTTTTTAATTACATTCTAACCAGATTGCTTTAAATTACCAAATCAATGAAATCACTACTTACTCTACTCTGACCGTTAAAGTTAAGAGGTGGTAATGAGTTAGAAGTTAAATGGTGGTAAAGCACAAGTCCATATCATCCATAGAACAATGCTATAATATATCGAGGACTTTATAGGAAATTAAAAAAAAGATTTAATATCCTCAAAACAGTAGCTAACTGCCTTCCTTCGAGCCAGATAAACCACTATTGTAAATTTGATAACAGAGCTTAAATAAGTATAGATGACAGTTTAATGTATTTAAAACATATTATGATTTTAAAAAGTTTTATATGCTAATGCTGGTAATTATTTAATCTCTTTGCAACAAAATTACGTAAGCAGGTAGGAGAAAACTTCAAACATGTATATTGGCTAAAAGCTATGTTCAAACCATTCGAAATCCAAATGGTAAATAAATATTTTTGACACAATGAACAATTTCATTTTTCCATATGCATTTATATAATATTAACATATGCATATAAAAATACGTATATTCAGGGAAAGGAACTGGCTCCCCTACCCTGATGTGTGAATATTCACACGCCGTCGGGCTTAGTACTGTGTGAACACTACCATCACCTACCCAACCGACCTTCGGGTTGAATACTGTGTTTATATAAATATATATACATATATATGTAAACACATACATGTATATATATATATATTTTTTCTCTTTATCTCTAGGTCTCTCCTATTAAAAAATCCTAAGACACAAGAAGGCTTTTAAGAGACGTTTTGCGGCCATTATAATCTGAGTACCAATAAAAAGCACATGTCTTTCAATATCATGTTGCATTGAATACTTAAATATTACATTAACATTTTAACATTGAAAAATTTCTTAAATTGAAATGAGGCCATAGATTTTTGGTACCGAGGATGATTTTTTAAAGGACCGTTTTTGCTAATCTTCCGCCGAATGTCTATTAAGTTTATATTCATTCTGATTATTTGGAAATACCCGTCAGATACAGTATTTAATGCAATAAGAAAATAGGTACAGGAAAGAGTCGGTTAAGGGCCACGAGTGAGTTCCCAAGAAACGGCTTTAAGCATGCAGGGGAGAAATACGCTAAATATATTTCTCTACAAATCACATTTAATTTCAGGATTCATACCGATGCCATGCATAAATTTGCTATAAAGACGCCATAAGATGTGTAGCCATGAGTTTGTCGATTTCGGAATTAAGGATCAATTTTATGAAAGAGATGATAATGAAAAATGCATAAGTCATGAATCTGAATAAATCCACCTTCGGCATAGAAGGGAAACTACTGAATGTGGGAGTGAGCATGAGATCAAGGGAAGAAACACGTGACCATCCCACCTCTCCCTTCCCTCCCATTTATCCAACCCCATTTAGTTCAGCAAAGCTGTTCTCATGGGTGGATTGGAAGCAATAGTGTCAATTGGAGCCCCTGAGCAAACTCTCGAGCCCGTGGTAGAAAAGAGGAAATGGTGCTCAGATTGCTTGCGGTTCGGCGTGGGCCGCTAAAATGTAAATAAATGGTGGGTTTTGAGTGGGTGGAGGTAGTAGTAGCAAGCAAAGGCGTCCCCTGGTGATGGAGGCCCGACGGCTCTGTTTTAGAAAGCATTCGGCTTTCAGTGGTATGCTATTTGATTAAGTAAAAGATTCCGCGGATCCCGTATTATATACTCGTATAATCGATCCGCCACTAAGAGGTTGAAAATCACCTTTATTTTCTTCGGAGAAACATTTTTAAAAGAGTTTTTGTTTCTTTAAGCATTGAAACGACCCGTGTACAGCATTAATTTTTTAAAATTCTATTAATTTTCGATTATTTAAACTCCATCGTCATCCTTTTTTGTGTGGTGACCTAACACCCCCCGCCATACGCCCTTGTGGCGGCTTGCGAGGTTTTATGTAGATATAGATGTAAGAGTTGCATCTAAGAGGTTCTCATAGATTTCATAACCTCGCCAGTTAGCAAAGATGTTGTCGTGCATAGTGTTTAGAAAAAGTTAATTGACTAGAAAATTTTATATTTGAATGGAAGATTTTTTTACCGTTGATGCGATGCTAATTACAGATGAAAAAACTTACCAAAACAAATGTTTACGGGGCCATGAATTCAAGGCATAGCTTTTGTATTAATTTCTCTTGCTTTTTTAATTGTTTAAATTGAAAATAACTTAAACGGGACATTGCTTATACAGTTAATCCCATTCAGCGAAGTAAACGCTGCGTTTAATATTTATTGAATGGGATTTAGGTGAACTTAATGGATGAGGATCGGAAATATGGTATTTTAATTTTCCCAAAAAAATGTCACTCAGTGTATGTAAGCGCGTATGGAATTACTTGCTTGATGATAGAAGCCTTGAAAAGAAAGTAGGCTCGTTAATTAAAAATTATAGGACAGATAAAAGAGATGGAGTGACGTGCTGCCGGATTTTAAATATTCATTAAATCCTGTTAATATTCCAGTTTACAACCAAAACACAATTAATCGCACAACATCGCTATTATAAAGCTCCAATAGTCAATATGATTTTCATTCAAAGAATTTCTTCATATTCAGTAATTTATTAGTAAAGACTCTTACTAGCATTCACTATGAACTACAATTTACCTAGAAGTATGCTTTTACACAATTTTCATGAGTATATTTATAAGAATTCCTGTTTGGTAATGGAACATAAACCTTGTGCGTTTTAAGGATGGGTATTTTCATCTGATTCTCAATGCTATGAAAGCATTCCCCATTTCATTCCCTATAATACCGAATGGTAATAAGGGAAGTTTTTTTCTCTAACTACATGAATATCTATTATGCTTTGCGCATTAGCCTTGTCGTTAGAAGGTTCATTATTTATTAATTGATTGTTTATACAAGTAAATTGTATCTTTCTTTAGTCTTTGTTCATCCAAAACTAACCTTTACCGGTAAAATTAGTTTTTCGAGGAGTTGAGAGAATCCATATACAGCATCTTCATACGGTATTTGGCTAAGGCCAGAGTTATCCGAAATCGGACGACACTCTCCTACAAACTAAAACCTTTGCCTCCTTTCGCTTCCTTCTCCAACATCCGGTAGGTGAAGAATGATCAGCCCGAGCGCACGGTAGTATTACTGTAGGCTCACATTATTCGCCTTGTTTGGCCATATTTGCGTTCCATTCTTAACTCACATTCATCCTATCTGTAACTCTATTCAATGATAGTCACTTGTTATCACTGGTGTACAAGTACTTCATTCGTCAATTCCATTTTTTGTTTTGAAGACCTAGCCGCGATACACCGTAGAAGGATGGCGCTTAGTTCACCGCAGGTGAACATTATAAAAATTGGCACCACTAATTTCACTCAGTTCTGACAAATTAATCCCAATACGTTGTTAGAATCCGCGAAACTAATTTCAACGATTCTACCAGTTTTTCGCGTTTTTCACTCGGTAGTATCTTCCCGATGAAGGTAGCGAAAGGTAGTAATTCTATCTACTATTCTAGTTACATTACTCTAGTACTATTCTTCCCCACTTTGTAGCCTAGGATGATTTTTCCGGTGATATTTCATTGTCCATTTTTGTCGAGGACCATTTTTTTGCAGACTTCATCTACTTCTAATTCGCAGTGAAGATATCTTCTGTATTACCTCTTCCTGGTTTTGTGGAGGTGAGCACGAAAGTCGTCAAACCCAGTGAGGAACTGGTTGATAAAGTGTTGTCCCTGTCGTACTAACGTCGGCTAACCCCATTGCCAAGCTTTCCGATAAACCTTACTGTCCATCTCCGTCGTTGCTCCAGGGCTCCTGCCTCGCTATAATAGTCTTTTCACGTTCTTCTTCTTTGGCCTTATTGTGTCCAATTTATTTTTGTTTATCGTACAAACGGTTTCTCTGCTTTGTAAGCAGGTCGATTGGGATTACACCCTCTATCGCCAAAACCGCTGGATCTAAGACCTTGTGGTACGACCTTTCTATCCTCTGTAATCGCGCGCGTTGGACTTTGGACCGTTTATTTCTATTGATACCTCTATTAAGTGTATCGCTCCATATTGATGTGCCATTGGGAAGGGTTGAGTAGGTCACCACCATTAGTAAGTGACGTTTGCTCGCTCTAGGTCCTTATATATGATTCATGAGTTCTCTCCGCGTGGTTGTGGCCTTCTGCTTTTCAAATGTGCTCTTGGAAGTAAATCTTGGAACCAAGGGTACGCCCAAGTACTTAATTCCTCTTTATCTCCTTTTTTTGGGCTTCCATGGTTTGGATGTAATTGAAAGTCCTTTTTCCTTCCTCGTCAAAAAGATCAGTTACGTCTTTTTCCGGCTAGCTCTAGTCCATGGTCATTTGACCAGATTTAGCTCGAAATAGGGTCGCCTAAGGTTCATGGGATTTTTTACGGGTTTAGATGACTGCCGACGTATCCATTCGTCAGAAGTCTTTGCGGAATTGGTGCTCAGAATATATCGTCATAGGACACTCGTCATAGGTCATAGGTCCTAATATGGGACCTTGGGCTCGATTAGAGGACGCTCCCTTCTTCGTTCTCCGTCCGCTGTGCCATAGAGAGAATTCCAGTCCTTCAGATATTGTAAAATCGTATGGAATAGGTAAGGATCTACATTATCCACCGGTACGAAAGATGTAATTTCTATCTTATATACTCCGCCAACGTTAATTCCATTTGGCCGAATCGGCTTTCCAAAAAGCTTCTCAGCTGGATCAATCTTTTACAGTCCTCAGTTTCCCAATTGTATCTGTAGGTCACTTGTTCCTGATTTTTCCATCTTTTGGGAAAATTTCAGCCTTGGTTAGTCATTTCTCAAATCCTAAAGGAGTTTGAGATATTTCTTGGTTGCTGTTTTACGAAACCCAACTGGTAAAGCACCAACAAGAGACTTTGCGTTTCCACAATAAAGAATATATTGTTTTCCACTAGTTTAGCTACACTCTAGCATCATCTGGACTTATTACAAAACGTTAAAACTCACATTTTCATGAATGTATACGCCACTGTGGGTATAGATTTACATGCATGCGTTGATTTTAGATGCGTGGTTTTGTTCTCTTTTACGGGTGGTGACCTAACACCCATTGCCACACGCCCATGCGGCAGGTTGCGGGGTATTATGTAGATGTAAATGTATATATCGTCAATGGGTGAGGTCTGGCAGGGGATGGCGGGGGAACATTCCACAGTTACTGCGCCAGAAAGTGACCTTTGGTGGATCCCCATTTGACCCCAGAACGAATGACCTTTCCTACCTCTCTGAATTCATTGACCATACACCAAACCCTTCCCCAACTCCATCTCGATCGCTATCTCTCCGCTCACATCTACCCGGTTTTCTCTTCCCCTCCTGCGATCCACCACTCATAAATTAGTGTTAACTCTATGTAACTAGTCCAGATGATGCTGCAGTGTAGAGAAACTAGCCAAGAACAAAAAATTCTTTCCTATGGAAACGCAAATTCTTTGATTCTTTTTTCGTTCTTTACCAATGAATTTCGACCAATAATCGGCCTCAAACATCTCTCAGACGAATTAAAAGGGACAGTAACTACGGCCGTATGTATTTTATGGGAAGAATTGACCTCAGCCGTACTCTTAATAATGGGCAAAGGATATGGTGAGGGAAATTAGAGAGGAAATTAGGGAGGAATTATTACTTGTGATTGGTAGGTCGCTGGCGCAGAAATAATCTCTCGCAAACCCTGTCTCGGTGAGTGCTTGAAAACGGCGAGGGTAAATGCTATCTAGTACACCTTAGCCAGAGCGTTTTGTTATCGTATTTTGTTTAAACGTTTGTTCTGTTCTAAACCCCTGTATCATTTTATTTTTTTATTTATTTTAATTAATTATTTATTTTACTCTTGAATTTCTGTCACCATATCCTTTGCACACTATTAAGAGTACGGCTGGAGTTGATTCATTCCATAACATCTCTCAGACCTCAACTGGATTACCGTCCTGGCCAGCCACCATACCGTTGTGCATTGAAGCAGCTGGTGTTTCAAGTTCCACTTCCGTGAAAGGAGGAGCACCTCAGCAATTGTTTCAGCTTCTTCGATTCTCTTCTCGTGCTCCAGGAATAATGCATTAACAATGCGGTCCAGTGTGCTCGAATCCCTCGGGGTCTGACTTGCAAAACTTCCAAACTTACGCATGGAAAGTTTTTAAGCGAGCCTCCAAAGTTGATTTTCAACCTCGTCGCACATCTGTTTCCATTGGCGAGGCTTACTTTATTTGGTATTCGTAGCTTTTTGAATTTTTCCATCTTCTCGATTTCTTCATCATACTGATTTTTTCCCCCTCTTGTTTCACAACATTGAGGTATCTCACTCTTTGCGAATCGTTTTCATCATTTTTGAGCCTCAATTTCATTGAACCCTTCCGAATTCCTCTCCCAAGATGGCCACTAATAAAGGTTGTAATACCAATTATAATATTATATAATTATTGTTGTAATTATTTGTATTAATATTTTATCGATTATGATGATAATAAATAAATCGAAGGTTATAGATTTTTTATATTTCGTGTTATTTTGTTAGCTTATGCAAATTATTGTTTTATAAATAATAAATACTACGAGTTACATTGATTCGGCCCCAATATAAAGTGGTGGTCGTTTGCACCTTGAAACATATTGTTTGCTATACCTGCATTAGATGATGAAAAATAATATGCCTTCACATCGGGAAAAAAGCCAGTCAGCCTACGTATTCACTACGAAGAAAACATCTAACGTTGTTCTTTTACGAGATAATGAAGATTTGCGGAGAGTTTCGCGGAACCTACGACCTCAAATGAACATTTGTTCAGGCAAAATTAAAGTTTTGAATATAGGATCGCGTGTTAAAACCACCATAAATAAACTGAACATGTTTTAAATTGCAACGGCTCTTGGTGACGCATTAATGAACTAACGTCTAGTAAACTTGTACTTTTTTCTAGTTTGCATTTTACTTTAAGGTAACAACAAATGAATTAAATTTTCAAACAATAAATTATCCAAATAAAAACTTCTGATTCATCTTAATGAATCAGCCCCCGTACCTTTGATCATATAAATAATAAATTTAAATTATCCATTATTTCCAATTACCCATTAGTAGTGCGTTTTTAACCATCTATTTTATTTTTCCGTGGAAAGTATTATATATTAAATTTTAGAACATTTACGCCTTTTTAGTTTTTTTTGTATGGGACCATATTTTTTTAGAGGGACACCTGTTTTTTTATGGCGTTTTGTCACCGCAAGTGGTGAGCGGTGTTGGCAGCGGTCACGGCGATCGAAAGTTTTACAACTTGACCAACTTGCTTGACAAAATGATTGCATATGGAAATCCATTAGTGAACGTTATCACCTCTTCTGACGTCACTAATTATTATTGCCTAGAGAGTATTATGGACCCATTACTGATAATCAGACGGAATGAGTCGACATTGCATGCAGTCAAAATTTTACGTAAAACATTAGAATTCATTTAAGGGCATACTGAACACAAAAACTAACAAAATTAATATTGATATTTTAATGTTTTTTGAAACACCTGTGTAATAATATTTATCGCTGTGGCAATTTTTGATTTTATATTAATTTTTGTACCTTATCACCAATGTTTAACCAAAAATACACAGCAGTGCATGGGAGTAACACGACAAATCATGATTTCGGGCATTACTGCACTACAGTTGACAAAACCTGCTCATCCGTTGTTCATAGGCTAAGGATTGAAATTCCCTTCCGTGCCTATGAATTCATTTATCGAATGAGCATTCATTATATGATGAAAAGCTAGGGTATTTTGGCTGTTGTTATTCAGGCCAATTGCTTTCAGTACAGTTGTGCGGCGAGGCAGAGGAATTTGGGTTATTAAACTCAGTGGCATTCATTCTCTCCTGACGCGGCCTATATTCATTAGGGTTTAAAAATTGAAATTTTTTTAATGGTGAATCCGTAGAGAGGACTGAGAAAGACCGTTTATGAGGACATATTGTTGATGACAGATTGATTCATATCCTGGAGGTGAACGATTTCTTTATATTCCTTAATAAATGAATTGGTATGAAGCGACGAAAAGACTTTTTTCTAAACCCTTACTCACAAACAATTAGTAAGAGAAACTATTTTATCAACATATTCCTGGAGGGTTAGAGTATACATCCATTTCGAAAATCATTTGTACTTTTAAATAAACTCCGTCGTTGAATTCCAGGTTTTTCAATGAGGTACGAGGCCAAAACTTTGTTGAGTCAATGAGCCATTCAAACGATTCAAATGCGATCCATTGCGATACATGGACGCTGCTACATTGACTCCTTTCTTGCTCATATAACCAAAGAAATAAACGAATATGTCGCTTATGTAAAAATGTAATACGCTAAAAGCACCATGTGCTCATAGCTAAGCTTGCTGCTGTAAAATTCTCCAATCCGGATTCTCTCCGTTGAGGATATGCGCTTAGCTTTCCCTGAAGCCACTTGAGTCTTCCCGCAATGTATTGGACCCCACCACTGCCGTGGGGATCATCGTGACAATCCTTGGAAACTCGCGGAGCTTACGGATTGCCCCCTCAATGAGCCTTCTCAAACTCCATCACATTTTACCTTTCCACTACGGTTTTCCAGCTGCTTATTCTTCGTATAATACAGAAAACAGATGTGACCTTTTTGCATGTTTATCATATCCGGTTAATTTTTTTCTACCCTATATTTTTACTTTCCTGTACCTATGCGCTGTGTGATTAACGAGCAATTGGTACTCCTAGGTTGATTTCATATGGGTGAAGAGTGTAGGTTAATATATTTGAGGGTTAGATGAGAATAAGAGAGGAAGAAAAGGAGGAGAAAAGGTTTGGAAATGTTGGGAAAATGTGCCGTATTCGGATCTAAGCTAAATAAATAAAAAAATACGTTCTTTATCTTAAACGCTTCATGCACCCAGCTAATTTGATTTCTGAGTATATTATTTTTCTATAGCCTCCATAATGAGTTTAGTCTGGTAACATTTCATCTTTCACGATCTCAAAAGCGTTTCCCTCTCATAATAATGTCAATGTCATTTGCCTTCACAGAAAAATGTTAATCTCAAATTTGAAAACAAGACCTTAATGATATGGTATGCTCGTAAGTTTCCAATTTTTTAAAATAGCATTAATAAAACGTGAAACTTCCCATTGTATTACAACGATTAGTGGTTTATAATAGTAAAAGCCGCTGATATTTTAATTATTCTAGGTAATTATTCCGTTTATTAGAGTAACAATGTTATTTGGTTTTTGCTGTTTTGAGATTAAGTAACCAAAAATCCGTCATTTACTCAAAAAAAACATTATTATAATCATGAGTGGTATAATTGATTCATAATTATAGTACCAGAGTAAAGATACCATCGTTTTAATCATGTTAATATACTAGTTATTGACTCCAGGTTTTACTGACGACATAATTAGCAACTCATTATTATCTGCTAATGTACCCTACTAACTAGATCCAATTTATTTTAGTTTTACTTTAGAGAGTTTATGAGGTAACAATAGAGGATTACCGAATATATCCAGTCTCCGAGAAGAGAAAACCTTGGAGATTCAACCATTCTCCCACGAGTTCAAAACTGCTTCACTCGCCGCCCTCCACTCCAACATTGACCTAGCAAAGGCTCGAGCGCCAGGGTCATGGCTAATACACGTGACCTCTCACCATCCTGGTGTCTAAGTGGAGAATTGAAGGCCATCCGGCGACGCCAGACTTTGAGCTTTCGACGAAAGTGTGTGAGTGGCGCCACCTCCCAACTTTCTATCTGACATATTTTCCGCCGAGTGGCGCGGGGAGCAGAGTGAGAAGGACACCGCGGTCAATTATTCGACTATAAAGGGAAAGGCTGGAGGAAGGAAAGCGTGGAGGGGATGGGGTGGGTGTGAGTAGGAGTCCGTGAGTGGGATGAGTGGAGCGGGAAGGGAGACGAGGGATGGAAGAAACGACATTCCGGGACATCGCCAGAAGGGAAACGAGTGACTGGGAAAGTAATGAGCCTAATTGACTGCGTCATCAATGTGACGTCACGGAGAGCAAAGCCATTAATGGACCTAGTCGGAAAGGCTCAGTGGGTGGAAATTAAATCTTGTCCAACAACTCTTCTTCTTTTTTCTGTTGCTTCTACTTACGAGATTTCAATAACATTTCATTCACCCGTAAGGATCTCAAAGGAACCATGAAAAAACATTTCTCTCTTTCCAGTTAAAATCCTTTTCTCACGGACCCCACTCATCATCCCTCGTAAGATTACTCCTTCAAGTCGCGGATCAACTTAATTTCTTTTTACTGAATGCTTTTTCACCTTTTATAGGGTCCGCATTATTCGTTGTCTTTGGTCCAACATCCCCTTTCTTTCTTTCTCAGTGAAAATTGGTTCCCAATATACAGGGTGCGTTCCGAGAGTAATGCAATTATTTAGCTTTAATGTAAGTAATTTATGAAACAGATCAGAGCACGGGGCACAAAAACTTAAAATTCTTCAAAGTAGTGTCCTTGGGCCTCTATACATTTTTCTAGCGACTCTATCATGATCGGTACGCGTCCTGGAAGGAGTCTTAGTGGACCTCTCGCAAGGTCTTCGTCACGGTTGATTGGATCTTTCTATGGATGAAAAACA
Source organism: Hetaerina titia (assembly GCA_037158775.1). Classification (NCBI taxonomy): domain Eukaryota; kingdom Metazoa; phylum Arthropoda; class Insecta; order Odonata; family Calopterygidae; genus Hetaerina; species Hetaerina titia. The sequence continues at coordinate 47,637,538 of CM073771.1, forward strand.
GGTTCCTTTCTGAGCTGTATTAATCCGAGAGATCGGAAATAAATCTACTGAGGCGGCGTCAAAACTATAGGGGGTCAGCGTTGACATCTGGTGCTTGGCCAGGTACTCGCGGTTTCGTAGCACGTTTTGGTAAAGCTCGATGTCGTGATGGAATTGCCAGGTAGCTGAGATGTCTTTTCTCGTCCTGATGCCCCTTTTTTGGAGTCTTTCCAGCACATTCAGTAGTATTTAGCGTTGAATGTGTGTCCTTGAGGAACAAACTCCTTATGGACCATTCCTATACTGTCGAAAAAGACAATCAACATGGTTTTCACTTTTCATTTCTTCATCCTTGCCTTTTTGGGCTTGGGGAACTGGTTGGTGTGCCACTCAGAACTTTGACATTTTGTTTTCTTGGTCGCATTAAAAACCCCAGGTTCCATCACTAGTGATGACGTAGTCCAAATGATCAGGTGCATTTTCAATACGTTGCAAAGGTTCACTTAAAAATTCCGCTCGGATTTTCTTTTGGTCGTCTGACAACCCCTTGGCGAGCTTGGCGCGCAATTTCCTCATCGTTAAATCTTCAGGAATAATGTGAAACACAACAGTTGTCGACAAGTTCAATTCATTGGCGTTCATTGTTTTATCTTTATACTAAATTGACGGTCAGATTTCAACAATTTGTCGAACACGAGCCGCATTGTTGTCAATTTTACTGGTTGACGGCCACTCAGAACATTGTTCACAGTGCACCTCTTCTCGTCCATCCTTGAGGGTTTTCAACCGCCTCAAAACTTATGAGTAGGACAGAGGAGAGTTCCCGTAAGCCTCACGAATCATTTTGTTAGTGTCATTTTTTTTTAAGTTTAGCACAAAACTTGGTCGCGTAACATAGGTCTAAAGTTAATTCCATTTTTTCGTTACACGGTCGGCGCGCAGAGGTTTACAATTACTGACATCCTGCCTCTTTCACGGATTTAGAGAGTGCTGAAATTAATTTCTGGCAAATCTTAGCGCTCTTCCCACATACCTTAACTATAATTACTCAGAAGATGAAAAATTGATAAATAAAAAAAATAGCTTGACTGGCTAAGGCACTCGGTCGGACATCGAGGGATCCGGGTTCGAATTCCGGTCAAGGCGATTGATTTTTACACTCTGAAATTGTTGCATTGAAATGCATGTTAGCGGATGACTCCGTTAAAAGTTACTGTTGCCGCATCTCCCGCAGTTTTTTTTAAATATTAAATAATGCAACCATTTCAGAGAGTAAAAATCATTCGCCTTGATCCCCGGATATCGAGGGATCCGGGTTCGAATCCCGGTCAAGGCGAATGATTTTTACTCTCTGAAATGGTTGCATTATGATGCACACAAGGCGGGTGACTCCGTTAAAGTTACTATTACAGTTTCTAGAAATTTAAATATTAAATATTTCCAAAAGAATATTTTTAAACTGTGAGTGCGCTATCATTAAGGAAGTTGTGATATTTTAAATGCCCCTATCGACTATTAATCAATTATAAATTGGGTATTGTGCGTAATAAAAATTGTATACATATCATCATTAATGAAAAAAAAGTGAAAGTTGTTTAGGTTTTCAGTTAGGGTTCGGTTAGGTTTTAGGTTTCAGGTGTACCACAGTTCATATCAGTGCGTATTTGAAAATTCCGATGCACTCCATCTTCGACGAGTCAGTTTGTAAAGGTCTTCAAAAGTGAGTGCGTGCACTTCCGCAAGAAATGCTTAATAAAAAGTATTAATATATATATATATATATATATATATATATAAAAGTAAATTAGTCGAGATGAATTTCAATTATCATTTATCTTTCGTAGTTATTACTCGATATGCATGATCATTTTGAATACAAATAATTTTAGCAAGATAAACGGGTGGAAAAGGTATGACGAAAATTTTCTAACCAAATCACGCATCATAACACTGGAACCCGGACCATATCTATGAAAAGTCCGCGATAAATAGGACTTGATTTATTAATTTAATGTATCTACATATGCGACTCATTGTGTGTAATTTTTATAACAACTTTTGAATTTTTGATTCATCAGTGGGAAAAAACTTTTACTGTCTTCTACGTCATCAAACTATGACAGTTTTAGATACCAACTGTAGTAAGAAGCGGCTCTTGAGTGGAGAACTAATTGGTTAAGACATTTTTTTTACCGCATTTTTCTCACTCGTTTTCATCTCCCTTGTAATTTGTTTACGCTTCTGTTTGCGCTTCTCCTTTTATTTATTTCTTCCATCGTCCAACTCCTTCCAATGCCATCACTTTTTCATTTTTCCTTCCTCCATTTTCATCAATCTTGCTCACAACCACAATTCATCTGCCATACATCTCCCCCCTCAAAGATAGAAATCGTGTTTTCTGCAGAGTGAGTTCTAAGGAATTCACCGCCCGCTTGCTGGATATCGGGAAGTCTAGTGTTTAAGAAGATACATCTCCTTATACTTTTGGGTGAGCTATCAGCACAGCATTTGGGACCGAAACTTTAAATTTGTAGGAAATGGTGAAGATAGTAATGGGAAACTAGTTTTCTCTTTCTGTCGCTCCTGAAGAAAAAACCCTGGGGCTTGCTAAATTCTCTCTCTAATTCAATCTCCTGGTAAACAGAAGAATGAACTGGTTTTGTGGGAGTGCGAGGAAGTTTGACTTATATACAAAGAAAAAATTTAATTACATTGGGTTGAGAAATTGGTCACTCTCAAGGATTTACAAAGGCACGTTAACATATATCAACTGTCAGTTATTTTATGTAGTTTGGAAAAATAAAAAAGGTACAATTACGAATTATAAAATGCTGTTTCGTGGTATAAATTCATGATTAATGAATTTCGATGTTCGAAGAGTATACTACTGGTCAGAAGTATATACTTCTGTTTACATTATTCCTTAAGCAAATTTTGAAACCTAAGTACAGGCTGCTGTACGTTATAATTCATAATTATACTACACAATTTATGTGAAATATAAAGAGTGAAAGTTGGATAAACGATATTTATTTGTGAATGAAGCGGCACTCGATGGAGTTTAATTTTAATCCAATAAAAGATTGTATTTAACTTTTAGAATTTTTCGCTGTTTTCTGTGTTTAATATGTTACTTTTATTAATTTATTTTACTATTATTCAAGGTTATGGTCAGATTAACAGCATAATACAACGGAAAATTGAAAAAAATATGTATTATTAAATTTCGTCTATAAAAAAAATGGTGTCAATTATGTTCGTAAAATTATGTTATAATGTTTCCATCGCGGGCATCATCATTGCTCTTACTATCCGATATAGTAGCCAGACAGTCGTGAAAGCTTTGCTACTGGCTTTAAGATTCTATAGTTTAATACCCAGGGTCTTGACTTTCCAAATTTAATTTGAATCTTTAGGTAGCCGTTAGTGAAGAATCGTTGATAGCCGAGTGAAGTAAACTTTCTACTTTCATTTCATTTTGATTAAAAAATGTCATAGGGCATGGTATGAGCCGTACTGCGAGTTCATCAGTATGGGTGATTCTGATTTTTTACGCAAAGTTCAAGGCTATCTTACTTGTTTTTCCAAATATTTGAAAGATTGTCTGGAAAAATGATTTCTCTCTTCATATAATGGGTCCATAATTAGATTATGCTTCGATAAGAAACATATCTATGAATTTTGATTATTGTCAAACATTTTGTTTTAAATTGACTTTGAATTATGCTTTCATTTAGCTCTGTTCATTATTATAGGTATCTTTAATTCTATATTTTTTCCGAAGTCTTATTTCCCTAATTAAAGAAATATTAATTACTAATTGGCTATTTAGGCGCATTGTGGAAAATTGTTTAACTGTGGTCGTTCAGCTTGTATTTTCCACTTAATGATCTAGTCTCACAATTCTTTGCTCAATCAGACAAACCTTTTCTGGAATTCCCATTATTTTATCGCTGAGTCCGAAACAGCTTCCAATCTCACGGACTGAGAGCCCTTGAGGAAATTTTCTCTTCTGCAAATTTCTGGAGATTGGTAAAGACAGCAATCTATACAGACGATTGCTTCGATAAAGAATTAACTGATTTTCCCAACTCTTATTCCCTGCAAAAATAAGTCTTTTCCTCTTTCTACAAAGAAAATAATTTGACCAAAAACTCATTTATCTCAATTATCATCAAAACATTTCACTAGTTGAAGTTCTTATAACAACCTATGGAATTGTTCTTGTCTGTGAATGGGCATCAAAGGATGGGCTTATTTTATTCTTTAGATAATTGTTGTTCTTATAGTTAAATGTAGGAAATAAAATGTTAATTTAACGGGAGCGAATCATGCAATGATAAAATAAGTTAAAAAATCGTTCATTATAATAATTTGGTCACACTAGTGCCCGTTTATCAAAATAAAATTAATTGAATGTAGCGCAGGGTATTAATTAATTTTGACTCGTAAATGATGAAAATAAGAGGACTATCCAATAAAGAATGGTCATATTATTTTTATTAGCATAATTTACTGTGAGAAACAATTTTCATCTGCATTTTTAGGTTTATGTGCGATATACGTGTAGTGTAGTCAGAATTCAGGGGCGCTTCATTTTCCTTAATTTTGAAATTTTTACTTGTAGCCAAGCAATAAAAATTTCAAAATGAGGTACTATAATCAAGAAACCCCTTGCTCATCAAATAGTTTATTTCTACCGGAAGTGCTTATAAAAAATCTTTAAAAAATATTGATATTAGATATGCATGAAGTACGCGTTAGCTCCCTTTTTCCAGGAACACAAAAAATTCTAGCATTGCACACATTTTAGGAGAATTTAACATATACTCGTATATATGAATCGAGCCAAGCATTGTGACTGTGAAGTCGGCGACATTCAAATCTACACAAAGAGTCAGGAAAAAGAGGAGTTTCAAAAAATTATTTTCGTTTATTTCCATATTTGGCTCATTGAGAAGAGTTTGAAAAACAAAACATCAATATTTTTGCATCTTGTTGGGAAACTACGGTACACTGAGCAACATCATCAAACTATGACTATTCTTGATATTCGGCATATTAAGGATCATACCTTGAGTGGAGTGCTAATGGGATAGAATATTGTTGTGATTGTATTACTCTCTGCCAATTTGATCTCTCCCATCACCAAGTTTATGATTTTATTCGCTCTTCTCCTCTTTTTCATACCGTCGTCTAATTCCAAGTATTTAAAAATCATTGTTGAGAGTTATTTTTATAGTCCGTAGAGTTCCGATCTAGTCCCATGTGCCTTTTTTCTCCAACGGGAAGAAACACCGTTGTGAAAAGCGTTTTTCACCAATGAAAATAGTCGTAGACGATCTTATAATGTTTCAAATCGTAGTATTAGTCGCTAACGCAAAACAGGAGTCAAATCAATGGAAATCACCACTAATATCTATACAGTACTTATTATTCAAACAATAAATGTTGTAGGTTATAATTTTTCAATAAAATATTTATGGTCCTTCTTAGGTGAGCTATACACTCATGAGGTCAATACATAAAACAAATTTCTCCATTGTTTATGTTAAATTTTATATTTATGTACAGCGCGAATGTTCTTAACGACTACTTTTCTCTCTTGAAAAAGGTAAGTCGTGATTTATTGCCAGTGCCAAAATATATACCATATTTCCTGTAATAAAAGATTGCTGACGTCGCGATTCATACTATTTATTATGCCTTTTTGTTTGGTGTGAAGAATAAACCGTAAGCTATAGCAGTAAGTCCAATAGATGTTCCGTCATTTACGCTTGGTCATTTCATAGGAGACAGAAGAAACATTTTTTGAGGTCAAAACACGTACGCTCAGAACTGGGCCAACCGGCAATAAACAGCATATAAAAACCAAAGTTAGTATATCGTAGGTCAGACGTACTTATGAAATATTATTTCCAATACTAAATTTTTTCATAGGAAACGTGAATGAGCTAATATGGGTCAAACGTTGAATAAGAAAATATTTACGCGTGGTAAAATTTAATTTTTTGATAGTAAACATAAATGAGCCCATATGGATCAAACTCGATTAGGGAGATATTAAAACGGGGTAATAGGGTATACTCTCTGAAAATTACGGTCTTATACGCAGTATTTATGACGATATAACGGAATTGCATTATATAGCATATTAAGAATAAATTTATGAAATCATTGAACATTCATGTTGTATGGACATTCTTTAGCATCGCGCATATCCTTAGGGCGTCATGTCCATCAATAAGGAATAATTTAAATTGTAACGTCATTGCCGTCTTATTCAATTTTATGTTTTTTTTTCGAGATATTTTGTTTTTTGAAGAGAATATTGAGCAATTTTTTGCCGTTTCAAGAACGTTATCATCAGAAGAATAAGCAAATGGAAAGGAAGGGGCTAAGTGATGTTTCACAAAAATAATTCTAGGAAAGAAAAGAAAAAAATATGGGGTGATGAGAAGGGTGATGTGAGGGAGCGTTAAAGAAGGAAGAGCTCCGTGGCCGGCTGGGTTCTATGCCCTAGGAATCCAGGGGAGGAAAGCTGGGGGCAAAAACATTCAAGGGAAGAGTTGGGGGCATCGGCAGCAAGAGAATCTTGAGAGGTTGAAATGTTAGGAGCAAAAAGGGGAAGACTTAAACTCTCTCACATGCTTTCTATCTCTCGCACTCACTATCTTTGCCACCCTCCTACCCAGAAACGCCTTTCTCGACCGACCCCCAAGACCTTATGAGCCATTCTCCTTCTCCCAACTCCTCTTCCTCTACCTTTATGGGAGCTTCCCAACCCACCATCTCAAACCCCACAGGCTCTTGCACTTCCTTATAAACCCCACTCACTCCGACAGCAAGCTCTTCATTTCTTTTGCGGACTCGTCCGTGAAGATACACCACTCTTCCTCCACATGACTACTTTCGTAGTATATTTGTTTGCAAACGGGCGGCTCATTCCTTCGCACTTTCATTCCATTCTTCCTTCATATTCATCCCACGCCGTCGAGGCACTCGTATTGCTTGAAGATTTTCCCACTCTGTTTTGCTCAGAGAGGATTTCTATCTTAGTAGTAGCACCTTTAGTTGAGGAAAATGAGACAATGCCTATTTATACAGAACAATATAGTATATCCAAAAGTGTGAATTTGTTTTTCGTGACTATAGCGACTGAAAATTAATAGTATTCTTTTGAAGGTAACGGGAGGAAGAAAGATATCCATATATCTTTTAATATTATAATTTCTGCTTCACTTTCTATTTTCTTCACTTCTATAAAAATTAAGTTTCCCTTATATAATAAAATGAAGAAGTGGTGTAAATATTAATACCCTCGATCAATTTTTGCCCTTTGATGTAGATCACAAGTGCTTCATGATTTTTTAAATAGTCTTTCAAATTATTTTTCATGTTCTAAATTCATTAAAATGAAAATATTTAATGTTCTTTCTTTCATAATGATTTAGTTCCTATCATTGCCTTAACTCCTTTTAGGAAATACATAAAGCAACGCTTGAATTTAATCCATACCTAAACCCATTTAAGGCTTTCAACTCATTTATACCAGAGCTTTCCAGGCCCGAAGACGACTCCCGAACCGTTAATAACTGTGTCTAACACAGATTACGGCCCGGAAACTGCTAGCGCCACCGTAGTACCTGCGACTCCATTAGCCTCTCTACTTCCCATTTGATGAAGATAACTTAAACTAAATTAATTTTCCGAGAAATCAGGTACATATTTAATATATATATACGTGGGTGGTTTGTAAAGTTTCGGACTGTCAGAAAAAATGCCTTGCATCTTTGTTAGGTCGGAAACTTTTCAGACCACCCTTGTACGTAGAATTTACTTCCCATTCCAGGTAGTAGTCTGCTAATAAACATCTTGTATGGAACATGTGTAGTTAGGTATAAATAGGTTAAATATATAAGTCAATAATAGTTACTAATTACTCCATAAGTGGCTAACTATTTTAAAAATGACCTATTTCTAAGCTTTAAAATATCCTTAAAAAACTAGTATCTCATCACGTGACTATTATACGAGTACTTTAAGCAATTAAGACTTTTATGTGTTTGGATATTATGGTCACGACATATGTTTCAATTTATATTTTATTTTGTCAATGTATCTATATTATTATCAGTGTTGGGTCAAAAGCCATAGCAACAGAAGCCATGAAACAAGGCTATTTTTTCAGTTTTAAATTAGTATTTTTTATCTTTTAATTCTAATATATAAAAAATAAATGAATATGGTCATATTATTGATGATAATAACACCTTAAAAATAAAAATGATTAAATTTATGAAGGTGAAGAAGATTTACTTATGTAGATGCATTGTTGAACATAGACAGCAGTATTCGCGGTGCTACTGACAGTGCTATGACGATTGAGTCATGTCATGTCGACCATTAATAAGTTACGTTCACGCGCATATATTTTTTTTAATTTCACCGGATAATTTTTCTAGGACTAGCTTTTTCTAACTTTTTGGAAGCAGCATTATTTCTTTGAATTTGTTTCGAATTGCACGGAAGTTTTTGTAATCTATTTAATGCTTAAAAGTTCTCATCAATCTACACCAATGCTAATCAGACGTGTTCCTAACACTTTTTTCAGTAAACAACGCCTCAATCGCTCGGAGAACAGAACCTGAATTCCACCGTTATTTTGGTGATGGATTGTGGGCGGGATTTCTTTTTCTTATTGTCATTTCATGTCCAACCGAGGAAGGTATTCTGGGCTCCCTTTCCTCCCTTCGGAATAAATGCCTGGGAGTGCCCCTTCAGTTTTCTCCCCTTTAAATGAACGACAAATCTAAACACCGAGTGGCTTGTCACGTAGCATTTTTTAGAAGGCACCTCTTTAGACATGTCATCCATCAACCAACCATTGCCTCCGGACCCGTCACCCGTCGATTCGCCAGGCGAGAATCCTTACGTGAACTCTTCGGAGGCAGGGACAGAAAAGGGAAAGAAAGGGATCCAATCAACCATCCACCCTCCATCACCCGAGATTGCAATTCAGAAATTCAAGCCCGCCGAACTCGCATACTTGCCTGAATAATGGTATCGCTGTTAGTCATCGTCATTAACTCTTTACCATGTTATTCATAATTGCACATACCAATTTATTTTAGGTAATATTTGACCCTTCGGCACGGATTTTAAAATCCACAAATGTTTTGCGGATTTCAAGGCTTGGACATTTCTACTTGTAATATTACGTCTTTTTGCGCCATATTATATAATGTTTCAGGGTTGGCAAGGATTATAAAATTTTGCACCGCCAACTGCTCTACCATGTGCTTTGATCGACGAAACTACACACTGGCATTCCTACACAAGATTGATTGGTGCTGATTGACTAAAAACTCAATTAAGGATATAAATATGAGAGCCCATAGAATGATGAAAAACTAGATTGACTGTAAAACCAGATTTAGAAAACATTTCAGAAAGTGGTCTCGTTTATTGAATTTTAGACATAATTCAGAGGAAGTTTTAGTTGGTAACAGTACGCAAGAAATAACGGAAAAAATATAGTCTAATAATATAAGGCAACCATTTCAGAGAGTAAAAAATCATTCGCCTTGACCGGGATTCGAACCCAGATCCCTCGATATCCGGATATCGAGGGATCTGGGTTCGAATCCCGGTCAAGGCAAATGATTTTTACTCTCTGAAATGGTTGCATTATAATGCACACATAGCGGGTGACTCCGTTAAAGTTACTGTTACAGTTTCTTGAAATTAGTCTAAAAAATAATCAAGGTTAAAGTTATAGTAAAACTATAAAGGACGTAAAATAATTTGAAGCAATAAACGCATAGTAATTAAACCGTTCCTCTAAATCTCAGAAATGTTTTAAATAAAGTTATTTTTATTATTATTACTGGAACTCTCGTAGAATATAATCACATCATATATATATATATATATATATATATATATGTATATATATATATATATAGATGGTGCGGAAGTACTCACAAGAGCAATATAACTTTTGGACGGCACAATATAACACAGAATAAAACAGATAACACGTAAAAGGACACTCACACTGTAGATGATTTGAGCTTTCGGCCTACTCCGAGGCCTTCTTCAGGTCAGACTCATAAATAAATAAATAAATATATATATATATATATATATATATATATATATATATATATATATATATATATATATATATATATTCCCCTTCTTGTGTCCCGTCTATTTTTCCTTTGATGGGTGAAACAGCTCCATAACGCCATCTCTCGGGCAACATTTATCGGAGCACTTTGGCGCTTTATAAGATCGCAGATCTCAAGGTAAATCAGGTTTCCTTATTAGCTCAACTGGTAGAGCATCCGCCCGGAAAGTGGAAGGTCCGTGGTTCAAATCGCGGATAAGGAAATATTTTTACTTTCGTGATCTGCTCAAAAACCGCCTTCCCCACATGTCCTGTGTTCGCCTCTTATGTGTTTTCCTATCCCCTTTCCTTATACCTATTTCTGTTTTAATGAATATTTGTGCGCCGTATGGCGGGATTTTCAAGTTTATATATATATATACATATATATATATATAAACTATATATATACTATATATATAGTTTATATATATATATATACATATATATACTATATATATATATATATATATATATATATATATATATATAACGCCGTATGGCGGGATTTTCAAGTCTATATATATATATATATATATAGACTTGAAAATCCCGCCATACGGCGTTTCGATGTTTGAATGAATATATATATATATATATATATATATATATATATATATATATATATATATATATAAAACTTTTGGACGGCACAATAGAACACAGAATAAAACAGATAACACGTAAAAGTACACTCACACTGTAGATGATTTAAGCTTTCGGCCTACTCCGAGGCCTTCCTCAGGTCAGACTCTGACCTGAGGAAGGCCTCGGAGTAGGCCGAATGCTTAAATCATCTACAGTGTGAGTGTCCTTTTACGTGTTATCTGTTTTATTCTGTGTTCTATTGTGCCGTCCAAAAGTTATATTGCTCTCGTGAGTACTTTCGCATCATCTATATATATATATATATATATATATATATATATATATATTATTATTATTATTATTATTAGGTAATCTACCGGTTAAGGTAGGTTTTTGGATGGACACAACTATCAAATAAACATTTTGTGACTCCCCACCTAGCAAACTAATCTATATCAGGTCCCTCTTCATCTCGGTGTACTTCTTTCCTCCCTTCATCCCGTCCAACATCCCTATCCTGTTCCTACCCTTACCTCGCTTGCCCAACATTCTCCCCTCTATTACCCTCTTCAACATTCCACTATCGCTCAATACGCCTTTCATCCATTTTTCCTGCCTCCATAGGATTTCTCTCAACAAACCCCTCTCCTCACCCACCATTTCCAGTACTTCCTCATTTGTTTTCCTTTCGGTCCATTTCACCTTCTCCATTCTTCTCCACACCCACATTTCAAAAGCCTCCAATCTACGTCTATCCTCCTGCTTCAGCGACCACGTTTCCGCGCCGTACATAGCTACGCTCCATATCAGAGTTTTTACGAGTCTTGTCTTAACATCCCTACTCAACGTCCCCGTCATCAACTCCCTCCTCCTTGAGAAAGCCTCCTTGCCTAGCGCAATTCTTCTCCTTACGTCCCTACCACTTTGACCGTATTGGTCCAAAACACTTCCGAGATATGTAAACTGCTCTACCTGCTCTATTCTTTCCCCGCCTATTTTAATATTTAGCTTAGCCTTTTTCTTTCTGGAAAATCGCATAACCTTTGTTTTATTAATATTGATTCTCATCCCATATTTATCGCACTGAACCTCCAATTCACTCAACAAAGCTTGCAACCCCTTGGCTGACTGAGCAACTAATGCTTGGTCATCAGCAAACCTAACCGATTTTACGAGTTCCCCTCCGACTTTCATTCCTACCTCCAGTTCTTCCCATGCCTCTTTAATCATTTCCTCTACATATACGTTGAACAGTACCGGTGACAATGGGCAACCCTGCCTTACACCTCTTCCTAACACTGGCCATCCAGACTCTCCGTTCCCCACTCGCACCTGAGCAGTCTGAGACATGTACAGGTTGCGGATCAGTCTCCTGTCCCTCCAATCCATTCCTATTTTCTGCAATACACGCATTAATTTTTCCCAATTCACTCTATCAAACGCTTTTTCGAAATCTACAAAACAGGCAAAAACGTCCTGATTGTATTCTATATTCCTCTCGACTAGTGATCTCATTACTGCAATGGCATCACGCGTACCTCTTCCTTTCCTGAACCCAAACTGATCATCCCCTAAGTAATCATTTGCCTTACTCTCTATCCTTTTGTTGATGATCCTGAGAATAACTTTAGCTGCGTGGGATATCAAACTTATTGTTCTGTAATCCTCACATGACGAAGCCTTTGCCTTTTTTGGAATAGGAACTAACACCGATCTCACAAAATCTTCCGGCCAGATTCCTTCCTCATAGATACTACGAATCAGTCCATATATGGCCTTTTTCCCACCTTTCCCTAACCGTTTCAACATTTCTACAGGAATATTGTCCACCCCCACAGCCTTATTTGCTTTCATCTCCTTTAATGCCCTTTCTATTTCATCGTCGAGTATGCCTGGAACTAAGCTATCTTCTTCTACGTCATGTTCCTTTTCTATGTCTAACCTTGTCGGCCTAAGTTCTTTACCATACAGTGTTTCTATATATTCCTTCCATCTCTCTTGGATTTTTCCTGGTTCAACTATTATCTTACCCCATTTATCTTTAACTGTTAATATATATATATATATATATATATATATATATATATATATATATATATATATATATATATATATATATAAAGCAATTGGTGGTAATTTAATGATATCTTATCATTAAAAAAGAGGTGACGGTATACCCGTTCGACAACCTTTTTAATTGGCCACAGTGACCATTAACGTCTGTTCATCTATATTAAATTGGCGATTCAAACTACGAATAATTCACCATAGTGTATTGGATGTATACTCAAACAAATAGAATATGCAGATCAAAAGAAAATGGACCGTCTTATATACGCTCCTTAATAACCGAGTATTCCTATAGATGTAGGAGTATCATCCTAACGATTTTGAAAATTTTAAAGATATATAATGTCTATATAATATTTCCACCTATTTGAAATTTTGAAACTGTACACTTTATTAGATATTTTGGACCCTATATTACATCAATTCAAACAAATAACCTTTATAATTCTATACTAATATTTTTAACCCTCTAAAAAAAGCTTTTGCGTATAATATAAAATCTGAATATAGAAGCATATTATACCTGCATTTTTAGAGTAACAACATTATTTTTTTCTTTCAATATACCTATATTAAATGAAATCTTGTTGTTTAGCGTTTAAACGATGAAAAGAGAAAGCGGGTTTATGTATTTTTGAGCCCATTATGTACATAGAAAATTAGAGAACATGGGTATATAAAAGTTTAAATTTCTTTAAAAGGGAGAGTAAAAGAACTACGAAAAACATTTTTTAAGGTAGAAAAAACTATAAGATATGGCCCTAACGAGGTGTTATTAATTAAGGAAATTTTGGAAAGGAAATTAAATCTGGTGAAGGCATTTGACTCACTTTGTGTAGCGTTAAATCAACTTTCAGTCTTATCAAAAAAATATGTTTTAAAGACGCATTAGGTTATATGAGTGCTTTTTATAAATTCTTTGTACTGACCTTATTACCGCTGCGCTCAAATTTAAGAGTAATAAAAAATGAAGTATAAACATTAAGTGCTCGCTGGAATTAAGCACAATCTATGAGATGAATAATGGCTGTGTTTTTCGAAAGAAATAAAAGGTAGTTTAAAAATTATTTCAATGGTATACTTTACACTATTTTACTAGTTTTAACGTTTTGATCTGAGAAATTTGTCATTGCTCTAAGCTGTATAAAATTCAAAACGAATTTGCCAATAATACTAAAGAAGCAGGACGTTTATAAAAATTCCTTACTATAGCAATTTCTGCATGTTACAAAATAAATGCGTACAACCATATATACCAAGGAAAGTTTTGAATTTCCTTATGAGCAGTTGTTGTTTGTTAATTGGAGTGTATGACCTGTTAACCAAAAACTAAATAGAGATCATACTCATAGGGGTTAAAGGAGTAGACATTATGTTTCTTTAAGGAAAAATACCTACAAATTAAAATGTAAAAATTCAGTGAATTTTTGACATTTTTTAAGCCACGGTCTCTTTTTTTAAAATGGTGAATTTACGACGTAAATTATGAAAAATATAAGTAAAGTTAATTGTTTCAAATTGAAAATACAAAAAGGCTTGGTGAAGCATTGCTAATGATACTATCCGTCATGAAAAAGAAAAAAGTAGGAAGTTTGATTTCCTGGGTTATACAAAAGAACTTTTCATGTTCGATATCTTAAAATTGGCTGTATATTAGCAGCAGTAGAATTATTGAGAAAGAAAAATTGATTCACCTGCTTTATTAGAAAAGAACTACCCACTTGCAAGAATTCGCTCCTTAAATGGGTGATAATTGATGAGGTGAAAGTAAAATGTAACATTTTTAACCATAGTTTTGGGAGAAATATACATCTACTTGGAAAACGATTCTTATTATAACGTGTTCTTTAATTAAAAAATACTTAAATTGGGAATTGCCTAAAGAGGACTTACAATGACCTGTAAATTTTCTCCCTCCATTCTTATCACAATTATTACCCTAATTATTTTCTGAACCTATACTGCTTTCTAAACTTTCTTTCAGCTTTTTTGGATCTAAAGTTTCAACTGCTTTCTAAACTTTCTAAACTAACTGCTTTTTTGAATCTAAAGTTTCAGGGAATCACATCCTTTCCCACCCCTCTAATCGGCGCTGCCCACCGATTGTTTTCCTGCAAAATTAGCTCTCAGTGTAACACGTTATGGATTCTATCAAATGAGGCTCGCAATTTCCAAGGAGAGACGTTTTGTAAGCACACACGTAACATTAAATTCAATGATTTGACCCCTATTGGGGAGGATATTATTGTTCGATTTTAGAGAAATCGGTAATTATAAAAGAAATGAACCCGTGGCCTAAGTACAGTATAGTTCTTGCCCCTCTGAGGAATATTTATAAATTGATTTATTACTCAGAAAAATTTTAAACTTAAAGATTCAAATAGGTAGACTCTTTCATTTGCAGCATCCTGGAGCGGCTTGCATAGCGGCTGAGTTCTTTAAATTTCTAACTTTTAAATCTCTCCAACTTTATAAGCACCATTTTTCTTGCTTAGTTTCCATGACATTAACTTAAATGTGATGCCCGTATATGGATTCAAATTGAATAAATAAATATGAAATATAGGAATAAAATTTATCTGCACAAATAATAATGCGATAAGATTGAGAATAATATTCATTGTGCATGCACTGATCATTTCAGGTAGTGTATAAAGATGCACTGCTATGAGGGCACAAGCGTTTTATGCCACGTATTCCTTCACGACTATTTCTTAATTCGAAATAGAATAGGGCGGCCAACATCTAATTTCCAGTGGTTGAAGTTGAATCCGAGCGAGAAAAGAAAAAACATTTACCGGTGGGCTATTCTCGGCTCCTTGTTTCAAGTTACGCCCTCAAAGCCGATAACACACACATGCCTCCGGGGGGCATCAGACTAGCCTTCCCATTCAAATGTACCCGCTAGCAATTTGAAGGCAAGTCCGTGTTTGATTTGGAGAGGAATCCATGGTGAGCCGTCCTGTGATCTGAATGGACACGCCACTCGAAATTTATGTGCGTGACCCCGCAATGCCCCGTCTCCCCAAGCATCCCCGTCCCCTCGACAAATTTTGGGACGCTAAGGGTCAGACTGTACATCTGGGTTAATTTTCTCACGTTCTCGAGAGAATTTAACACTTTGACTTCACAGGCATGAAACTCGTTGTCACAGATGGAGCCAGCGTTGATGAGTGTCTCCCGATGCTACCAAATAATATTTTGTGTCCCATAATCACTCTGGTCACACCCTCGAAGAGCAGTCGATGGCTGTACGAATCATTTGCAAATTGTCAAGGAATATTTTACGAAAAACTTTCTCGATGTAATTAACGTCCGTAGCGTTGAATACATGGTATCAATTGTTTTCATCGTTCAACGATTTTTATTTTCCTATTGCAAGTCAACTCCAGATATCCAAACGGTCATGAATATAATGTAACAGTACTCAAATGACTTATTGCACTATGCACAGGTATCTCTTCACTCATGCTTATTGCGGGATTCACTAAATACGTAAATATGTGTCAACATTTAGTAACATTTATTGCTCTCATGTACTGACACAAAAACTTTACGCTCCATGTATTGTTGTCTAATGTAATTCCTTTATAGTAAATGTAAAGCCATTGTAGAAAAAGGTAACTGATTTTAATTTATTTGTGTACCTGTTTTATTACCAGTTGAGGACTTAAGTAAGTATGGATCAAAATTAAAAGGATATGACATTTAACCTTACCATTTTAAATTTAGTCATCTTTTACTTCTTTTGTTGTTGGTGGTGTCTATATTTTAAAATACAGTTATAAAAGATTTTTGCGCTTTGTTTACTCAATTTTTATTAAGGAGAGGAAGGAGAGGTATTAATTTTATTACTCATTAACTCACGTGAAATTTACAAATATTACTACCATAATATTTACCCTTAAGTTATTTTAGACTTAATATCATGAAATTAGAAAGGTTGCTTAAGCCCTACCTCGATTGGAGTATTTTAAAATAACAATCTGTAAATATTACAGCTGCCGATAATATTGTTCGAACATCATAGAATTAATGATCCAAAACAACAACAGAGATATTATGATGCATTACAAATGACTGGGATCGCCAAATTTTAGTTTATGGCCATTAAACTTCGAAAAAGGAGATCCTACTGCTGGACTAATAAATTATGCAGTATCAATGGGATTATAAATTTATTTAAAAGATTAAACATGACGGTATATCAGGTTTTTGTTTTTATTTTCCTTTTCCCGCTTTGAGCTTCTCCATTAAATTAAATCTGGACATCGTCAACCTATGGATTCGAAAAATCCCAATTTGGTATCACTTTATTGGTTTACGCGTTTTGAAATAACTGCTTTACGTTCACGAGTTTTCCCGTGGGACACCATTCCTACGTACATTTCGTAGGTTTTCTTCATCGCCGATTCACTCCTTTTATAATTCAATAATTCCTCTATAAACTTATTTCTCGGTTTCTTCTGATCTTTTCCTTCTCTTTGACTTTATTCTCTCAAAAAGATCAAAATGGAAGGATAAATAGATTATAAAAGGGATATAAGGGAAATCTTCAAATTTTCAGCAGCTTGCGTGTAGCGTTGAAAAACTGGCCCCTGATATTATATTTTGGCTCACGGGAACATAAATAGATCGGAACGGAAAAGAAAAACAGGTGGGAGGTCGATGTCAAAAGGGATGCTCTTGAGAGAAAACATCCGTATGAAGATCAAAAATGACAAGGAAAGAAAGTTAAAACAAAACAATAGACGACTATTTTGCGCACATGATGCAGGGTTTGTGTGGGGAACGATGAATATTCATGGATACGTTCTGATAAATGTATTCGTTTGAATCGAGTGTGAAGCGTTTCGTGCAGTAACACAATCGAAAATCCTTGGCAGTTGTCGGAAATTTGTTGATTTTAATATGACGAAAAATTCAATTCCAATTAAAAATTTGAATAAAATATTTGAGGAAAACGATCAATAATTTTATTTCTAAATTAAGATAAGATCATCTACTCGTAAGATCTCTTTCTTCAGTCGATCAATAATTTAATTTTTAATGTAAAACAGGATCATCTAAGAGCTATTACTTCAGTCAATTGAAATATTTGTACATAATTCAACCTTCCTCGAGTTGCTATTTCTTTTTTCCGGTTAATTAAAAACCTGCTCCCGGTCGTTAACCTATACATTCGATTTACCAGGTTGCGTCAAACAAATACGGAAAAGAGACACACCAACGTGACTTAAAATTTGCTTATAAAAGCCTTTTAAGGTAGAAAACTATCAAAGCCAACATCATACGAGGTATGGTGTATATGGTTCCCGAAATAATGCATTGTTCCTTTGAAATTTCAGGAAATTAATTATCCTCACTCATTTAATCGGGAAAAATACGTATGAACGAGGAATAATAGAAACTTTAATAATTGAGAAAACGTTTAACACTCACTCAGCTATACCTTCCTTTGAATGTTTAGTCATTTCATTTATTTGTTTTTAAACTACACTTAATATACCAATAGAACCTGTTAGGCTTCCCTACTCTCGCAATTTCATTGAATAAGCTTTGCTTTCTTCTCTATGTAGGGGACATAGTGAATTTTTCTCTTGGAGTTGTTGAAAGTATTAATTTACTCACGAGAGGAGAGTTTTCAAGGCACTTATTTGGGATTCAATTCAACCACTTTTCTTTTCCAAAAGGATTCGTTCCTATTCCTTTCTCCATTCCATGGAAGCTATGAACATCCCCAATCGGAGGCGAGGGATAATGTAGTGGTACCCTCGCGAGTGGGATCTCTCCCAACAACCTATCCTAGTTCCTCTTCTGCCTCTCTTCTACCCCTCGCCATCTTGGCTGCAGGAGAGAAGTGGGACCCTAGAATGGATGTACGCACGGCCTGGCGGACGGTATGAAGAGAGGCGTAATGAATGGGGGGGAGAGAAAGAGATGGGCCGGAGATTCCACCCAAATTTTCACGCTTATTTACCATCTCTCTCATAATACGTCACACGTAATCCACTCCACCAAGGTCACTCTGCCCTCCTTGCAGGTCATCCTCCCTCCATCCTCCAGCCCATTTCCTTCTCTCCATCTTCCCCATACCACCAAACTCCCTCCCTAAATCATTTTCGGATTTATATGAACGGTTGCCGGAATGCTTGGTATGAGTGCCCCAAGGGGGAAAGAATATATTCCTGGGGCGTGCTGTTTATGCAAATGTCGCCTTCACCCTCAGGCGGTGGGGTGGACCGACCCTCATAAACGCGGGGTTCTTATGCGAGGGACCAAGGCTGTCATTTCCGAGGCGTAAAATGTTGTATTTCCTGCTTCGTCAACGGATGTATGCCGATGAGATATGGAATTAATTTGGAACAAATGAACGCATTCCTACTTTATGCCCGAAAAGCTTGAGGCGTAGCAACGTTTAAAAATATAAGCCCAGGCGTTTAATGAGCCTTGAGGGGTGATTGGAACACAATGAGAATATCAAGACTAAAAATGATGGCCTTAATTATAAATAGTTCGAAATATTTGTTGGATTCTCTTAAAATTCGAAATCGGCATTATGCTTCATAATGAGTCGTAGGTCCCATTTGCTATAAATAAGTAAACATATTTAGTCTTAATATCGTTTCTCATTGCATAATCAACAGTATCATAAAAATTACAATTTATTACACAAATAATTTGGAGGATTTTGCAACTGTTTCTTATAAATATCTTACTTCTACCCCAATGCTTATATCAATTCAGTTTAAACTGAAAACATCGCTTTTGCAAAATTCAAATGAAAACCATCCCAATTCAAAGAAAATGAGGGAGATATCGAAAAGCTAACTTTTAGAAGAGAATCTGCTGATACTCAGTAAAATTCATTAACTTTAGAGTGTAATCATCATTCGTCAGGACCGGGATTCAAA
This sequence comes from Hetaerina titia, assembly GCA_037158775.1. Taxonomy (NCBI): domain Eukaryota; kingdom Metazoa; phylum Arthropoda; class Insecta; order Odonata; family Calopterygidae; genus Hetaerina; species Hetaerina titia. The sequence goes on from CM073771.1 coordinate 47,657,263, forward strand.
CCCAGATCCTTCGATGTCCGGCCGAGTGGTTTAGTCTGTTAAGCTGCCGAGATGTCCTCTTTCATTTTGAATTTTCGGGGGCTGTTCAAGTAACAAGAGATTGTGGCAAAGTACCGTAGATGTCACAGATATTATTCCCAGTCGTGCGCGTTGTGACATGGTACACAAGGTGATAGTTGAAAAGGTAAAATATTTTGTTCAAGGTGCAAATGTATATAGTATATATATATATATATGTATAAAATATATGCATGTATATAAATATCTAGTTTTAGTTATAATTTATTTAGAATATATTCTACCGTTTAAAGGAGGTCATTGGTGAACACAAACTAGATAGCGTTTCAAAAAGACAGTTCATGATCTCTCCCAATAAGACACACTAAAACGTCTATAACTGCAAAATCCATTCTTAAACTCCGGTTACTTCCTTCCCCCATCCATTCTGTTCAACATTCTTATCCCATTTCTATCTCTTCCTTGTTGGTTTTACTCTCAACCCCCTTAGTATTCAACAATCCATCACCAATGGAATTTGCTATTGATCCATCTTTCCTGCCTCCTTAGAATTTATCCGATATTCTCTGCTCCTTCAACATCCCTAGCAATTCCTCATTAACTTCTTTTATCACTCCATTTCACATTTTGCGTTCTTTTCCATGCATACTTTTTAAAAGCCTTATTATTTTGCTTCAACGACCATGTGTTTTCACGCCCTATAAACGTTTTTAAAGACTTTTTTATTAACATTATAAATGAACACCCTTGTCATCAAATTCCTCCCGGTAGTGAATGTCTCTTGGCTATCGAAATCCTTCACTTATGTTTATTATTATGGAGTTACGTTCGTCACGTAGTCTCTCCAGGTCCATTAACCCCGAGGTTGGGTGGCCATTCCTTCGTCTACCCGCACGGCCGTGATGGCGAACAAAGGGGTATAATCAGAGAAGAACCGCCCGGAATGTCGGTCCGCTGGATTAGCGTAAGAGAAGACAGAATTCCATGTGGTCCTATGAAAACCTTTTTTTTTAAATGAAGCAACATGTTTTTGATCAATTTTAAATGAAAAAATAGAACTTCGACCCTTTTTAAATGATTAAATCACAGGTATATTACCTATAAACATTTGGATGTAAGTCGGTTTGCACGGAATTACATATTTAGATAACAGTGAAGAGCTATCAGAGAGGAAACCCCAACTATCCATTTAATTTCATAATAATCATGGAATATGAAGACCGAGTAACATGTGGAGATGGTATTGCAAATTCAACCGGGCTACGAGTGTGGGAGAGGTATAACACATGGGTCAGGGTATCTGGGAGAATTAGCATTCATTTTGTGTAAGATATACAGGAGCCACGTGGTGTCTCTTTGAAAAATGTTTTCAACCAAATACTATATATAGGAAATTTAAATGAGTAACAGAATAAACTCGCTGCTCGTTGGATACCCCTGGCGTTCAATCGGGGATTAAGGTCCATCACCTTCCGGGCGTGATTCATTGTATGCGACGTTAGTTTTAGTGTCTAAGTAGAGGTATCTATCAGAAAACCCAAATATTTTAGTTGTCGCGGGCACTAGTATACAACTGGAATTTACATTATTACATGCGCCGACAGTACCACTGGGTTTTATACGATTCAATCGTCCAAGCATAAAAACATATGGGAAACATACATCGAATCGGAATACTATTTTACTCGTTAATGCCTTTGCAAAACGCTCTCCCGACAGCGAAACGTATGTGCAAAACGTGTGTCTCCCAACGATAGCCAGTAACATATCTATCAATATCATATCTATTATTACAATAAGTGCCGTAATATTTTCGCAATTCGGGATGAAGGGAAATTTAAAAAATACCCACTTTTCAGAGCTATTTTGAGCATTCCGGAATTTGAAGGGATTTTAGGCAGCACATACGATATGACGAATCATAGAAATTTATTTTAGGAAATGTGTATTTACCCTTCAAAGATGACATATTGTGGATAAATCAAGCCGAGCCGTCAGCTTTAGGAACGAGATACTCACGGAAAGCTGTCTTGGGGCTCTCCTTGGAGATAATGGCGGTGTCCAACATGTCTTCCAGGAGCTGGGCCATAATCTCACTGAGTCTGGTCTTCTGCATAATGACGGGCGTGGCCCGAGACTTGCGCAAAACTATCTTCTTTTACGATTTGTCCCCTGACGCACCTGTCTGATCTCCCTTTCTAACACTGCATATTCCGATTGTTCAACCGCCACTCGCACCTTAGCAGTCTGAGACGCGTACCGGTTACGGATATTCGCGTTTACTTTCAATCTAATCCTATTTTCTGTGACACCTTCATTAATTCTACACAGTTCACGTTATCGAGTACCTTCTCGATATATGCGAAACATAAATTCCTGATTCTATATTCCTCCCAATTTAATTAATCTATCTAATTACAGCTATAGCATTCCGCGTCCCTGTCACCTTTCTGAACCTAACATGATCATCCCCTAAGTAAACGCCTTTCCCTGCAAACTTTTATTACTGATCCTAAGAACTACTTTAGTTGACTGAGAAATTAAACTAAAGAATATGTAATTCTGCCATTTAGCTGCCTCTCCTTTTGTTGAAGTAAGAATTGACACAGATTAAAGAATTTTTGCGAACAAATTCATCCCTCATAAATGCTACGAATAAAGTTTTTAAAAACTCTTCCCCCACGATATCCTAAACACTTTAGTTGTTCTGCGGGAATGTTAGCTATCCTCACGGCTTAAGTTTGGTGTTCGTTCCCTTTATGCGTCATTTGGCGCAACATTAATTAGAGCTGAAATAAAATTATCCTCTTTTACATCGTACCATCTTTTAATGTTCATGATAGCTGTCTTTACCATAAAAAGCTTTTAATTTATTTTCAGTGGTATCTGATTCAGTAAATTATTATCTTTGAATGCCTTCTCAGATTGTCCCTTCTTCTTTCCGAAAAGTGTCTTCCCCTTTCAGTAAAAAAACTCCTATTTATAGTATTGCTTTTTAAACTTTCCATATGCACACACTGCAACTTTCACCATGTTTTTTTTCAGCCTATTTTTGCTCCACTTCAGTTTATTATTAAAATATTCCTACGTGTATTATCTTATAGCTAAATCTGGGTATAAGATAATACTTATTCTTTCATTTTTTTCCTTCACCTTTCTTTCTAAAAATTATGTCCATAATAATTCGTTTTTTTGTCCTTTACGGATAAATTGTTCCCATAGTTCCCTTTGCAGTATTCGATATCCATTGTTGTTGGTTATATTTTCCTTCATTTATAACAACCATTTGGAATATGCTCCTAATACATTGTTGCAATGTGCCTAGACTCCTTTCTTTTATGCCCAATTTGTGCTACTTTATTCCATTCCTCTGTCATTTTTTGTGTTTTATACTCTTCAATCTGACATTCCGCTCCAATAATCATAAATTATTATCTGAATCCGCATTCGTTATCGGAAACTTATGCTGATAAATCGCTCTCTTCCCAAACCTGTGTCCAACTATGACCGAGGATTACTGATAAATTTCTGAAACCCTGGTCATCTATGTGTAGTACCTACTCCTATTTTACCATTTAAACCGTCTTCGTTACGACTAAACATTACACTCGTCTAGAACTATTGATTTCTTCGAGCGGTCAATCCTTGTTCCTAAGTCGTTTTCTTCTAACGCACCACCGAGGTATTCATCTTTCATTTTGTTTGATATCCCATCACTATAAAGTGTTTCCTTTCAGTAAAATAGGCAATTGTTTCCTCTAATTGATCTTACTATATGTAATATAATATTGTTCCTCGCTATGATTGCGATGGATTCTATTTTACCACATAACCCCTAAGTAGGTAACACGGTCAATGTAGATGGTTATAAATATATTACAGTGGAATATTCTGGCCATTTACACAATCTTTTTATCGCCACGTTCCGCACGTGATGCAAAACTGAACCCGAATTTGGTCTTAAAAACAGTAAGTAAAAGGTTATGAAAAAAATAAAGTGTGTTATGGGCATGGCAGTGATGGTTGCGTAGTAAGACCGATCATGGGACGTAGGGAATATAAAGCAGAGGGTAAAAATTTTACTGTGCCAAGCCTTATTCACAATAGGGAAAGTGATCCATATAATTCCTTTGTCTAAACCTCCCGATTAGTTACATGGATCTACAAGAGGAAGGAGACGACAGTGGTCCCGCTGCTGTTTGTTTTGCGACGGAGATAATATGAGCCAATTCCGTTTTCTACACGAATGTGTATTTCCGGATTCTGCCTATCACAAAGTCTGGTAGGGGACGGCCGGTAGATCAGAAACATTAAAGTCTCTCAGTATTCTACGTTTTATATTCTGGGTTTGAAATTTTGCCTGATGAAAGTGTTAGACTTTTACATCCTCTTACTTTATTTTCACATATTTTTTGTTAATAAATTAAACTTTTAAAAAATGTAATCCAGTAATTGTTTACTACACTATGCTGATGAAAGATTCATCTAATCCTATGAAAGTAATTACTCGGGAAATATAATTTCCTAAAATTTAATGTAGCGGGCCGTAACTAATTATTGTGAACTTATATATATATATGAATATTTCGTCATTTGCTTTGCTACGTATCATTGATTTCTTGAATTACCATCTGTTACAAAATTCTTGAATTTCTTATGAACTCATATCAATTATTTTATTAAATACTTCCCCAGTTGGGAAAAAGTAACATTGAAAAGATGATACCCACTTCACGGCCATCCGTATGCCTGTTATAACTTTAAAATTTGGTGCTCTAATGTTTTTTATTCGTATTTTGACTAAAAAGTACCTAATAGTGTTTTCACCGCTAGTAAATTAGTCGTTAAGATAATACATGCATTCTTTATATTTAAATTTTTTTCCGAAAAAATTGGCCTGAAGCCACTGAGTTCATTCATAATTGCATATGCATCACATTGAAGGTGATTCTCTAAATCAGTATTGCTTCTTGATTGTGATGTGTTACTGTTTGTACGTGGGGAAGTCGTAATCATCAATTAAACTCTAATTGATGGATGGGCGATTAATTTCGCTTTAGAGCACAAATATATGGAGGGGAATACGTATTATAATCAGAGTGTGGTTGTGACGAAGCAGTTCCGGTTATGTGTTCGAACGTTGCGAGAGTTCACGCCTTTGAATTATTTCTGCACATAATCCAGGAGTTAGGAATAATAATTCGCAGCGTACTTATACAAATACATAACTTATGAATGCACGTATTTTTTGTACATTCAATTTTTGGCTTTGAAATATCTTAGATAATTCCGAACCTCTATTATATATTTGAGAACAGTGTTCATAATCTCCGTTTAAATTTGTCATAACTCAAACAGTGATTTATAAAGTGGTGAAAGGTCCATTTACTATACTTCTATCTAGTTACTTTCTTCCTAGTTACTTATCTAGTTTACTATCTAGCTCTTTCTACTATGAACTTCTATATGTTAAACTTGCAGCCAACACTTAATTGGGTTTGTGTCAGGTGTGTATTCCATATCATCATGAATTCGTTCAGAGTACATGGTAGGTAATATTTAGAAGATAGAAGATCAATTACTATTAAATTAACAACTATTGCCTCACTAATTGGTCAATATTTACATTTTAGATTATTTTCCTTTAAAATCTTAAATAATCTCTAAACACTGCGATAACAATAATTTTGAGGACCGATTACTTTCATTTATGGTGACACTACTCAAGGGAAATTTCACTGAAGCACAGTTTTGGAGCATATCTCTATTTTTGCAAAAGCATATAACCGCGTTTTTATGTTTTCTATGGATAAATCTTAAAAGTACTGACTTAGTAATTGTTACGGAAATAAAAAAAAACTCGTGGAAATAAGGTTAACTCGTTTTTATAATTAGAATCCATGATATATTTAAAAAAAGTGCTAGGAAAAAACAGCTTTTGAATCATTACAGTTCTGCGATTTTGTCCACATATTTAAGTAATCTAGGCTTATATACACTTTAAAATGGATGAAATTTGAACGTGTTTTGCAAACCCTCTGGAACGGTTTACTATACATTTAAATGTAAAACTTAAACCCACAACAATTACCAGCGCTAATGTTGGTTTTAACACTAAGGGCTGAGTTAAGCTAATGATAATCCTTATATGGCGTGTTGCGTATTAGGATAGGAGTCCGAAATTAAAAAAAATAGGTTTTACAGAGTGAAAAACAATAGAATATTATGAAAATTGTACATGAATGTGCTTTACTGTAGAATGAGAAGTTGTATGTGCTGTTTAGCTTCTCATGTTTTCTCCATAACTTTCGAAAAAATTATAATATGTATATGGCCGTGAACATAAGTACATCTGTTTTATGGTTTCTATAAGAGAGATATTATACCACTTAGATACTTTAAATATTTTTGCTCGTATTTTGGTTGGATTAGTGCCGTATTCCAGAGGAAAAATAAACTTTTCGATTAATTACCCCGAACATATTATAGGCAAATTTAAGTATATTTTTTACGTTCCCAACGTGAAAATCAAAGCTTAATTCTCACTACACATCAATGGTTATGAAGCAAATAGATCTTCCTTAACACTAACAAAATACCAGCAAAGTAAGCTTATCTCACCGCTATGAATAAGGACACAGGAAGCCCGATCCAACTAAAATTTTGAAAAACACTGCCAGAAAAATATTATTAAATACAGCATGATCAAGTATTATGAAATTGTTTTCATTTTTGTGACTTAAGTTGAGGAAAATACACCGAATAACCTCGTTTCAATATGAATGACTAAGTGCGCATATTTGAAAATAGCCCGGCAAATAACACCGCGGTTTTGATCCATCCAGGGTTTCCGAGTGAAATAAATTATGACCTATTATTCATTTCTATTTAATGCGCTTTCGTTTTAGATGATGTATTCGTAATTTTGAAGAGTGATATCAGAAAATAAAATCACAATTACAAATTTCCCTCATGTTTGCTTATAGAAATAGGAAAATGTCATTTCAAGTGATTATCTTATACTTTCTTCACTCAGGAATATTGTGAGAAAATTATTAAAACTATGATTCAATGATTCAGTTTCAAAATCTACGATTGTTCGTAACAAACTTTACCTTTTTACCAAGATATGAGAAGCAGCCTAGCCTGTCGGCATCTCTTGGGTATTATCCCCCAAGGCTAAAAGGGACTCAAGCAGCCGTTTATCACCAAAGCCCTCTCCACTTCAAGCTCCTTTTCTCTTCCATGTCAAAATTTCAAGGCGGCGATGAACCATAAATCTATACCAAGGACCCTTTAACTGGCGTTTCTTTTGTATTCATTTTTTTGATTTTCATAATATTACTCTACGTAACATTTCTACCATTTATTTTCCAGAAATATTTTTGGCAAAATCTGACTTGGATGTTGGTTTCGATTCCATTTCTTTCCAAACGCATAAGCATTTTTATCGTTAATTTTTTCGTGCAGTCCTATTTAAATTGTAGAAAATATTAATATCCAGAGACTGTATGCACCATTGTTTAATTTTTCGTTGAGTACACACAATTTTTGAGCATTTATTTCATGATATCTAAAATTACTACAGGAACGGATGTAAAAGCATCCTTCAATTCCCTTTGTTCCTTTTACCACTCATCATAATCATCATTCATGCCAGCCAATCTGTAAGTGCTTCTTCTACACGTCCTGTCCATTAGGATGATTGTATCCTGGTGTGATGCGGTATGCTTATACAGATAGGTATTGCCACGCTAACTAATCTCCAGGATATATTAACTAACATGTAAAATTTATGAAAAATTGTACACCTGACTGATGTTATTCTATCACAATATCTCATTTAATAAACTGATGTGTTCAGCATACCATATCGTTAGCAACATATTACTTTGTACAAATCTATTAAATTTTTTGTTTGTTCCCCTCATATTTTCTTCCCACATTTCATCATCCTCATCGTTAAATGCGTAGATTTTTTTAGAACTCTCTTATGTTTCAGATTGTTATAAATTCGATATTCCCCTTGAAAAGTATAAAAATTCAACGAATATGTCGATTTTTCTAAAGTGAAAAAACTCAATTACTTCACTTAGTCTTTAATAAAATGAAAAATTTCAACAACAAGTTAGCGTCATCCCGCAAATTTAATTTTGATTTTGCCAGAGCATAAGATAATTCCATTCAAATAGACGGGCACACGCACGCATATAAACATAAATCGGAAAGTCGTCCTAAATTATTAGCATTTCCGCGGAAATTGCAAAGAGGTTTTTCATTATGAACCCTTCCTTTGCCACGTGCGGATAAAATATAATCAATTGATATTAAATTATATGAATATTTTTTACAATTGAAAAACAGCCGCACATCAATACGTATTTTTGATTTCACTGAAAGTTAACACTGATAGGCAACAAATTTTAAAAGAAATGTTTTATCAATAAATGGAACATGTAATTTTTAAATTTGCCATCCAAATAATTTTATATTCTATGAACAAGCCAAATATATTATAACTTAAATATGAACATTTAAGTTTATTCCTGAATATTTATATTGCATTTAAATAATAAAGCTTAAATTGTAAATTTGGGTGTCCCATTAAACCAGCATATAGAAAAATTTCGATCGTATATGGGTATGTTAGGAATAAGTTAATAATAAAGGAATAATAATTTAAACTTGTTGAAAATGCTTTTCCTACCCTATTCTATGCCTCACGATTATTATTCGTTTCATAAATCTAGCTACCGTATTCAAATCATGGCATTTGGACCGAGACGCAGCAAATTGCTTGGGATCCGGAAAAAATCACTTTTACGCACAAAAGTGGAAAATAAAGGCGTCGGGATCTCGGACTTTTTCAATTTTTTTAAAGTCCACCTCCCCCCTAACAGTAAGAAGAGAAACTTAATTATTACTCGGTTTCCGGCCAGAAGAGTACTTTCCGTTCGAGCTGTTTTTTTTAATTTATGTTCTGAAGTCGGAAAGGGATGTGGATTAGATGCACGAAAGATTTAATGCCGAGTGAGAAATGCCTTTCATTGGCAACAAATTTTAAAATATTCCTTAAGGAATCTCTTTACTGAATTTGAAAAATAAAATTTATAATATCCCAAAGGAAAGAAAAAGAAACGTAGAATGTGAGAGAATATTTAAAACAGCTTTAAAGCACATGCCACCTTATTAAACGCAAATTTAAGGGTATTTACCATTAGTTTACTAGTTACTTAATCACTATTCTTGAAGAACCCTCGTATTTTAATGGTTCAGAAACTAAAATAGCTTAAGAGGTATATAATAAATTCTTTTGGACCTCTAATTGAAAAAACGATCTGAGATACGAATTTTTGAGTATTTGGTTTTTTCTCTGAAAAATATATTTTTTTGTTTGGATATGACTTTTTATGGGTACTAATTCTTGATACTGTTGTTCGGATAATTGGTAGTTTTCGTAAGTGATGTCAGTTGATAATTTATTCTTCCACAACGGGGTGAATATTATATTGATAATATTCACCCCGTAAAGTATAATATAATATAAATATTATATTATAATTTACTTCAAAACTTCCTCTTATACTTATTTTTACTTACACTCTTCCTCTGACAGTCTTACTCATCCTCTTATAACTCCTCTTACACTTAAAATAAAAGAGGTTTTGCACCCAATGATTGTTTACCCACAAAATTAAAAAAGTAACAATACTACTTTATGATATTTTTATTTTATTATCCTTTGAATTTCAAAGGATAATAAAATGTAAGGTTTCAAGAAACTGTAATAGTAACTGTAACGGAGTCATCCGCTATGTGTGTATTATAATGCAACCATTTCAGAGAGTAAAAATCATTCGCCTTGACCGGGATTCAAACCCGGATCCCTCGATATCCGGCCGAGTGCTTTAACCAATTAAGCTACCGAGACGTCCTCTTACACTCTGAAATTTTGGGGGCTTTAAAGGAACAAGATGTTATGACGAAATACCGTACATACAATGTCACAGGCATTCGTAGTCGTGCGCGACGCGCTACAGTCCACGATGTTAATAAAGCCAATTTCAAACACTTAGGCTGTTCATACCTTAGACAATTAACATCGTGGACTGTGGCGCGTCGCGCACGACTACGAATGCCTGTGACATTGTATGTACGGTATTTCGTCATAACATCTTGTTCCTTTAAAGCCCCCAAAATTTCAGAGTGTAAGAGGACGTCTCGGTAGCTTAATTGGTTAAAGCACTCGGCCGGATATCGAGGGATCCGGGTTCGAATCCCGGTCAAGGCGAATGATTTTTACTCTCTGAAATGGTTGCATTAAAATGTAAGGTGTAAGCGAGAATTTTAGTTACATGTTCTAAAAATACTTATCAATGACCTAGTCATAGTTTGCGAATGCTCAACAGTCTACATTAGGCAGACTGGTAGGAAGTTCAAGGAGAGACTGATGGAACTCATGGCTTGTTATAAACTTGGACATTCAAATTCCAACTTCTCAAAGCACCTGCTAGAAAATGGTCACCGGAGTTATTTCACCCTAGAAATATTGTATTCTGAAGGCAAAGGGCTTCATCTAGGCACTCTTGAGCAAGTAAAAATTTTGAAATAATTAATTGCTAATTGTGAATTATCTCTTGTATACTTCCCGATTTCCCTTCCTCACCCTTTCTCTTTTCCACTAACTCCATCCTGTCCCACAGCTTTGCGCATCCTCGGTTTTTCCCCTGCTTCCTAATCCTTCAACCTCGACTCACCCTTAGCCTGTAGTCCACTGGGAAGGGCTAGCTCTTCCTACCTCCTACCATCACATTCCAAACACTTGGCAATTATCCTCTGGGGAAATCCCACCCACAACCCTACGCACCCACTACTTCTTTCCATCTACCGCCTTCACACCTTTACAGACCCTTTCCCCACTCTCTATAGCATATAAGATGTTGCTCCAAATTGTATTCTTCACCTGATGATGACGTGAATCAGTTAATTGAATATGATGTCAGGAAAGGAAAGTTTATAAATAATTATAGTTGCAACTACAAATGATATAAACCGCTTCGATAGTCTTCTCATATTGAGCAATTGAATCTGAATACCGATCGTGTTTAAAATTCTTGTATTACTATTTTATATAGTACAATATTTACAAAGGCATTTCATTCACCCATCCTATTCTTCTAGTTTTTCCGTTTTTAGAGTTAAAATTACGCTAAAACCTTGATCATTGCACAGCTATTAATAAAGCACACATGAAACAAATTATCATTTTATGCAGAAGTTCAAACTCAAGGTGGTACCAATTTAACTGACCAATAAAGGATATTAATATGCTTAGATGATGCATTGAAAATTCTCTCAAACGGTATTTACCCAAGGGTCCAGACTTTACTTAGCTTTGGACACTACAGATTTAGACGATTTTTATATCATGATTCTGCAAAAATTGGTTCGGCTTTCCAACACTCTATTTTTATGTAACATCTATATTTTATGTCAATAAACTGATCCAAAAACTTAAATTTTAAGTTATAGAAATTAAATTTCATCTTAAAAAGTACCAGTATCACTGCAAAACAAAAAAAATCAGTCTTTGCAATGATTCCTCGCGGAGGCGGGATTTCCCTTGTCTTTCCTACGATTCGTGGGTGAGAAAACTTTAAATAGATCTACAGTTGACCCTCAGAGTTTCGACGGTCGCTGACTTACCGGCAACCTGCTCTGAGGGGTCGTAGGGTGAGAAGTGAAAGAAGAAATGCAAGTACCGTGAGGAGGAGCGTGGTCAGAGACCAATTATGACGCAGCAAATAAATGTAGTAAAATTAATGGAAGCGCACTCATTTCCAGTGCTTCTTTCGTTCAAATTCTGATGAAAATATAAATCCGTTTTTAACAAAGTTACTAACGATCTGCACACCGTCATATTGATCTGCAATTCGCAACGGGAACGGACGCCAGGGGCTGGTTATCCATTTAGAATGTTTGCTGATTCGGTGTTTTTTTTATTTTTAGGTAGTAAAAGTTTTGTAGTTAACGCTAATCTACTATCGCTAGAAATTGTGTGGGGAGAGAAAGTTTATTCATATCGCTTTATTAGTCCCTCATTAAGCCTTATATTCTAATCGGATACCAAAGTTTAGATTAAATAATAATGAAGGAATATGATTTAGATAAATATTTTGAACCTAAATGATGCCTCGCCAGGTTCTCAGTCAACCCTCAAGGGTGAGAAGTCAAACTTAACTAAGTGGTGGTCGTTTTTACGGGAGGGGACTGACAGCAGGTACGTACTAGGCATACTCATCAAGTAAGAGCCGTTTGCTTATATTTATATATTGGCGCTTTTGAACACAGTTTTACTCCTGCAGCGCCATCTAATGATTCATTGAAAAGCTATAGCAGCATTTGTTTTATTTCAGAAGTCGTTTGCTTGTGCGAGAATTCAAACAACAATGGCCGCGACAATCGTTGATCCCGCCAGATGTGAAGTGCACTCTGCCATACGATTATCGTATGCAAAAGTATTATCGGCTGCTGAAATTCATTGGGAGATTGCCTAGTTTATCAAGTTACTCTTATGATTGAAGGAAAGGTTAGAAAATGGTGCCGTGATTTTAAAAATGGACGAACAAGTGTCCAAGACGAAGAGCAAAGTGGCAGGCCCAGTATTCTGACCGATGAAATTGTTCCGCAAGTGGAACAAAAACTTCGATGTGATCGTCGATTGACGATTGACGGCCTGGCCGAACAATTTCCTCAACTTGGAAGCACTACTGTCTACAATATTGTAACGGAAAACTTCGGATCCCACAAATACTGTTCAACGTGGGTACCGAAAATGCTCACCGACCACCACAAAGAGCAAAGAATATCCATTGGACGAGATTTTTTGGGCCGTTACCAACATGATGGAGATGACTTGTTTACTCGCATCGTTACTGGAGACGAAACCTGGATACCCTATTTCAATCCAGAAACAAAACAGGAATCAATGTAGTGGCAACACTCATATTCACAAAAACCAATGAAGCAAGAACGGTGTTGTCAATTGGTTCAGCTCTCAGGCGGCGAGCTTCTATGTAGAGGGTTTAAAGTAGCTAGTGCAGCGGTACGAAAAATGCTTGGAAGTAAACGGCGATTATGTAGGGAAGTGTAGTTGGTTTGTGGTTAATTAAAAGTGCCAATAAAATGTGTTTTATATGAGTATAGTTTTTCCTGTGACCAAATGGTTGTAATTTTATGAACATGCATTTAGACGTTTATTTTATTTGTTCTGTGAATATTAGATTGATAAGATTAACTAAGTCAGAAATATGAATTGTTTTCCAGTTTTTATGCTCACTGAAACAGTTTACTCATCTAAACATTAATAGAATTATTAGCAAAAATGAAATTTTTAATATGAATTTTAAACCTTCGAAAGCATTGCAATTTTCAAGTTCGAGTGTAGTTAATAGAGAGAGCTATCAAATCAAAAATGTTAGCACATAGATAACTTCAGTTTCCAAATAACTCCTAAAATACACGCATGAATAGGCGACGTACCATTAGAAATGAGGAAGATGCCAAGGAAGCCACTAAACTTGTTTTAAACATTGATCCTAGAGCAGTGATGCTTAGAATACTTTCTATATTTTGTTCCGAAAAAACACTAACACATGGAGGGATGTGAGCGTAGAAGTGTTGTATTCTAGATAACTTTAATTTCTCCTTTCCAAAAATTAACTACTTCATTTCTTTTGTCGTAAAAGTAATTGCTTATCGCCATCCATGGTACTCAACTTCTGAGGAAATGTGGATATGGAGAGAGAGAGATAGAAAGAGATTGGGGCACCTTGAATAGAAGGCTTTCAGGGGCTTCGGTTTGCCGGTAGGTGTGGAAAGGGATGGACAAAGAAGAAGGAAATGGGTAAACTAACTGAGAATGAAAGAGAGGGGACAAAAAAGTAGAGAATCTAAAACCTTCGCCTTTTCCTCAGAGATAAGGTAAGGAGTGAAGATGTGCACCTACCACAGGTGAAGGCACTTTCGATCCTCCTGCCTCGGGTGCTTGCGAACGAAAGAACTGCCGGGAAACATTGCTTGTATCCGTCCCTCTCCTCTCGTACGATTGGAATAAAGCGAGAGCGGTGTGAGATGTGAGATAAAAGGGAGAATGAGGCCGGGAGGTGAAGCAGAACATTATTCGTTCTCTTACACGGGCCCCCTCGTAGCCGGAGGACGATCGAAACGGTGCTGACGCCTTCCACCCTTGCGAGGCCTGCGGCGGAATTCGGAACGAATAAGGCTGATTGTTGTGGGTTCTTTCCTCCCCAACCTTCCAAAACCTGATTAAAACAGAGTAGACGGGTGACTTAAGGAGGAGAAAGGGAAGGTGGAGGCGTAAACGTGTCGGTTTGCCGGTCTATTATTAGCAGGTAGAACGAAATCAAATACTTTCTCATTCCTTTGTGGCCCATGAAGGTTAAAAAGTTCACAAACGCCAGCATGAAGGTACAAGGGAAGTGAAATTTGGAAAGAAAGATTGCTTGCCTGTTGCATACAGCTTGTGCTTGATTATCGATTTTCGATTCATGAGGACATGGTAGTTGCACCGATTTTCTTTAAGAAATTCAATTCTAATCATCATATAAGTATGACGGCCAGAGAAAACAATCGCTACCTACGCACAGATAGGGTGCAAACTTATAGTATTATAAAAAGAGTACTTATTAGTTAAATCCTCAACGAACTCCTTATGTATTAAACTACTTCATTCAGTAGTTCATATACGTCATTCCCTCATTCTTGGTTAGATTCTCAGTAATGTACAATCAACTACAATGTTTTAAGCTGACAAATATTTATTTTAATCTTTGGTAATCCTTTAGTACATGCATACAGTTTTTTTAAGGGTGAATTAAAAAGCGTGTGATTAAAAATAACTATTTGCATTAAACTCTTCGGCTAAGTTGAGATTCTATCCTGTAAAATGTAATTACTATTCAAAATCCTAGACATTCACTAGCTCTAAACACATTTTTATGGTAGGAACTTTCTAGGTCTCTGAAATTATCTCTACCATCCATCATTCATTAAAATATAATTAATAATTTTTCCTATTTCCAACAATTCTTTGTTTAAATTATTTTTGAATGCGCATTTTTTCCGAAATTCGTATTTGACGTAATTTTTACCTCATAGGTATGCAGACACAGGACAGTTCCGAGTTTCCGTTTTTACAATATTTTGTTGACTGGAATTAGTTACAAATAAAGCAAATAATTTTTAAAGCGTTTTCTTTTTGCTGAAATATGGAAAATGAAGGGAAATATGACCAAAAAGGGACAAGATACCTGGTGATGTAGATCACTGTTTATCCAGGAAGCACCACTAACAACATTGAAAATGGCACGCACTTTCCCCGTCGATGAATCGTCCAATTCCACGGTATAACATTTTGATGTTTGTTGTTGATGATGTTGTTTAACTTGAAGGAAATTAACCATTTAAAAATTGTTTAGGAAAGAAATGAGAATGTTTCACCATTTTCATACACATTTAAAGTCATTCCATAGGCTCGTTTTGCCGTGACTTATATCTAGCATACATATAGTACTACGAAGGATGCAAAGTTTTCGTAATTATAATCGAAATTCGTTTCGCTTATTCGTTAAAAAACTTGGAAATATTTGAATATTAATTGAACATTAGGGTAGATATGTTTGTATCAAAATTGATGTAAAACCCTGCTCTAAGAATTTCGCTGTCAATGAAAATGTTCCAATTCGAATGGCCTCATTGTGATCGTATAAGGTGGAAAACTTACTTCAGGTCTCACTTTGCAGATTTTAAGTCAAGAAAGTATAAATATTCACTAAGTGAAATCAATTACATTAACCTTCCGGTCATATTCATGTACCGAGTATTTAATAATGAATAAAATATATTTGATTAGATTATTTCATATTAATACGTAGGCAGAACTGCGCCTTCACATTGGGCATTTAATAATTATATAACAATAGGAAGAAGTATAAACACCCATACTCTAGGAGGAAAAAAATCCACCGAAGTGGGAGTCGAACCCTAGACCTTTTAGTTGGGAGGCGAGAACGCCGCAACCGGGTCCTATAAACTTAAATATAAACCTATAAATTTACATTATTTTAGTTCGGAAATGTTTTTGGATGTTGAAGTTTTTGTGAGAGATTACTTGTTATACAATCGTACTTAAAATCACGTTTTTAAATGTATTTCACCATGGTTATGTGCCTAACATATTCATGATCTAAGAATGAGAGCTAAATCCTATGGATCTAGATGCTGAGGAGAGCATGATGTTCTTAAATTAATCTGTTAATAAAAATTTTCCTGTTTCCATCTCCGTTTTACAGTGAAAATGTATGCTCCCCTTTGAGCGTTTAATGACTACAACCAGGCATTAAGACATTTTTATTGCGCAGTTAACTTGCAGACAAAGGAATTTATTTCCAGTTTGTTAAGGTCTTGCAGTAGGGAATTTTAATTTTATTTTTAATAGGCGAGGATGATCGGAACTGCGTCAGTTGTTCTTGATATCCAGCCAAGCGGAACCTATTAGATGATTAGGGGTCTGAATATATCTCTCGCCTAGTTACCCTCTGTGATCATATTCTCACTGAAGCTCAACGCTTCTCCTGACATACCTTTCCCCTCTACTCATTGAGGTTATTGGGTTGGATTTCGAGAGAGGTTTTTTTCTAGTTAGGCCAATTTCTTTAATTTTCCAGTAACGACAACCGCATACTTTTTATCTTAGATAATTGTTTAGCTGTCGTAACCTGTTATTTAATTGCAGATAATATAGCGTTTGGAACAGAATTGATGTGACCTTAAAATACAATTATAGTCTTATGTGCTATATTTTTGAAGGTTTTTACATACCTGATCAAATATATTTATGGGTATATTTGCTCTACTTTACGCATAATAGGTTATATTTCATATTCGTAAGATTTTTGGCGCTAAAATATTCAATATTGGATTACGGTGATATTCCCTAGGTATCAAAATTTCATTAGAGTCGTAGAGTTGTCATTAGAGTCGAAATGGGTTTTTAGAAAACATACGTACAAGTAATAAAGGTATCGTTGAGTAAAATTAAATAACCGGCTCATTTTAGTCTCAAATGTGTCATAAAATACTATGTGTGGACATATTATCTCCATAATACCTGAAAGGAGTAAAAAAATTAAATGTTTAGATAATATTTATTATTGTAATTAAAACTCTCATGCGCAGATAGACAGTGTCAAATGGCACACAAGTCGCAAGTTTTACCATCAAACTTGCCTCGGAAAAATAACATGGCATCTCAAATCTAATGAATATCACAAGAGCTAATGAATTACATCAGTCAAAAAAATACACTTAAGGAAACTTACAAACACATGTGTCTAACACAAAAAAAAAGAAAATCCCCATCTCATTAACATCAGTTTCCCGATCCACAAGAAAACAATCAAAACTAAGCTGTTGCATACAATTTTAAGCAACACATCAATGAAATTATTGCATAAATTGTTTAAATCTTTTCTTTAAGTATTCATCCTTTTAGGAAAGGTATCGAATAATTTTCTAGGTGAACTGTTCCATCTAAAATTTTTTTATCACGAAATGAAATTTTTTCATATGTTCTTTGTGCTCGGAATTTTACCTTGAATTTTTGATCATTCTTACCAAAAAAGACGATTTCACGTCTCCTTCCTTTCAGAATGCGGAACTTTCCACAAAGGTTTTGTCTGCTTAATTTTCTTCTACTTTTTACGGTTTCGAGCCCAGTTTTTTTTTAACAATTCAGGGAGACTATCCATTCTCCTATGCTTCCCCAGTACATATCTGCCAGCCTTTTTTTTGAACCTTCTCCAGTTTTGTAACATGTCCTTCTTCATATTGGTCCCTTACATGTGACATGCGATACACCTTGTCCTAAATTGCTCTTATGCTCCCTTTGAGGTTTATCACCACCAAATGAAGAGTTTTGAAAACTCTCTTAACAATGTATTCCAAATTTAGCCCCCACCCTAAATCCTTGGTTAAATATGCACCTGTGTATTTACAGCTGTTCCTTCTAGGAATGACATTTTCCGAGAATGTGTAGTCACTATTGTTTCCATTTACCTTGTTACTAAAAGTGATAGATTTTCATCTGCTAACATTAATATCCATCCCATTATTTGTCACTCAATCCGCCATTTTATTAACGTCCCTTTCCAGTACATCGCGGCCACTGTCATTCACGACTTTCCTGTAGAAAAATTAGTCGTCCACATAAAGTCTTCTTTGTGATTTAATATCCACCGGGCGATCATTTCTATAGATTAAAAGCAAGAGTACGCCTATTTAAGGAAAATAGAGGTATGTATCCAAAGAAATATTTCTGAATTAACTCAATGTAATTGACCGCCCATTGATAGTAATTAAATTAACATAAGAAAAACTCGATTTTATCTTACACCGGCATTCATAACTCCTTTCCTTACAGTGAATGTTTAGTAATCCATTCAAGTTAGACTTTCAAGTTAGAGATATCCCCGAGAATGTCAGAAACGTATTAAATGTTTATATATTATTTTTCTAAGAGAAACTGGTATTTTTTACCTCACATGATATTAGAATATATTATTTTCACATAATTTTGTATGAATAACTCCGATCTCACGCAGAGTGCTAAAAATATAATGAGTTTTTCCATAAGCACATAGTAGGGCTAAATGACCACAGTTTGTAGACTCACCTGTTAAACGGAAAACTTACCTGCCCATCTGATAGATACTTCATACCACCAGACGCTTCAGCTTCCAAGTAGTCAATGGCACCATGGTGACCAATTGGAAAACTCATTGACCTACGCTTAGGCAACATCTCTTTAGCTGAAAAATTGTTACCCCAAATTCTCATTTTCGGCTCAATTTCCTCACCCGCGTCATCTTCACCAAATAAAGCGGAATATTCCGGGCCGCGGCAACCAATCGTATGACCCCACTACTATTTTGGTTGCACCCAGGCTCCGCTCCACCAATGCGATCGAGGGTCCGAAGTTTAAATTCCACGTGCGAGGAAGTTTAGGAGGCGGAGTTAGGAATAGCTGAAGATGGAAACGGGGAAGAGAGGGAGGGAAAGGGGCTTAACCGAGGGCTTCGCGGTCGTTATTGAATTTCATTCCCGTTCCGTGGAGCAATAATTCCCCCTTCCCGAGAGAAGCCCTAAGGCGAATGGGAATACCATTTCCGCCATTCGACTGGGTCATCACACTCATTCTCGCTAAACGCTGATTCGCATTCCTTTAACCCACCCTCTCCATTAGCGGGCGTCGTCCGACCGTCTGGGGATTGCGGCCACCGCCCTTCCGCCTTAGATGACCCGTCGTGCGGAAGAACGACAGGTGATAAAAAGTAATCGTTTCCTTTCCGTTGCGGTAGAGGGACCTTACATATGCAAATGTAATGATGAGTGTCGAAAGCGGATGAAATTAACATATTTGTATTTGCACTTTCAATTTATAGACAACTTTCTGCAGCGAAAAGTTGTCTGGTAATTGATTTTTCCCTAATTACCTAGTTTTTCCCTAAGACATGATTGTTGTTGTGTCGTAGTGACTTCTTTTCTTGTACTTACATTTTTTTTACTAAGATCCGAGTTTAACTATGGACGAATACCCGGCTTAGGTTTGGACTAAATTTTTCTTCACGCAATCATGCACTTAGAGCTGGTTTATAACAAAACCGTTACCATGAACTGACAGTTTTATTTGCGAAGCGATGAGATAAATCACTGTCAAGCAAAATTTTAAATGACATGGTTTCGAAAATGTTTTCTTAACGTCCATTCTAAAATCTGGAAACGTATTAGATCAATGCATTTCGGTTAAGGAAGTCATTTCCGGGAAAAGAGGTTCACATTGCTTTTAAAAATCTAGTTCAAAGAAATAATTAAATGACTCATTTTGATTCATATCAACTCTTGTTTTTCTCTCCTCGGTAAATTTGGATAAACAAGCACATCTACGAGAAACTAAGGTCATCAAACTCTTGGTAAGCACCTTGCATCACGCAATAATTAGCATGTTTGTCCAATCTTTCAAATTGCTCCTTTAATCCTGTAAATTACTTTCAACTGAGATTTAATTCTAATTACGTCTCTGCCCAGGGACAGAGAAATAATTCTTCACTTTATCGCGTGAGTGAAAGCTCAAGAGCGTGCCGTGTTATCTCGTACGTGCCATGAGATTTACGCCAGATGACGGGGGTGGTAATAGTTTTAATTAGCATATTAACTGTATCTAAAAATAGCCATAAAAAAGATATCCAACAGACTAGAAAGGAAATATAACCATAGCCAATTTAAAATTTGTTTTGTCTGGTGTGGTCCTAAAAATTGACCCAAACCATTTTTTCCATTTGAAATTATTAATATGCCTTCGGACGTTAAGTTTCTTAAGATATTACTGACATTTCTGTGAGTAGTTGGTCATAAAAATTGTCTTCCAGATCAAATGTTTTTGAACAGGATAAATGTTTTGATCTAATGTTTTGAAACCTAATTGCCTACCCACACGCCGCGAGGTGCCTACCATGGACTAGCATTCTATATAATTGTGAAAATTTTTCAAATCTTATTGTGTTGTATTCCTTCCTATATACCCCCCACATCCCCAAATATCCCCAACCTCCTTGCTGTTTCTGTCTTAGCTGAAAATATATAAGCTTTCCCCCGTAAATATTATGTTCCTCAATATGACAAAGTAATGTAAAAACCTAGGTCGAAATATATTTTATTAACAGTGGAATAGTGCATCATTCTTAGTTACGAATCGATCACGTTCGACTTATACACCATCAAGCCTGAATCCACAGAATTAACTGATATCTTGAAATTGAAATATAACAACCTGGCTTTTCCGCATAGAACATTTCTATTCACTACCTAGGTTTCGTTATCGTACATATTCAGGTACCACATACCATGACGAAGCTAGGTAGTGAATAAAAATCCTCTATGTAGAAAAACCAAGTTGTTTATTTTTCAATTTCAAAGTGAACATTTTCCTCGAATTCACGTCAGAAACAGATTTATTTAATTGATATCCATCTGAATATATTTTGAGTTTTAAATCAAGTGCTCCTAATGATTATAACCTAACTCCTGCAATAATTTGTTGCTTCCTCCTGACGGTCATTCCGTGCTCATCTACATCTACATAAATACCCTGCGAGCCACCAAAAAAGGTGTGTGGCCGGGGGTGTAGCACCATGAGGGAAAGGAAAGGGATGAGGGTGTTGGGTTTATCAAATAGATGAGGAAAGGGGAGGGGAAAGTAAGAAGCCTGTAAGAAGGAAACCTGTAAGAAAAAAATATATTTATTATTAGGTAATCTACCGGTTAAGGTAGGTTTTTGGATGGACAAACTATCAAATAAACATTTTGTGACTCCCCACCTTCCTCTACTTCTTTCCTCCCTTCATCCCGTCCAACATCCCTATCCTGTTCCTGCCCTTTCCTCGCTTGCCCAACATTCTCCCCTCTATTACCCTCTTCAACATTCCATTACCGCTCAATACGCCTTTCATCCATTTTTCCTGCCTCCATAGGATTTCTCTCAACAAATCCCTCTCCTCACCCACCATCTCCAGTACGTCCTCATCTGTTTTCCTTTCGGTCCAATTCACCTTATCCATTCTTCTCCAAACCCACATTTCAAAAGCATCCAATCTACGTCTATCCTCCTGCTTCAGTGACCACGTTTCCGCGCCGTACATAGCTACGCTCCATATCAGAGTTTTTACGAGTCTTGTTTTAACCTCCCCCGTCATCAACTCCCTCCTCCTTGAGAAAGCCTCTTCGTCTAGCGCAATTCTTCTCCTAACGTCCCTACCACTTTGACCGTATATATATATAATTATATGTTAGTCATCACTAACACATGGTTTAGACACCACAAAAGGCATAGGTATACATGGAAAATGCCAGGTGACTCAGAAAGGTATCAGTTAGATTATATTATGGTTAGGCACAGGTTTAGGAACAGTGTGATAAATTCGCACAGTTTCCCAGGAGCGGATGCGGTCTCTGACCACAATTTAGTTGTTATGAAATGTAATGTTCGTTTCAAGAAGATAAGGCAAGGGCGACGGGTTAAAAAATGGAATTTAGAAGCAGTAAATGGATTAACGAGAAAGGAGTATCAGCAGGCTGTAGAGAAAATGATGGATGACGGTAAAGAACTGAGTACTATCGAAGAAAAATGGGAATGTATCAAGAAAGGGATATTGGAAGCCGCTAAAGACACTATAGGAACCGTTAACGGGAAAAGGATAAGGAAACCATGGGTAACGGATGAGATGATTGCAAAGATGGATGAGAGAAGAAGATGGAAAAATGTAAACACAGAGTTAGGCAAAATGAAGTACAAAGAGTTAAACAATAAATTGAGAAGGGCCACAAATAAAGCAAAAGAAGAATGGTGGAAAACGCAATGCGAGGATATGGAAAGTTTACAGAAGAAGGGTGAAATTGGTGCTCTATACAGCAAGGTTAAGTTATTATCGGGAAGTAAGAAGGCAAGATCTGTGCTAACAGTTAAAGATAAATGGGGTAAGATAATAGTTGAACCAGAAAAAATCCAAGAGAGATGGAAGGAATATATAGAAACACTGTATGGTAAAGAACTTAGGCCGACAAGGTTACACATAGAAAAGGAACATGACGTGGAAGAAGATAGCTTAGGTCCAGGCATACTCGACGATGAAATAGAAAGGGCATTAAAAGAAATGAAAGCAAATAAGGCTGTGGGGATGGACAATATTCCTGTAGAAATGTTGAAATGGTTAGGGAAAGGTGGGAAGAAGGCCATATATGGACTAATTCGTAGTATCTATGAGGAAGGAATCTGGCCGGAAGATTTTGTGAGATCGGTGTTAGTTCCTATTCCAAAAAAGGCAAAGGCTTCGTCATGTGAGGATTACAGAACGATAAGTTTGATATCCCACGCAGCTAAAGTTATTCTCAGGATCCTCAACAAAAGGATAGAGAGTAAGGCAAATGATTACTTAGGGGATGATCAGTTTGGGTTCAGGAAAGGAAGAGGTATGCGTGATGCCATTGCAGTAATGAGATCACTAGTCGAGAGGAATATAGAATACAATCAGGACGTTTTTGCCTGTTTTGTAGATTTCGAAAAAGCGTTTGATAGAGTGAATTGGGAAAAATTAATGCGTGTATTGCAGAAAATAGGAATGGATTGGAGGGACAGGAGACTGATCCGCAACCTGTACATGTCTCAGACTGCTCAGGTGCGAGTGGGGAACGGAGAGTCCGGATGGGCAGTGTTAGGAAGAGGTGTAAGGCAGGGTTGCCCATTGTCACCGGTACTGTTCAACGTATACGTAGAGGAAATGATTAAAGAAGCATGGGAAGAACTTGAGGTAGGAATGAAAGTCGGAGGGGAATTCGTAAAATCGGTTAGGTTTGCTGATGACCAAGCATTAGTTGCTCAGTCAGCCAAGGGGTTGCAAGCATTGTTGAGTGAATTGGAGGTTCAGTGCGATAAATATGGGATGAGAATCAATATTAATAAAACAAAGGTTATGCGATTTTCCAGAAAGAAAAAGGCTAAGCTAAATATTAAAATAGGCGGGGAAAAAAGTAGAGCAGGTAGAACAGTTAACATATCTCGGAAGTGTTTTGGACCAATACGGTCAAAGTGGTAGGGACGTAAGGAGAAGAATTGCGCTAGGCAAGGAGGCTTTCTCAAGGAGGAGGGAGTTGATGACGGGGACGTTGAGTAGGGATGTTAAGACAAGACTCGTAAAAACTCTGATATGGAGCGTAGCTATGTATGGCGCGGAAACGTGGTCGCTGAAGCAGGAGGATAGACGTAGATTGGAGGCTTTTGAAATGTGGGTGTGGAGAAGAATGGAGAAGGTGAAATGGACCGAAAGGAAAACAAATGAGGAAGTACTAGAAATGGTGGGTGAGGAGAGGGGTTTGTTGAGAGAAATCCTATGGAGGCAGGAAAAATGGATGAAAGGCGTATTGAGCGGTAGTGGAATGTTGAAGAGGGTAATAGAGGGGAGAATGTTGGGCAAGCGAGGTAAGGGTAGGAACAGGATAGGGATGTTGGACGGGATGAAGGGAGGAAAGAAGTACACCGAGATGAAGAGGGACCTGATATAGATTAGTTTGCTAGGTGGGGAGTCACAAAATGTTTATTTGATAGTCGTGTCCATCCAAAAACCTACCTTAACCGGTAGATTACCTAATAATAATAATAATATATATATAATACATATATATACACATGTATACTATTGTATTGTGTTGCATTGTGTGAGCAATACGTAACATCTATTTCACTAACATCTCGTCCTTCGCCTGCATTATAGTCTCCAATAACTATTATATGCAGCACAGAAATAATTCTCCAGCAGCCGTATGTGTTCAAATGGATTTTGCTCGTAAGGGGGAAATTTTTGCTGGGGGCATGTAGTGGAGCGACCGTAAAAGACATTTTAGTAATATTCAAAGAGGCAATTCTTGAATGACAAACAAAGTATATTCCCGAAAAAGTTTTGAAAGAGAATTTGGATCCGGAATACTACAACCAAACCATAAAAACTAAAGAAAAAAGTAAGAATCACAAAGTCACAATGTTGCGGCAGTTTGTTCAAGAACCTAAACAGAAAAAGAAAAAGGTAAAGTAAAACTTTCTTATTAATTCAACTTCGAAGAACAATGCAACTAAATTCTACAGATACAAGTGAACAAGGAAATACAACCAGGAATACGTGAACACATTCAAAACTAACTATTATATGATTAAAACCGACGCTCTAATATTAGCAAATATTTTCAACCCCTGTTTAATAATTGTTTTTTCGGGGAATGGAAAATAAAATGAAAAATAAGGCTTGAATGTAAAACTCAGAAATGACCGAGAGCTTTTTCAAAGTAACAGCACAAAACAGCTCAATTTCCTCTACAAACGGTATTACCCTGAAGGACTCGTATTTTGTAAAAAAAAATAAGGAAGATGAGAAAGACTAAGTCGGTGGGACGGGACAATATATCAATTGATATAAAAAACTTGGTGATAATACAACATCTCTGTACCTGATTCGTCTATTGAATGTAACTTTAAATAACGATTACTTGCATAGTGATTGGAAAAAAGCAAAAAATACACCAATTCTTGAAAAAAGAAGATAAAACAACTGATAAGAACTATAGGCTGGTAAGTATTACATCACTTGTTTGCAATATATTGGAAAAAAGCTTATATTGTTTTGAGTTGGACTGGATCAATGGGCTATGGTAATCTCGATATCTGGAGGGAGGGAGGTTCATTTTAGCCTTTCGTTTTAATGGTCTCCATTATAGCAACCACCCTTTGACTCTTCACCCAAGCTCACAAAAATAGAACAGGAGTTGATCTGGTCATTTGATTCCCGGAATGAACAAGTTCCTAATATTAGAAATTAATTACTCCAATCTTCCGATATTTGGATCTTTCCTCCGCTCTAAAAACCTTCCATATTGTTCCCGCATTTCGAAAAATTCTCGACCAAACGCTTCCCCTGGCAAACCTTTCCCCGCCATCTCCTTGCATTCACCTTCCACTGACCCATCTGTCAAAAGTTTCTTCTCAGTTTCTTCCTTCTCTCCCAAAAATTCTGATCACGTGTTTCTTTGATGTTTTTCTATATGCTACCTCGATGTATATATATATATATATATATATATATATATATATATATTTTTTTTTTTTTAGGTAATCTACCGGTTAAGGTAGGTTTTTGGATGGACACAACTATCAAATAAACATTTTGTGACTCCCCACCTAGCAAACTAATCTATATCAATATATATCAATATATATATATATATATATATATATATATATATATATATATATATATATATATATATATATATAAAGTCACCTTCTTGAAAAACCCAACAACGTGCACAATAATGTAAATTGACTAACTAGTCGACACAAACACAGAAATTAAAACATATAAAAGAGGGACTTACTGATTCTCGAATTTTCGGTGGTGCAACCACCTTTCTCAAGAGGAATTAGGAACAGAACTGTCCTAATTCCTCTTAAGAAAGGTGGTGGAAATATATAACTAATCTTCCGAGGAAGACGGAGCTCAATTCCGCCGAAATTATCAAGAAATAACGTGTGAGTGTTCTTTTTATTTGTTCTCATATTATGTGTTGCTGTCTATTTTTTTATTTAACAATTCCGTGTTACTTCGGAGAAATCATCTATATATAAAAAAAAGTAAATTAGATTTTCTCGGTAGCTCAAGTGGTTAGAGCATCCCCTTGGCAAGTGAAGAGATCCGGTGTTCAAGTCCCGGTCGAGGAAATACTTTTACATTCATAGTCTGCTTGATTCCGCCTTCCCCTATGTTCGTCCTTCATGAGTGTTCCTATCCCCTTTCTTTATATCTATTTCTATGTGAATGAATATTTGTTGGCCGTATGGCGGGATTACGTGTTTGTATATATATATATATATATATATATATATATATATATATATATATATATATATATATATATATATATTTACAATGAAGTGAAGGAGAATGGGCTCCCTGAATTGATGGGTGAAATGTGAAAAAAGAAAGATAATTAAAAAATGTTTTTATTTCTGAAAACTACAGCTAATGTGATTTTACGTTCATTAGGTTTTGAAAATTATTTTTTCTAAGTGACGACCTTGGTGAGCGACGCACATGCTAAGTCAATCAAAAAAGGTTTCAAGAACTCTTCTCTAAAGAGTATCTTGCGTTATTCCAGCGATTACCTCTGTGATTGCCTCCTTAAGATCTTCCGAAGTCCGTGGTCGATCTTTGAAACCTCATCTTTGAGATATCACAGAAGAAAAAAACCACATGGGCTCAAATTAGGGGAGCAAGTTGGTCATGGAACATCCCCTCGTAAGAAAATCAGGCGGCCGAGAAATTGATCTTGCATTTAACGTTATTTAACGTGAATGACGGGCGGTATGAGTCGTTTCTCCATCCTCTTGAAACCAATAGGCTTCTGTGTCATATTCCTTACGATACTCTCTTCCTTTCGTAGAGCAACAAGTTCTCCAGCATCAGGGCTATGAGGTGGTCTTGAACGAAGTTTTCGACGGTTGTCTGTCACCCAGTATTGGCAATTTTGCTTATTTACTGTGCCTTACAGGTGAAAATGCGTTTCATCGATAGACCGTAGCGCTCTCTGCATCACCACCACATTATCATTGTTCTTAAGGAACGTTTCTACGATAAAGCCTCGGTGATTATCACCCACTGCATGGTAATAATAAGCATGGCGTTGTTTTCTTCAGTAACTCTGCTGCTCTAATACCTTTAATTTACCTACACGTTATCCAGTAATTTTTTAAAACTAGGGAGTCCATTCTGCTTCACCCTCTATATATTCGCGTGTTGGTGAGTGTATATCAATGGGATCGGGTTGTAGGAAACACTCAATTTGGTTTGTGTTCTATTGTGCGTATTATATTATATCAACTATGACCATATGAGGCAGATCTTATTGATGAAGTTATATCTCACTGAATGAGTCATATGGTAGGCATTGGAGTTTCTCTTGAGTGTTTTCTGTTATTAGCTCGTAAATACTCATTAATTCGTCTCACTCTTCTTACGGGAATGGTCTTTTATAATGCCGAATGATTCTAACTGTTTTTTTTCTGGAGTTCCCGGAAATGTGACCCATATCTCGGGGAAACTTTTCGGCCGTGTTTGTTATAGTTAATTTGGGATAAACATGTCTGTGCTTAAAGGAATCTTGAAGTTGTGATGGACCATCCCTATCCCCAATGCGCCATCCCTTTCAATTTGCTCTCAAATTATGTTTTTGTGTCTTCTCTGGATAAACTTTAATCAATAAGATCTTCTCGCGCCTATTGTATTCTTGTGGGAATTAAAATTAATTATGGGCACATGCCAACAAATAAAGAAAGCCTCTATTTCCACAGTGACCTTAATGGGAGGATGGTAGTTTTTTAGGGAATCCCTTATAGTGATCCTAGCCAAAGACAGCTGAGTCTGAAAGTGGCCCATTAAATCTTTGAGCAATTCCTTTTTCTTCTCTTTGGTTTAACCGATTTTGCCAACGCCCTTTCTCCAATCGCCCTCCGTCCATTCTCTTGACCTTCCATTGCGGGGAAAAGGGGGGAGGGGCAATTTCCTTTCTTTTCTCTTCAAATCGTTTCATCTCATCAAATTTATTTCCCATTCGTGCAGGATTCATCTACTTCACAAGGATATAGATATAACAGATCCTGTGTTCGTCCTATATATATATCTTCCTATCCCTTTTCCTTATATCTATTTCCTCGTGAATGAACATATATTCGCAAAAATGGCGGGATTTCGTGTTTGAATGGGTATTGTGAAAAAGGCTGAAAGGTACCCCGAAAAAACAATTGTTAAACAGGGGTTGAAAATATTTGCTAATATTAGAGCGTCGGTTTTAATCATATAATAGTTAGTTTTGAATGTGTTCACGTATTCCTGGTAGTATTTCCTTGTTCTCTTGTATCTGTAGAATTGAGTTGCATTGTTCTTCGAAATTGAATTAATAAGAAAGTGTTACTTTACCTTTTTCTTTCTCTGTTTAGGTTCTTGACCAAACTGCCTTAACCTTGTGACACTCCTTAAATTTATGTCTTTAATATGTGTGCCTTTCTTACTTTTTTCTTTAGTTTTTATGGTTTGGTTGTAGTATTCCGGATCCAAATTCTCTTTCAAAACTTTTTCGGGAATAAACTTTGTTTGTCATTCAAGAATTGCCTCTTTGAATATTACTAAAATGTCTTTTACGGTCGCTCCACTACATGCCCCCTGCAGAAATTTCCCCCTTACGAGCAAAATCCTTCAAATCTCTTCACTATCTTCACGCGTACGTATATTGCCGAATTTTATTTTTGTCTCCCGTACCTCCCTTTACTCTTCTACATCAATCTATTTGAACGCATACGGCTGCTGGAGAATTATTTCTGCGCTGCATATAATAGTCATTGGAGACTACAATGCAGGCGAAGGACGAGATGTTAGTGAAATAGAGACTACGTATTGCTCACACAATGCAATAAAATACAATAGTATATATGTGTATATATATGTATATAATATATATATATATATATATAAATCTTAAACGTCATTCCTCCTTACGTCCCTACCACTTTGACCACATATATATATATATATATATATACGGTCAAAGTGGTAGGGACCTAAGGAGAAATGACGTTTAAGATTAAGAGATTCAGTCAAAAATTAATGTTTGAC
The DNA here is from genome assembly GCA_037158775.1 of Hetaerina titia. Taxonomy (NCBI): domain Eukaryota; kingdom Metazoa; phylum Arthropoda; class Insecta; order Odonata; family Calopterygidae; genus Hetaerina; species Hetaerina titia. The sequence continues at coordinate 47,686,623 of CM073771.1, forward strand.
CACCTTACTCTCATCGACACTATAACCATAAACACAGTAATCAACCCGAAGGTCGGTTTAGTAGGTGATGGTAGAGCTCACCCATGTACCAAGCCCGACGGCGTGTGAATATTCACACATCAGGGTAGGGGGGCCAGTTCCTTTCCCTGTGCCGGTTATGGTTTCCCAGGAAGATCTGGTACTCGAAAAATGAACTAGTTTGGGTGGAGCTGCAGGTGCCCAAAGTGCCTTGCCCGGGAATCGAACCCAGGACCCTCTGGTCAGTAGTCCAACGCTCTGCTCACTAGACCACCACGACCCGTCATCGACACTATAGCACACCAATAATCTGTGCATTATCGCTTTGAAAATGTTTTCTTTTTGATATTTTTAACGGCTTAAATTAGCACTAAATTTACCTCCTCAAAAAGTCTTGCCAAAATAATGTACCTAACAAGATTTTTATTGATTATAGTTTTAATCCCATTCTTCCTATCGGCTGCAAAAGTTGTTATTAAGGGGTACAAACGACTTCATTCAAATATCCATTATGCCTCCCACCGATTCAATTTAGAGCCTATCACTTTTCAAAAACTGTATTGAATTTGTATAAATTTGCCAAAATTAAAATTTAATGAAATAGCAGCCAAAATTAGACAGAAATATCATTAACTAAAGTTAATTGTATCCGGATATGAGAAAGACAGCGTATCAAAATGGCTTCCCCTCACGCTTCACTCAAATTGGTTTTAGGGAAAGTGTTTTGTATTAAAAAAAATAATTTTGAACATCGCCAGGAACTTAATCAGTCAAATACATTGCTAGCACTTGAATTTAAAATTCCCTTTCCAAAAACTCGTAAATCCCCAATCGGCCATTTTGTCGACGCAAAGTTCTTTCACTGCGAGATTGTGTTGAAAATTCGAAAATTTTAATTTTTTAAGGATTTAAAATTTAAACTTTATTTAATTTAACAGAGTATTGAAAACATTATAAAAATTAGCATACTTTTCAAATTATAGGTTCTTTTAGAAACAAATGAATTGCCTTATAGCTTGTGTACAAAGAATGAATGCCAAAAGTAATCTTAAACACTAAATTTTTTTCGGAAGTTCTAAGTATTTGTACGTCAACGTTTGCATAAAATGTGAACAGGTAACATTTTAGCTTCAAAACCAAATAATTTTAAATTAATATTTGACTCTAGGTAGCTGCACACGGGTAAAATATGTTTAAAACTATTTCCTTCCTTTCTTTCCGCCACTCGAAGTTTTATTTTTACGATCTCTCGGAATTTCGTGCAATATCCTGGGATTAGCAATGCAGAGTGTACACTTCACTAACCCCATGGCATCAACCGGGAAGAAAAATCGTTACCCGACTGGACACGTAATTTTTCGGAGTGTCGTTGAGACGAGTGGCGACGGGATGAGTGTTTTTAGCACCTGACAGAGTTGGCTTACGTGATATTTCCTTGCCCTCTAAGCTAATTCTCTTTTTTCCTTACCCTAGGGGTCCCATATGGCCCATTTCCTCTTCGTTCTGCCCTTATTCCTTATGCTTAGAGACCCTTTACCAACCTGGCAGGCTTAACTCTTTCAGTTAAACAAGAACAGCTATCGTATTTTGTTAAACATTACTGTGAACAGAAAGCGTCAGGTAGTTGTCGGAAAATACTTGAAGAGGTGACACAAGAGGACCAAAGAGCAGTTTAAAACTTTGACTCACTGTGTGAAAAGAAACTGTATTGATTAAATATCGGAAACAAGAAAATTATCCTAATACAGACAGCAATGAGAATTAAATGGAAAATGACAGTTATTGGAAACTGCATTTTTAACATTATCCTACCAAAAGGTAAAACAAGGTAAGCTTTTGATATACTGAGGCTCTGAATAATGTTAAGCGTATAATCCATCATAATCATACATGTTCCTTTCCTCCCTATCCACCTTACTCCATATTCTCTCTACTTTCATAGTCACATAAAATCACTCTATTTACAAGAAATGCATTATGTTTTCTTACTTTTCCCAAATATCTTTCAACAACCTACTTCCTTCTCTTGCCATACATTTCACTCCTCTATTTATTTGAATTTAAGTTGGTTATTTTTTTTCATTCTTCTCAAAAGCCAAATATTAATAGCTTCAGATTTATACGTAAATGCGATATTTTCTCAGTAGCCAAATATCGGTGCTGCACAAAAATATTCTTACATAATCTTTTCTGCATATACCTGTCTAAATTACATTAAATACACTTTCTCCTATTGTTAAAAGCTTATTTACCTAACAGTTGCCTACCATTTCATCTAAAAGTACCTTTTCCAGTTTGTCGATGTTGTTCTAAAATACACCCTGTATATGTAAAGTGATTGGCATGCCCTAGTCTACGCCTCTAAGCTTAAAATTTTATCCGAACCGATCTCTTCCTTCAAAACCTCAATATCTTAGTATTCTTATTCCATGGCTATCTCACTTGTTCAATAATTTGTTCATTAAAAATTGAAATTCCTTGACTGGCTGACTGACTATGGCTTATCGTCAAAAAATATAATTTTATGAGTCCCATACTTTATTCTGAGCTCCAGCCTTTTTCATGTCTCTCTTACCGTTTCCTCAAGGTGCACGTTGAAAAGCATGGGTGACGACGGAACTTTCTTTTATCCCTCGTCTGTCTTTGTCCATCATGATTAGTCATCTCATAACGCGCCTGTGAAGTGTGATACGAAAAATAGTGTGGATAAGTCGTCATGTCTCCAATATTATTCTATCTTATATGAATCATCCATAATCGGGTTCCAATTTAGTCTTCTTAAAATCCAAAGAGCAAAGAAATCCATCCTCTTTAAATTCTGTTTTCCTTTCTTTCAGACAGATCATGACTAACATGGCATCACACGCATCAATTTCATTTCTGAACTCTGAATTAAAAAAAAAAAATAATTTAACCCAAAGGTAATTGGCACTATCCTCCACCCTGTAGTTTAAACTATTGACGCGGGATAAATTAATCTAAATGATGATATCTTGAGGTATTTTTAAATTTAAAAATGTCTTTAAGTAACCCGGAAAATAATACGTACAGTCATTTATTGAATTTACCGGAAAATGGAATATAATCTGTTTTTTTGTGCTTTATCATAGAAATGGCGTAATATCCTCAGACATAAGACCCTCTTGAATTTTGCATGGTAATATGTAGATGGCGATTGATCCAATGAGCATCATTTGGTTGCAAATGTAAAATTCCCACTCAAAATGAGCTCTCGTCGTGTTGTGCAAAAAAATGGAATGGCGTACTTGACACATGGTTTATATTCTGGAACCCCAAGTCATCCAACGGAGATCAGGGAGGGGCATTACCCCTCGGGTTCGGAGACGGGAAGTTGATCTCCACCATCATCTGCCACGCCCACGGAGCTGGAAGCTAGTCTCATGTGAATGCATCTTTTTTTAAGTTTTGCCTACACTTACACTGTTTCTTTCATCCGTGTTGTCGAGTGTTAGAGGAAGAGTAAATAGGTAAGAGGGAGACATCGAAATGAAAACTCTAAACGCCATTGAGAATGCTCTAGTGTGTTTTAAAATTACAACATACGAAAAGGAGTGACAAGGCTCAACTTTGGTCCCGGAGGCACCCACGCAGTGGAGCGCTGGTTATTTCACGTATCAAAAGAGGAACGTTTTTTTCATTTCACGGTACATAATGCGTTTTTGGAAAGAAATTGCTCCAGTTTATTTTAAATTCAGAAATTTTGGCACTTAAATTTCTGACTATGATGGATATAGCCATTCATCACCTGCGAGAAGGACAAATTAGATAATTTAATATCTGAATTATTGTTGCAATGGCTCACGGTGTAACTTGGTGCATCCTTCTTGGTGATACGGAAATAGGTATGATGTACCATAAGATATATTGAGGCTAGATATGTGTATTTTGTAAAACAGCAACTTTTAAAATCCATTTATTTATATTCTTTATCCAAATAAATGTATGGAATTTAGAAGATAAGTTTGCTCTTGAGTATTTTAGTGGAGTAAGTTATACGATTTAATCTTTTCGGTGGCGGTTTGACTGAATAATTGAGAAGATATAGCATGATTATTTTATCCCTCATGAAGACACTTGGGTGAAATTCGGGGAGATATAAGCATAGAAGGGTTCAACTTCGTTCAACTTAAAATTTCTCTTAAAAATTCGTCAAAAATTCTAATTATATTTTATGTGATACTTCCATAGATAAATTTTCCAGCAGTCCGTTAATTCTAGTTCTTTTGTCTTTATGACTTGCGCATGAGGAACTCTTTTGCGAAGGTGCTGTTTTTCATAACCTTGTTTTTAAACTAGAGTGAACTCATCAGAAAATATGTATCCTAAATATCCCCTTCTTCCACTTACAATTGTTTCATGCTAGATACAAATCTTACAGCACCAGCGCTGGAACATTTATGTTCAGAAAGACTAATGAATATATCAATATAAAGTACTATACATTTCTAGAATGAAATATCGCATAAGTTCTACATATTGTTTACTCTTAACATTAACTTCAAAGCCATTATAAAAAATTAAATATTCGTGTTATTTATCTCTAATATTATTGTACGCCGTGATTTTTATAAAAATATCTAAATTAAATCTCTACATATCTTTATGATTCAATGGTGTTGGAAGGGTTTACGTCATAAAAACCAGTACGCTTAGCTCCATGACTTATTTACCACAAAAGAAATTGAAAGAAATGGCCCGCCTTAACATGATCAGATAATATTATCATTCGAAATTCAGGATATTTTTGCCTTGCAATTTTATTTTTTCCATCCAATCATCGCTCATCCTGCAAAGGTAATTAGAAATGAATGGCAATTTTTTGAACATATATTTTGCCCTAACCTTTGATGAATTTTATGATTCGGTGTCAGATACGTTCAACTTGTCATTAGTCCCTGTCGAAAACCTGTCGAAAGCCGTGTCTTTTGCTTGTTGCAAGTAGTAAAAATGTATATTTTTCCGTGTTATTTCACTTATGACTTGCTGACAAGGGTGTGAAACTCAAGAGAAACATATGATCAAGGAGTCAGTGGGGAATTACGAGCAAGAAACTTGTTTTCGACGTAAAGGGAGTTTGGGAGTTGTTCCGCATTGAAGATTTGCAAGAAACTCACCGTGGGGTGGCATTGCTACGTGTCTAAGATTGTCCGATATATGACTATGAGCTTGACGTTGGCAAGCATGACGGAAGTGGGAAAAAGCGTTTAGACTGAAAGACATAAAACCTGCAAAGGTGGAATCGATTGAGGAATTATATCTTGGCTAGATTTGAATATTAAAATATAATCAAAAATATTTTTCAACCCAAGAGAAACATTTTCAGGGGATTTACTCGTAATTTTTTATACTTATGCTACCTTGAAATTCTATTCATGTTGTCTGCAAATTTAACAAAATTCCCCGAAGACAGCCGGATTGTTTTTTATCAAGTCAGTTTTAACGCAAACCTACGACATGCGGTAGTGGTAGTCCTATCCAGATTGTAAGGTAAATTGCGGTTTTATTTAGACGATGAGGTCTTTAACAATAAAATGTAGTGAAATTGCATTTTCAAAGTAATTTACTCTTTTTTGCCAAGGTGATGCTTGACCTTATCTACCACTTGCTGGAATATTTGCTTTTCCTTTTCCAGTGAATACTACCTTGAACAAAAAGTTCCCGGAATAACCACCGTGTGGCGCTCCCATCGTTCCGATTTGAGTTCTGTTTTTTTGTTAAATTGGTACATCTGTTGTTGATATTCCCTTTAAATCTTAGTGTCATAACTTGACATTTGCAACAGTTACGTAGCCAAGAGTACATCTATCTCTGTGTGTGTTGGCGATTTTTTACAATTGCAGAAATGGATTTAAATTTGCAACAACGAACTTGTATTAAATTTTGCATAAAAAACGGATTTAGTGGCTTTTCATTAACGATCTCCCCTCACACCCAAAAACTGAAAGCTACCTCTATGCGGATGACACCGCTATAGCATCAACTTCCTTCGACCCAAATCATGCTGCAGAAAATATCCAAGAACACTTAGACAGCATAGAAAACTGGATGAGCGAGTGGAAACTTACCTTAATCCCAACAAAATGCATCAACGTCAATTACGCCAGAAAATGGAAGAAACCTAACAACACCCCCATTTACTACGGCAAGGAAAAGATCCCCCAGGCATCATCTGCCAAATTTCTTGGTGTACAACTGGACCAGAAACTCACCTGGCAAGCACACACCCAATATGCACTTAACAAGGCCAACGCGGCCTTTTTCTCGATCTATCCCCTCATAAAGCGCACGAGTCCCCTCCGTCTTCTTACTAAGGTACTTCTGTTCAAATCCATGATACGACCTATCTTAACCTATGGTTATCCAGCCTGGGGATCAGTAGCTGCAAAAAACCTGAACAAACTGACACGCTTTCAAAATAAAATCTTGCGAACTCTTACTAACGCCCCTTGGTTCGTCCGAAACTCAGACATTCACAAGGACCTCAAAATACCAAACCTACCAACCTATCTAAGAGACCTAGCCCTGTCATTTCAGCAAGCAATAGGAAATACTGGTAACCCTCTCATAGAACCTTTATGGGACTATTCTGATAATCCCCATTTTAAATACAAACGTGCAAAAACAAGTCTAAATGAATCCTAATTATCACCAAATAGTATACTTGTTAGCTTAATTTCGCCCTTAAGCCACTTATATCACACAACCGTTTATCAGCATAGCTGGGTATCGGTGTAAAATGCGCCAAACGGCGCAGTGCTGAAGCATCAGCAAGTGAATGGCGTTCACCAAATGAGCCGAGACCAAAAAAACCACGTCGTTTTCAGTCAAAAAAGAAGACAATGCTGACGGTTTTCATGGATTACAACGGTGTAGTGCATCATGAATTTTTGCCAGAAGGCCAGACAGTAAACAAAGAGTATTATTTGGGCGTTATGAGACGTTTGCGTGAAGCAATTCGCCGAAAGAGACCAGAAATCGTCGCACAGTGCTATCATTATTCGTAATTTTTTGACGAAAAATGCAACAAATACCATCCAACAGCCACCGAATTCACCTGATTTGGCTCCCTGTGACTTCTTTCTGTTCAATCGAGTTAAAAAACCATTACGGGGAACGCGTTTTAGCAGCCGAGAGGAAGTAATGGAAAAATCGCAGGAAGCACTGATGGACATACCGAAAACCGAATATAAAAAATGTTTCGAGGATTGGATCAAGCGCTGGCATAAGTGTGTTGCAGTCGATGGGGATTACTTTGAAGGGGAAAATATAGATTTAGATGAATAAACTTGTATTTTTAATTTTCTGAATAAATTTCGGGAACTTTTTGATCAAGGTAGTAGTTTCCAATACATTAAAAATTATTGAATATTTTAATGTTTTCATATTTACATCCCACTATTCAATTTATCACTATTCCACACGATTAATTGATATGGGCAAATAGTTTGGACATGGGGAGGAAAAGCTTATCTTTTGAACCTGCATGCCTATTAAAACTTTCCACTGGGGAAAACATAATTTTTCCCTTTCTTCAAAACATAATTTTTTGTCAACATCTCTCTAATTTTGTATAATAGGTCACGTATACACTCTGTCAGCGTTTTGAAAGGACGAGGGTCTTGGACAAATTCTCCGCCTAACAACCTCTACGCCAATGAGCAGTTTTATTAAATCCCTCCCTTTCCCTCTCGTCCCTATCTGTCAAGCAAGCAAAATTAATTTTTTTATCGCAAAGAAAAATTCATCGGTCCCAAATTCACCTCGAATATGATTGCTGGAGCATAGGACGTCGCAGTTAAGTCATCTTAGGTTACATCATTTACATTTTATCTTGTAATAATTCTAAAATGTTTTTCCTCAGACTATCAGACTTAAACAAATTGCTAAAATCTAACAAACTGTATTTATAAAAAAGAAGCATTTCGCTCCCTGGTTGAAATAAATTCAATATTTGTAAAACTTCTCAGTTAACATTGTTAAAATTATGTTCTTTTATGATATTTGCTAAATGAATGTTTTAAAATTGTTATGGTGAGATCACAGAATTGTTCAATAATTTTTTAATTCATTAAAACTGTAATCTATCACGTGTTTTCTATTTTCTTTTAAGTACTCGCGTTTAGATATCTCTGTGATTATTATAAAAGTTGCTAATCCTTATGAAATGTAGGAAGAGTTCAACTTGCTGAATTAATAAGAATGTACTTATGTCTCTAAGGATTTTGGGAAATTCTAAAAGCATGTTCAGTAAGCCAATCCATGAAACTTGGCTCTAATTTTCAGCAAAATGAATCGTCTTTTCCTTGTTTCGGTTTAAATTGGGGAAACTTGTAGCCCTATGGCAGCACATATTAATAAATTTTAATAAGCGGAGAAGGGAAGATGCCGCTATATCGTAAATCACTGGATAGCTCAACGATTAATGTTAGCGACAAAGATAGATAAGGGAAAAGGAAAATCCAACGCTTACATGAGGATAAATAAATAAAAAAGATACTAAAACATCTATAAAGAGAAAATTAGATATTGGAGAAGTCTCGTTCACTGAAAGGAAGTTGGACCTAAGAGAACGCGAATGAAATCAACTGAAGTAATTGGATACAACCGACCAGCAAATAAGTTAATGAGTACTAAAATTTTAGTAATATCCTCAAAGGAGATATGAATTAGTGAGTAAAGCATATTAAAATAATTAGTCATAAACTGTATCATAATATATAAAATCTTTTTTAGCAGAAACTCATGTTTCAAAATGATAACCAAATTCTAAGTTATGCTATAAAACGAAAAAATACAAATACTGTAATAATTATATCCATCTACTCCAAGAATAAATTAATTCGTAGTGACCTTTTAGAAACTCATTGAATGAATATGATTTAAATTAAGGCGTTGTTGGTAAGAAAAAGCATCCGATATCTGAGTAAATAATTGTGTGCTGACAATCATGTTACCCGTACAATGCCCCTGTAGGATTTTCCATGATAAACATTATTCTTGAAAAATGTCAAATTTTAAGAGTCGAAAAGGTATTTCAAACTTAAATTACACTTATGAAGTGAATAATATAACAAATTGAGTTTAATTTTTTTAATAGTGTGATAAGTAGAATTAGTCATAGATATGGACAGAGGACAGAGATAAATACTACGCGTGAGAAGCTAACAGATAAATCAACAGATAATTTATCCTGAAATGTCAGATAAGGTATTACTGGGAAATGGGTACAGCAGTGCACTTTGATAAAAGTGTTTCAATTTTCCGGGTGTGCTGCTCAGTTTAAAGAAATCGCCCAAAACATCCCATCTATTTTATAAACTACGAAAATACCTCCCATCGGCACTTCTGCTTCTCCAAGGAGACACGGCTATTCCGTTGAGAGAGTCTGTCAATAAGCAAGGACGTAGAGCGAGTTTCCTCCAAATGTATCATGAATGAAAAATGAATCACGTAACGAAAGTCTTACAAAGGATGATTTTACAGTACGAAGGTTGAGGCTTATTGGGGAAAATATTAACTACCGTTCAATTCTAACTTATATGAGTCGCTGAATATATGATTACTCCCGGGGGTATTTAATTCACTCATTATATCGGGAGATGAAGTACAATTATCAATTGTGAGAATTGTTAAAAACATTCACGATATTACCCATCCTTAAGTATCCTTATTAGGTCACACTGTATTAACTGATAGATTACTCATTAATATTCTACGACTCAAATATAGCTGTCTTGATTCTTATGCAGTTGTCACTCAGTTCTTATAATTGTAAATAATTAGATAAAGTTCAACAAAATACTTTTAATTCAGCATACAGGCTTATATTTTTCAAAAATCCCAATGATCACTGATTCGAAAAAGAGAAAACATTTTCCAAAGATGGAGGCTTCAGCCACATTTGGCGTCAGTCAGCATGGGCTGGTTGATCTTTGATGTTTCATCTTGAACGTTTCCTTTAATTTCACGGATACTTGTCCACATTCCGATAAGACATTTGAATTAAATTTCCAAAATTCCTTTTATTCGACAGGAAAAGAAATTTATTGGGATTAAAATACATACTCTTTTATTACCTTATTTTCAGTTTGAAATCCGACTTAGGAATTGAAATAAGTTTGTTATCAGAAGAGAGGCTTGAATATTGCTGAATTCTTTACATCGTTATAAATAGTATATGTTCAGTCTGCGTCGGTAATCAGTTTAAAATTTCAATTAGGGACTGCACCAAGAGTTAGATAAATCCGTGACTCAGCGTATTAAGGTGAGAGTTTGCATGGATTTACTTTCAATTTAAATGATTAAATGTTACTAAATAATTGATTTCCATTTGATGGCGTTCCAAACGCAAGCCAGTATAATTAATTAACTTGCATAAAGTCCAATATTCCAACACTACTTTTTTGTAGATCCATTTATCACTCATACGTACTATAAAGTGCTTTTAGATCCACAAACCCGCATTGTACTCAAGCAAACAGTTATCCTTAATATCTAGAACACTGTTTTTATTTAAGTATGCGTTAAAACTCATCGTTGAGTTCATTCAAAACAAATAAGGTTAAAGAATAAATCGTTCGTCTATTAAGTAATTATAGCTATTGAGGTAAGTGTCGGAAATATGGCGTCTTTAGGAGAGCTGGATGTTTGGGACTTGATAGGATTGTTGGTGGGCAGAGGAAATGTGGAAAAAGAGAGAGAGTGGAAATTGCCCCACACTTGACGAAGAATGTGGGCCCACGAAGGTCCGCGTCGCCTCCTTTCTGCAGTCAGAGTTTTGCGTTTAAAGTTCTTTTAACATGAAACTACTTAGTGGTCCTATTTTAACCAATTATTTCACCACCAGCTGGAGTTGAAGTCGAGGGTCCGTTAGTATGTTGACTGTCATTTTTTCTTGAGTCAATCTCCTAAACTATTCTCCATTTTAAACGTATCTCGAAGAGGATGCGATCATTAGTCACGAATGCATCTTTGAGGTTAATTTTACTGACTTGTCGTCACTCTTTCGTCTACAGCAACGATTCTTTGGCTTTCTATTTAATGCGACTGAAATAAATTCCATAATTTTAAGAATCTCAACCTTGTTCTTGAAACTGCAGATTACATTTTATTTACTCACTATACTTATATCGTTTTATTATGATATTTCCATGGTTATTTTCCAGATATTAGCAATAAAATGTATGAAAATAACTATAAAGTATACTATATATATAAAACTCTACTGGTGCTATCGTCATAGTTAAACTAATTCCAAAGGGATTGTTAATTTGCTTAATTAATTTAATGTTATTGCTTTCGTCTTTATAAGTTGTTCCTATTGCGATTATTTTAAGAGAGTTTGGTTGGTTCCCATTTAAAATTTAAAAATATAATTTTTTTAAATAAGAAAGGAACTGAGAGGATCAGATTCATAGACCTCGAGAACGTCAAGGAGAAAAGAGGGAGAGGGGAGGGAGGCTGATGAACAATTCGTTGCCTGGTCGACAAAGGATGATTAGAGTGAAGGGGAACCCTAGAATCCAGTTATTCAGTTGAATCTTGTTCAGAATGAAAGAGCCGATTTTGCTCTTTTTAAGATCCAAATGAAACGTTGACGAATTAAAATATTCATTACATCTAAGAGAAAGTGGATAGTTACGTATCCACGTGTACATCACTGGAAAATTCTCCACTCTTCCTCGATTCCATTTATAACCTACCCCTACCGAATCGCTCATCTATCCCTAATTACGCGAATTACTTCAAATGTTATCCACTAACACTGGCAACTACTACTTTTTCTTCTCTGAAGAAAATTTTAAAAAATATTTTTAGTTTTCGACATTCATGGTTGCCTTCACTCCAAGCGACGAGTGTTGTTCCAATTCATCATCCCCATCCTCATTAATTAGGCTGCCAGTTTTTCTTCTCTTTCTCTCTTCTGCTTCCATATACTTCATTTAGCTTAGCCCTCATACGGCCTTCATGACTCATGTAATGGAGAATAGTACAGTTCTTCAAAATCTGAATCAAATATTCCATGATATTAAAAGAGCAAAAATATCTTTACAAAACATGTGGACTTTTTACTGAAAGGTAGGACGAGGATGTGGAAAACTGTACTAACCACTCAAGCTTACCTCAACGAAGGCCCGCAGAGTTGCCTGGTTATATCGCTCCACTCCTCTGAGTAGTGTGCAGTATTTCATTGGAATGATGTATCACAAAATTGCGCAGTAGTCACCTCGACCTCTCCTGCTCTGTTTATTGAGAGCCAAGCTTAATGAGTACTTCCCTTTTGGGTGACGTTTTAGAGAATTAATTGCCAAGGTCAGCTAATTCGTAAGGTCCAGCCAGCTCTTTATTGTTTCAATGTAGCATCCGTTTGATCCTCAAATTTTATTTTGGTATCAGTTGCTGGATAAGTGCCATACGTTCAAAATGGAATCGTCGTTGCTGAAATTCATATGAAATTTTGAAATAAGAAGCTTTTGGGCAAAATTCCAAAATATGAATTTATTACAATTGCATATGTTTCGATGCTATAATGCTCATTGTTTTTATTGCCCATAGGTTATATAAACTGGAGAGGTTGGCTTGATTTTTTGTTTATCAATGAAACTTCAAGTTAACGTCCAAGAAGTGGATAAATGCCTGTTTGGTCGGCACTTCTAGTTTTTTATTTAAAGGATTTAAGAGAGTATTAAAAAAACTGGCGAAGATATTTTAAAATTCAAGTTACGTTTTTTCAAATTCCAATCAATTTTTAAAGCGTATGAGGATAGTTTGCACTTTTCCACAGATTTGTTATAGCGTACGACGCGTTTCAACTCACAAAATCATCATCAGGTACAAGACAAAATTAACAGTGAGGAGTCCATATTTATATGTTGAGTTACGGTTGGGAAGGGAAGGCGAGTAGGGGGGGGGGAAAGGAGGGGGAAGAGGCGGTGAGGTTACTGAGAGCGAAGAGTGGAGGGTAAATGACAGGAAAAATTGAAAATTGGGAGACGAAGGAGATGGAACGTTGGTAGCAGTTTGTTGCATAGCAGGGGTTTAACGAGGAAGGTTTAGGAACCTCGGGGAAGGAATGGTCCGGTGAAGGAAAAGGGGGGGGGTGACAGGAGGAGACGGGTTAAAAGGATTTTTCTAGGAAGCCGAACATAATGTCTGGTTGTAGTGAAAGGGAGGAGCCACGTGTGAACGCGTCGTACGCTATAATAAATCTGTGGAAAAGTGCAAACTCTCCTTGTATTCAATTATGAAAAACTTCCACGACCTTAAGCCTGAATCTGTTGTACTCAATTTTTAAAGATTTCACAATAACCCTGACACAATCTTTTTTCATAATAAGTGTGAAGTTTTTTCTAATGATTGATTTGTTATCTGATGTTATATCTTGCCGAGTGAGGTTTCTATTGGTAGCTGTTTTAGAGTAGTTACGTCTAAACATGCGAAAAAATAAATGGAAGTATATCCATGGCGTTCAGGAAATAATGTGTAGTGTAAACTTCAAATCTAAATCGTAGTTATGAATGGAATAATAGTTAATCCCCTTCAGTTCCAGTGCATTCAATACACACATTTGGCTATTGTTTTTCTAAGTAAAATACTGGACATAACATAGTTCGTTGTTAGCATATGATATGCAAAAATGGAATCTGCCGTGGACGGATTCATTAAAAGCAGTTTCTGGAAACCGACAATCGGTTAAAAACTACTTAAAATGATAGCAGTGCCTAGTTTTGCTATCTACGACATAAAGTATTATATCTTCAAGTGTTGAATAGTGAAACCGACGTTCTGTATTTAACTAGCGGGAGTTTCGCATCAGCTGTCTCCAGCACGCACGCACGCAAACTTTCTCACCTCAAGAAGCGAGAGATGAAGCTTCCGGCTCAAGAGCAAAGGGATTTCGCAACATAAGATGATGATAGTGTCGAAAATATCGGAGACGGTTGGTGAAGTAGGGTCGAGAAGAAAGAGGAATGACGGAGGCAGGGATAAATTTAAAGGGAGTGATAAAATAGATAAAGGAGAGAGGAATGTAGAAGAAACATCCAGAGGTTTTAAATAGTGTGTGGTTGCTGATGGCATGACTTTGGAGATAACTCCTCTAAAATGTCATGCTCGTCCCAAATATGTTCATTCGAAAGTGCCATCGTTTCATACGTTACCATATTTGAAGTTTAGATAACTCTCTTCCCATTTCTTTTGATACCACATGAAATACCTATCGACCAAGACAGTTGCTTTTCAGAATCGTGGAATAGATAAAATAGATATAACTAAATCGAAAAAAATTACAAATTTTTCAAGTTTTACAAAGGTACAACTTGACTCAATTTCTTCATCTTGTTTGGAATGCCTTGGTAGAGACACTTGATTACCAACATAGTCCTCCGTTGAGTAATGTAAATGATTTTTTGGACTATCGAATACCTCCAGTTCAGTGAAAGGTTGTCACCTTTTTGACCAATGTTATTATCGGTAATAAGGACAATGATGTCGATAAACAGCAGGGATGGGTTTAGTTTTTTTTTAAATTTTGGTAATGAGTGGTAGTGACAGAATGACGGTCCAATGAATAACCACCGTGAGCATGAAATGAATTCTGGGACTTCAACACCGTGTTACTCACGCAGTCCCCAAAATGACCAACGGTACAAAAGACGTGACAAAACAACCAATGAGAATAGGGAGAGAGAGAGGTTGTTGATGCCAAGTTAAGGTGTAGGCTGTGAAAAATAAAGAAATGTGAAGAAAAAGAAGAGACAATCGGGAGCTGAAATTGAAATTCTTTGAAATAGAAATTTAAAATATGAAATATTTGCTTCAATTACGGAATCGCGGATTTTTACACCGCCTTTCGTAGCTCGTATGTCTTCTATTAATGATGTGACACACCAGAAATACATACGCGTACAAAAAATCCCCAGCGAAAAATAGAATCAATTTAACTAGTGGTGGTTAATAGAGGAGGAAACTTCACACCGCGGCCATTTGGGTTTTTCGGAAAGAGCGAATAAATTGGGGTTATCTGGAATTTGAACAAACGGTATAGATACGTTGAATTCGTTTGCCTTGACCTACTTTTGGAGTCCTATGATTGCTACTGATCAAAAGATGACTATTTTAGTAAATTGTAATGACATGTTTGAATAGTTCAAAGAGTTGCCAGCTGCAAAAGTTCATTCATATTTCCATAGTAGGAACCGCTGAATAGAAAAATCTGATTTTTTGATGGCCTAAAATATTTTTCATTCAGATCTATTGAAACGGATATTCAGATAGAAGTTTTGGTCGTCACATTTCACACTGATAAATGGAAAAAAATTGACGTTAAGTTGCATTTGTAATTTTTAAATTTGACAAAAATATATGCCGATGTAAAATATTTTGGCGGCTTGTGTCTGTCCATTGGATACAGCATTTGGCAACTTGGTAGGAATCCTTAGTTTATGTCCCGATTGACTCCTAACAATTACCATATCTAATTAATCCATTCGGTACAACTTCCTGATTACTAGAATTCCGTATGAAGTTGAATATTCGCATCAAGAAAGAAACTGGCCGCTAGTCTCTTTTATCATTTGAATTTCACATTCTTGTAGGCCTGTAACAAGGTGAACGTTGAATGCATTTACACTTTTTGCATAATGTTTGTGCACGCTTTGATCCAGGAGAAATAAGTCCATGTTTAAAAAACTTTCGAGCAGATGTCGCATCAAGGACGCGTAGGGCCTCAAGGTCGCACATTCCTCAGAACTTGGTCCATTAAGGAAGCAGACGAGGTTGCACGTAGCACTCTGACCACCTTGATTGAGATCATCGTTGCCACAAAGAAATAAAATTGAGGAGATAAGGTTCTAAAAGTGAGACGTATGAAAGGAAGCATACGAACACGCGGAGGGACTCGAGATGTTTAGGAGAAATTAGTAGTAGGAGACGGCGAGGGAGACTTGAGCGTGGCGGGGGAAAGACTTAGAATTTGTTGACCTTAAGAAGAGTGGGTGGAGGGATAAGGAGAGATTTATGTGGCGATGGGAAGAGGAATTGTTTCTAATGCCGAGAGGGATTTAGGGAACACGAGAGAGAGAGACGCGAATCAAAGATTTTAGATCCCAAAGACATACTAAATGGCGAAACCGCTCCACCTAAGGAAGATTTAATGAACAGGTAGAAGTTGAGGGTAATTTATAGAAACCGGCCTTTTATAACAGTTCTCCTCCACATTTAGGGACCGTCGGGAAGATGTGGATGACGGACGTGGGTTTACCAGAGATAGTAGGCTCCAAAGGGATTGTGGGGTAAGAGATTGGGTTCCTTGGAGATGAAAGGTTTGGAGGGCGGCCTTCAAGCAGGTAGGCCGCCGCGACCAAGGGCCGTTGACGCAAGCGGATACGATCACTTGTTTGCGAATGTCCCTGAGGTTGACGTCACGATCTTGGTAATGAGCGTCTAAAGTTTTCTGATGGATCATTCAACCTTCCGCTCATGTTTTTATTTTACTGGACACTGTCATGTTGAATGAGATATATTTGGAAGGTGGAGATAAAGTCATTCATTGGGAAAAATAAAAGTGCTACTAACCTACTGCTGTTTATCGGTAGTTCAAGCTGTGTCACACTAAAATGCTCTAACAATTACGAAATTATTTAAATCTTATTTTTCTGAAATTGATAAAAGAAAAAATATAACCATAGAAAATATGACCGTAATAATTTTATTACCGTTTCAAGAGCTATACGATGTTGAAAACTCCATCTGGGATGATTGAGTTTAGTCTTAGAGTGTTCCGCGTAAAAGACATAAGGATCTAAATTTAATTTTAATTTTTACTTGCAGTTTTTCTCACATAATGACCAAAATTAAATTGTTAACTTGTAGGCTACTTCCTCTGTATGCTCTTACCTTAAAGTATATTAAAAATGAACATAGAGTTTACTACTTTTATTTCCACGAAATAAAAATGACCACGCATTTATCTTCAGAACACCCTGAAATGTTTATTTAATTGGTAAAGTATAACGGAAAGTAACTTCCAGAATAATTTTTTGGATAATAGCTAAACCGCTTCAAAGCAAATTCTTTTAGTTGTGAACTCAGCAACCAAAACATCGAAATAGTTTTTTGTTTGTTTTTATAAAAAAAGGCTCTTATTAAACATGGCATAAAATCAACGTAAGTTATTTAAATCTCTCATAAACTAAATAAATAAATGGGAATACGATTGTTTTAATGGTTGCAATTAAGATGAAAATAACAATTTTATGGAATAGATTTGCTACTGGTTAAAATGATAGAATGGTGTTTTGACTTAAGTCAACGCTTTAACGCTTACGTCATTCTTTCTTCATTTTTAAAAGGTCATTCTGCAGCGCATCCATTACAACAAGTGCGAGTACATTCATTGATAAGTTCATTCATTAACGGGCAACTTATACGTACATATAGAGTAAGATGTAGCATTGGGGAAACGTAACTTTTAACACTCTTATGACATAAAATATTATTAAAATTATTAAAATTCTTTTTGGCTCATCCTGAGAAAATGAACTTGCGAGAGATGAGAAGGAAGATGCATTTATTAATATTTTCACGTAAAAGATTAAAATTTTATATTAACACTCTTAGGCCACGACTAATGACTTAAGACATTTATAAATTTTTTCATTTGAAAAGACTGTCGTGGACTGTAAATGGAAAACTGAAAACAGGAAAGTAACACAATTTAAGATGATGAATTTAAAGATAATGAGAATATGCAATAAAAATAATTCCGTCGTATGGCTAAACCTAACGTAGCATAAATAATGTTATTCCTTTCTATATCCTCGTGATGTAAAATGATAAGATAGAACATAGAATCATAAAAAATAATCTTACCTTCAAATGAAGTTTAAATAATGTGCCATAATAAACCAAACGTTTATTTTCAATGCAAATATTGAATGGTAACTAACATACGTTAGGAATGGTGTTCTCTGTAGAAGATGTTTGGATTTTGATTCTCGGACAGTATTGGGTCCGAAAATTAACACTTTAGCCAGAGAGAAGCATAGATAATGTCTTAATGTAAATTAACATAGTGTTTGTAGGCAAGGGATAAATTTCTCCTTCAAAAAGAACACTTTGCATTAATGTATATATATCCAAGTTATTTTACTTGCTAGAGAAGTAAAGGAATCTACCCTCGCGATTCTGGTTTGTTTCTCTTTGTAACTATAAGGGAGGCAATTATTCTTTTCCCAAAAATGTATTACTACGCATTTTTAAAAATTTAATTCCAATTGCCATGCATCGCACCAATTTTGAATTGCATCTACGTCGTTGGCTAACACGACTCGGTCTTCGTGACTTCAAATGTCCCCATAAATTACTGCATCATCGGCGAAAAGACGGAGCTTGCTATTATCTACGGCACTGATGCCATTTATGTAAAGTAGGAATAGGAGGGGGCCTATGACACTTCCTTACGGTACACCCGACGTGACCTTGACAGTATCGGATGATACACCGTCCAGGACGACTGTTTGGACACGAACACTTAAGAATTGTTTAATCCAGTTAATAATACTTTCGTGTATTCCATAAGTTTCCAATTTCGCGAGTAATTTGCAGTGAGGGACTTTATCGAAAGCTTTCTTAAAATCTAGGAATATCGCATCAACTGGAATATTACTTTCACCGGAGATCAATGATATCATGTACAAAAAGTGCGAGTTGGGTTTCACAGGATCTAGTCTTACGGAAGCCGTGTTGGTTATCAATCAATAAATCTTGACTATCGAGGTGCTTCATTATGGAACTGTGATGCGCGCCGGTATCTCATCAGGTCCCGAAGATTTGTTGAGGTCTATGTTTTTAAGGAGTAATTCTGTTCCGCGGGTGGCAAAATCAATTGGTTGCATTGAATGCTGAAATGTTTTCGGAAGGTTCTCGGGTATATTCCGTGAGGATATGTTGAAAAAACTCTGGAAAAATGAGTTTAATATGTTGGCTTTATCTAAAATACTCGTTATTTTATCCCCCTTTTCGTTATTCAATGAGTTTACGGTGGTCTTTTTTCCCTGCACTTCCATCATAGAAGGATGTACGGTATCGTTTGGTTTATAACACATATAGTCGTTTTACCCTACTGTTCATATCCTCGTTGACATCCATCGTGTATGCAGAGAAAATCATAATGAATAGAATTGTAAATGAATGTTTCTTTATATATCAGTAGCTCTTAGTAAAAATGCCTCATTTTATCAAAAAGTATAACTTGAGTGGAACGGAAAGATTTATCCAACCTGTGGTACTTGATTGAAATTTATCTAACAAGCTTGATAGCTTTACATGTAGATTAAGCTGCTAATAAATGAGAATCTTATTTTAAAAACATCTTTAATTCCATATTCATACTTTACCCTGATTTTCCATGGAAATTGCATTATTTGATCTTTTCGCGAAATTAATGTGTCACAGAATTTGGATTGGGGAAACATTTTTGAAGTACAATTTAATGATTTCGAATAATGTGCTTTAAATTAGTAGCGACAAAATTATTTAGCTTTTCAATGGTTGTAATCACCTTTGTTTCAGGTGCATCAACATTAACAGATGGGAGTACATATGATTTCAGTCTACGTAAGGGCAAATATAATTCGTAAATAGAAGAACATTCACGCAAATCACATCTGCAAGAACTGCTCATACATTCTGGATTAATTTTCATTCCACAACCTATAACGACCAACTCTAATACCATGAGCAAACATGGTTCCTGGCGTGGCTACACAGAAATGCCCTTCATATGCACTATGGTACTGAGACCATCAATTACTTTATGCGTGTCTTATTTTTTCATAAATACACAATTATAAAAAATCTGAATTTGAATGGAATTTACGTTAAAAATTTGAAAATGTTATTAATTTTAATACCATTCTTTCAGATGTTCAGCTTTTTTTAACTATTAATTGACATCTGTCATTCTCTTAAGTAAATGTACTTCATTATAGATGAAATATGAAATAGTATCAGCATTGTATTATCAATACTATTGTATTTAAATTAGGAAAACCAGTACTCAATCAAGTTATCAAAATCAAATTATTAATGATGCTTCGTACACTTAGTACCTTGGTATATTTTGTTTACAAGAAAAGTAATGTAAATAGACTCTCAGATAATTATGAATGATTTCAAAGAATTTACCAATCATATTTTGAGTTTAGATATAATAGTGTATTAGAGCATTTAAACATCCAATGATTATTGAAATTACCATCAAATACCAAAACGAGAGCTTTAGAAAATATTTACTTTTATTTTCTCGTTTTAAACCTTTCCAATATTATGGTGACTTCTATTTCATTAATAATTTGAAACTTTCCAAAACACAGGATGATTAGCGTTTAAAGGCTATTGGAATATCAAACAAATATTTCTTTATCTCATTAGCGAAATGTTTGATATAGCATTAAATCATTATTGTAGAGCAAATTAGCTTGATCTGTGGCAACCCTGTTGCTCTATTGAGGTCACCCAGCGTCCACATCTCCGAGACACACTATATAATTTGCTTTTTTCCTGTAACCTTTGCCCTTTTGCTGGATTCTCTTTTTTACCAATTAAAATACGAAAACAGTACGCCATTTAGCATGAAAGAGAACAATATTCTTTGCAAGAATTGATGCAAGAGCTTTTCAATCACTTGAATAACAGCTCCACTAATGGCTACACAAGCACACGTGTATTCTGATCTCTAGATTGTTAGGGCGATCAATAAGTTTTCCCCGAGTGATCATGTGTTTGAGGTCTGCGTTTGCGGTGAATTCTGATCTCCTGGGAAATGTTTGAATAGCCGGTTCACCGCCGGCCGGCCCCGATTGCGACCAAAGGCGTCGAAATTGCCCTACGTCGCGGTGGAGCGCTACTACTGACTGTCCACGCACAATGAGAAAGGAACTTGCAGGAAGGGAGACATAGATGGAGGGATTAATGGGGAGAAGGGGGTCGGGTAATTATCAACTCCTCGACCATGCGCGCGGTGTGTACTTGCGACGGTATTCCTTTGTCACGTCTTTCGACTCCCATCTCTCCCCTGTCGACGTTCCCTCCTTGACATTGCCTCCTGAAAGTAGACTTTTGCCTTCGACATCGTTCCCTTTGATCCACTTCGCCCTTCCCTTCCTCTGGCAGGCCTCCGCTTTCCATGGTGATGGGACTTGTTTCTCCGCTTGCAAAGAGCCGTTCAGTCATATCCTCTTTCAAGCATCTTTATATTTTTTTCAGCTATGTCTTTATCAAAATGAGAACAATCATCTCCATTTGCGTTAGTCTATTAAATATACTTCAACCGTGCTGATTAAAGGGTAAGTAAACGACCGTAGAGAAGAGAATCGCATAACATAGATCTATGGGAGCAGTATATTTTCTCTGAATTGATGACCGTCCTATATTTCTTCATTTATTTTGATAGTAAGGAAACAATTTTTCATGAGCTATAATAGGAGTATTAATTTATTTTTTGTCTGGGACGTGTTCCATAGAGAGATTATAGCTGTACAATTGCTATTGAAGTAAATTAATAAAAAAAGTAATTTATGTGATCAACATCAGAAATTGAAAACAAAAATTGTCAAGTGTTTATTTAAAATGTTTAAAAATTATAAATACCTGGAATCATTAACTTTTTTAAGAAATGAACTAAACGCTAATTGTTACACCTTCAAAGATCTCACGTGTCAAGATGTAGTTGTGATTTCCACAAATTTCGCAAAAACACGTGAAGGGCAGCCACAGTGAAGATTTTGAATGAATATGAAATTAAGTTAATATAATTGGTGTATGATTTATGAGGGAAATAATCGGAATAGACTTATTTCTTACTCGTACCAGAACAATCCATTCGTGAAGTTGAAAAAAACATATACTGTTTAATTCTGAGTCTTTTGTAAGTAAATTTGGAAGATTTACATTTTTCCTGCACGATAGAGTAACCTTCTCTACGAATATATGTCCTTGGCCTTTCCCTTTGATGCTTTGTTTGTTACTTCATTGCAAGGGCCAAACTACGTAAACCAACAAGCAATCCTAAAAATAACCAATCGTTCGTTGATTGACACTTAGACGTGCTTATTAGATTTTTGGGGCAACATTTTTTCTAAGACTGAAGTGTTCTGCGTTAATCATATATCTTCGCCGCATGAAGTATTTAGGACTAGTATGCCTTAAGTAGAAAAAATAGACAAAACTGGGGCTGCATTAAGCTAAGCTTATTCTTTGTCCAAAAAATGACTATTTAAACTCGAATTAAAAGTTTCATTAGAGCGAGGTGTGGTTTCTAGAGTGAGAGTTTGTCTTAATCGCAGCTCCTGCAGCACGCATCGCGCGATATTGAAGAGCGTTGTCCTTACATTCATTTTCATCAGCTGTCGTAAAATCTACACACGTGTCGTGTGTGAAGCATTTTACAGTATGGGGAAAAGGGATGGCGGGAAGTCATCGTTAAAGCAGCACATGATAGCGCAGTACACCTCTCCACCCAGAATCTAGTGAGCGGAGTTTGGTTTCCCAGAGACGGGGAGACAGATTTATGGGCGTTAAGACCGTTGCGTAGTTAATGTCAGTTAAAAGGATATTGTTTATCAGCCTTTTTGCACACATCGTAAAACTCGCATGGCTTGGGATATTCCCAAAGCCGCTCCCTTTCGTATCTCCCGCCCAAGTGAGACCAACCTGGGATAAAAATCAATATAATTTTTTGCGCAAGCGCCTTCCTCGTTCAGTTCGGTTTTATTGGTTATTGTGTATAAAATTCAATTGTTTTACTGAAAGAACTTTTGTTATATCCCGGTCAGAAAGGATGCGAATCACAACGGGGCATTTGAAAATTAATATTTGGTGCTGTAGGTCTCCCAAGCCGTCAAGGGTAGTGAAATATCAGTCTCGGTTACGCTTCCGCCATGCTGGGAGTCGTGGCGAGCTCCTGTAATCCAGCTACTTGGAGGCTTGGTGCAGTGGATGATTTTGAGGTACACTCTTTGAAATGGCTTGAGATTAGTGCATCCTGATCGACCGCATTCGTCTGATTTCAGGAATTGTCCTGGTTAAACGTCCATGGTTCGGACGGTGATTTAACTCTCTCCTTCTCTATGTATATTCAACTGTCTTACTTTGTGTTGTACCGGAAAAGTCAGACCTGTACCTTTTTTTTCTTTTCATCTACCATTTATTTTTCTTGTTTGTTTTTATCTAGAATTTCAGCAATTTCGAAAAACAAACTATAATAGTCGTTTTGGGCAACAAAATTTCCATACATATTTTAATTAAAGAAAAATTTATTTTTATTTAAAATAGCATTATGAGGACAATTACGCTTATGAAACTAATTTTATGATTATTTTTCCTGTTTTTCCACTGCTAATAAATCAAAAAATTGTGTTTATATTTTGTTCCTTCATATTTTTCGACATTTAAATAATTTATTTCACTGTCAGTTTTTAAAATTTTGGTCATTAATTTTATTTTTTTTTTAATTCAGCGCATTTTTTATGTGAATGTGCACTTTATTTGATAAATTTAAAAAATATTTCTGTAAATAAATTCCGGGATTTGGTGGCCAATATTATGCAAAAAAGTAAGGACCCTTTACATATTGTGGAAATATACTGTACACAAATAAACGGCTTTCCATAATTAATAACTTTAGTTGTGTTGGCATAACAGTTTAGCGTCTTGGATATGATTGCTTAAACCAAGATTCCTATTGGAGATGTAACAAATTATTTAAACTTTATGTGCGAGGTCTGTTCAGTCCTCTGTCATAAGTGTAACGATAAATGTTAATGCGGTCTAAGGTTCATTGCAAGGAAATAGAAACAATGGCTCGACTGAGTTTTTTTCAAATCCTCCAGGACAATTAATAAAATAGAAAAATGCAAAATGTGAATGACTCCGTGACCAAAAGAAAGGATACGGAAAGGTAGATCGAATAAGAGGTACCCCTGCCAAAGAAATAAACTGATATTAAGTCTCATTTTGGTTTTTGACAGCGTAGCAAAGTGATATACCCCTTTGAGACATGTTTGAGTTTTCTTTCATGCCTAATAAAACGTTAATATATACCCAACTGGTGAGGTACGAGTAAATATAACTTTTAAATGGGGTTTCCAATATATTACCAAGTAGTGACATGGTATATTTTCAATTCTCCTCCTTCTATTAGCAGTCTCTTCATTTTTTGGCTATTAAATACAGCTCTGATTATTTCTTCCAGTAATGGTTAAAGAGCAGTGCAAATGCATCGTTACCCAGCAAGCCACTATGATGGTTTGCAAGTCAAAATGGGAGTATCTTTGGAGCAACGAATTCATTTAGGAGGTTATCGGCAGAAAACACCCAGGATGGGTCGATGAATCCTAGAAAAGATTTCAAAAGCTAACAACAAATTATACCATTATTCTATGCTTCATTATCATCCAAGGAGAAGAGTTTTGATCGCTGGCATTCAAACTATGACCTCGTACTCATAGAGGTCACAAAGATCTGACCTTTGGCAGGAAATTATATGCATGCAGAACTCTGACATAAGTCACGCCCTATGAGATGAGTGTACACATTTGAGATAGAAATATTGGGCATAATTACACATTATGATCAAAACACGTACATGAACGACATTTTAACTGACGTATTTCAGGGGTAGGAGAAAAGTAGTAGCTAATTTTTGTTCATAAATGAATTGAAAATTTGAATAGATATTTATGAGGAAAATATTTTATGCAAGCAATTTATAAAGTATTTATAAAGTCCTGTTAACTATAAAATCATGAAATAAAAAAAAATTCTGGGAGATTATGTTAAGAATGATGATGTTAAAGAAGGCATTCGGTTTAAAATACGAGATATAAAATAAGGAGTTCAAAATATTCGTATTTTCAGAAAGTGGCCGGGCATTTTTATGTAGTCATTTTGAATGATATAGTATATATAATATGTAAAGGGAGCATGAGATAGTAATAATGGAAATAAGCGTTAAAACATTTTTGAGAAAAAAGTTTAACAATAGACCTATTTCTTCTTCTTGAGTGATTTGAAGCAAAAAGCATGAGTAGAAATTATTTAAAACAAACTCCTTTCCTTTCAACCTTTTTTTCCTTTTCCTTCAACTATATTAGATCCCAATCTGAAGAAAGTAAAAAAAGTATCCCATAGCCTATTATTATTATTATTAAAATGTACATGTGCAAATAGACAAATGTCAGGTGGCACACAAGTCCCAAGTGTTACAATAAACTTGCCTTGTTACGAGAGAATGCCTCATGACGCAATCCAGTTGAAGGTCACATTTATATAATCAGTCCTTCATAGCAGGTACTTTAATGAACAAATTTGCTAAACATCCTGATTTGTCTGATCAATACGTAAAAACTATTTAAGAATCTATATTATTTCTAAATCTTTTTTTATCATGTCAATTATAACATTAATAAAAAATTAAATGGTCACTTTTCATCTTAAAACTCATGCAAATTTCATAAGACTGCTAATGATGATTGGTTGCAGCTCGAAGACTTTTCATATTGAATTATATTTATGTTTTGTTAGAGAAGTTTTTAGGTCATACAATATTTTTGATTTGACATGTATGCTTGCAGATTTGGCCCACCTCTCGGAAACTCTCCCTCGAATTTCTTCTATGGTATGTCCCTAACACGTCTTTTTTCTCAAGCTGCTTGCTGTGCTGCTTTTTCTATTCGAATCTTCTCGTATGCTAAACTAACCCTTTTCTATTTCATGTGCTAGTTGGTTCTCATATTTTAAGTTTCCTTTTTTACACTTTGTGCTTAGTTTATAATATAGTATGAATTTCAAGTCCTAATTTACAAAATGCGTATTCACGAAGAAGATGTTTTCAAAGATGAAATAAAAAGTGTTCTTTTGTTCTCTCAGTTCTCTTATTTTCATTTTTTAATTTATACTTTAAATTATGAAGGAAATAACAAACATCCCAAGAAAAGGAAGAAGACTTAATTATGAGTATATTTGTATATTTTTCACGCGATAATAATTGGTCAGCAAGTGGATAAAGTTATTATTAAGTATCGTGACATATAAATATATCAATACGTCACTTTAGTTTTTACTGAACTATTAGTTGCTTAGTAGTAGTTTTAGGGGAGGCGACCGACAGCGAAAGTTATTCCCGCCATTAAAGATCGAGAGAAACCCGGCGTCCGCATTAGCCTACTCACATCGAAAGGCTCCAAGGGGTCTGCAGTTCAACGCCCCAACCGACGGACGGCGTACACACTCAAAGTGCTCTCCACAAAGCACCTTAAGAAGGGATCTAGAGACCACTGAAAAATATCCGTCTCCTCCATGATTCGAACCCAGATCCTCTCGGTGGGAAGCCGGTACGTTAGACATCGCATCATCCTGATCCCCTTGTCACTCAGCAAAATTGTTGGATACATACCTACGCCAAATATACTATAATATTTGTATTTATCATCATGCGTCAAACGAGGGCTCCTATGGCTTATTGTGGCTTATAATGGCGATATAAAGATTGAATTAGTGGAGTGGTAATTTTCCAAAAATGGGGGCCGTTTGGAAATAGAATACTATCTCAAAAGTCATTCAACATAAAGCTACAATAGGAAGCTATTAATTGCTTAAGTGGTGTACTATTTGATTTATCTATAATAATGAGGCTGCAAAATGGCCCTCAACTTAAAGTCCCATCCGAATGATGTGGGTCGTCTACTAAAACTGCTCTTTACATGAATCTTATTTCCCTCCATGAATATCATTGGTCGATCAGATTTTTGTCCATGTTTTGTCCAGTTTTGTCCATATATATATATATATATATATATATATATATATATATATATATATATATATATATATATATATATATATATATATATATATATATATATATATATATATATATATACTTGTAGTTAACTATTTGTATGAGTCCAATCCCCAAATTTTGACAATGTTGTTATATAACAAGGATGTTTTCGGACTTCCTTAATTTGATCACCTTCTACGTCAAATGAGGAAGATCACACGGCCCGGCAAACGAATGAAACCCAATGATTGCGTTTCTTTCTCCTAAAACAAATTAATTTTTGCAGACACATGGAAATTTACTCGCAATTCAAAACTCGCACCGCACTCAACCAGATTATTTTGAAGAAAAATTTGACGTAACGCATTTTTTGACGCAAAACGTCTTCTTGAGGGTAAATATGGTTCTACTTGTTAGACAAGCAACACAAGAAGATCGATTGAACGGAATTTGATGGGTGATAACAACACTGGTCGCCCTTTCGAGTGCGGAGGATCAAACACTGGCTCTTCGTGATCCTTCAAGCGTTCCTCCCACGGTGCCCGAAAGAGGCCATCCCCTTTAAAGGGAAGAGCTGCCAAACTAGTCCCCTACCTATAACCCCTTATGGAGGGTGCGTGAACAGTGACTTCAACCCCGCGAGACTTACACGCTCTGACCTCATGAATAAATCTTCACCACTCCTTACGCTCTCTCACACGCCCTCATCCATTCTCATGCGACCGAAGAGAAAAGACTTCTTCCAACAATTTATATTTTGTTTTTCTTTTTTATCATTTTTAAGGAAATGATGGTTCTCTCCTTATTCACAATCTCTCTCCCGTTCCCTCCCTACTGCTCCAACCCCGTCTCGGGCAGAAGGCGGAGGGCAGCATGTAAAATTCTCGGTTGTCCCACCATAAACTCGCCAAGGGTACAGGGATAAAAATATGCGCGTGTAGTTGTCTCTCCCTCGGCTGTTTTTATTCACCACACACACCAGAATATAGTTAGGAGTGCGTGTTGCTTTGCGGATTATGTTACGAGGATGTTTCGTCGTCCAATGCGTGTAAAGAAAGAATTATTTTAGTCGAATATAACGAGAGGGAGATCTAATTTTGAACTTAGGTCAGACGCAAAGTGTGGTGGAAATAAGGGCAGGAAGTAAATATAATGATTTTCTTTGCTTAATTTCCTTCAAAAAAATCCCTGGCCTGGCGGGCAAGCACAAATTCATTTCCGACCGCAAGTATTCATAAATTCTCCATGGAAATGAGCCCTTCTTATGATGGAGAGCCTAAAGGGTGGTAATCTTGGTCCGTACAAATGCGGATATTATTGGAAAACATCTTTTCGGTAAGAGATATTTGGTAGGATGACTTTTTCGGTAAGAGATATTTGTTAGGTATCATTGAATTTCTCATGAGAGAAGATCTCCAATGAGGACCTTGGTGCTTAACAAATTGCTGTGCAGTTATTCCGTTCCACTCGCCTTTTTTGACTTTCGGCCACGAGTGATAAATACTCTCTCTCAAAGTACACTCCATAAAGATTTCTTTCTATTTTTTTCTGCGAGACTTCTTATATTTCCATTATCCATTGCTTTTTATGTATTTCAGAGGCAGTAAATATCTTCTGGTAGCGTAACTATAAATGACAGTTGCTTTCTACATTGTGATGTAAACATACAGAGTCGCACCCAAAAGTGGTAAAACTGATTTTCTCTGGCGCGAACGGAGCGGTGGAGGTGGATCTGCCTGGCAGGGTAAGGTGGAGGGTGCTCTTAGCAACAGACCGACATCAACCTCAGTCGCCTGCGGGCTGTCGTTGAGTGAGGACCCCGTTTTTAGTGAAGCAAGATTTTTGTCTGCGTTGAAAAACAAAATGAATCTGAATTTAGAGCAACGTTATTCCGTGAGGTTTTGTGCGAAACTCGGGAAGACGGCAACTGAGACCCTGGATATGATCAAGCAGGCTTATGGGGACACTGCCTTAAGCCGTTCCACAGCGGCACAAGTTGTTTAAAGAGGGTAGGGAGCTCGTTGAACACGACCATCGCTCCGGACGGCCGTCGACGGCAAGAACCGACACGAATGTGGACAGAGTGAGGACACTGCTGAACACAGACCGACGCTTAACCAGTGAAGAAATTGCAGACCAGTTGGGTTTGTCTGCATCCAACGTCCAACGCATTATTTCACAGGATTTGGCCATGCACAAAGTGTGCGCCAAGATGGTGCCGAAAATTCGTGCCATGGCGCGCTCGTCGTCAGACAGCTCCTGGCCAAATACGGTGTTGCCACGTTGTTGCACCCGCCCTATTCTCCCGATCTGGCACCACCGGTTCTTCTTCTTCCCCCTGATGAAAAGACAGCTCAAGGGACGATGTTTTGACTCGATAAAAGCTTCTCGTTCAAGAGGCTTCAACGAGAGTAATCAACGGCATCCCCAAAGAAAATTTCCAGCGGGCGTACGGGGAATGGGAGCAACGTTATACTGTGTAGGGGCATACTTTGAAGTATGCTCAAGGAGCATACTTTGAAGCTTATTAAGTCGATGTAAGTATATTGTCAATAAAATTCTTGTAAAAAAATCAGTCCTACCAGTTTTGGGTGCCACCCTGTATATAGTATACAGAGTGAAAGAGTAAAATAGACTATATAAAACTATTGCCTTAAAGCCTCAACCCGTCAGTGAGATTGATAAGTCTTTTATGGTTTCAGAATATTATAATTAATTTTCATTAATTTACAGATGTCAAAATGTTTTTGGGATATCCATGATGAAAAGAAATGAGCATTTTTTTGCAAATTTAATTTGTAACAGTACGATGCCCCCCTTGACGCTGTAGCAGATACGAGGGTCATCCGGAAAGTAGTACCCGTTCGCGAAATAAAGACACAAAAGTAAATATTAACAAACATAAAAAATTTTATTTGAAAGAGGATACTTTAAACTACTTCTCAACATAATCTCCAAGCAAATTAAGGCATTTGTCATAACGTGTGACAAGTTTCTGTATTCCTGCTGCATAGTCCTTCGCCGCCAGCTCATTGAGATACAGGGTCACTCCTTCTTTAAGTTCTTCATCGCTGTCAAATCTTCATCTTGCACAAATTTTTGCATAATGCAGATGGTGTTTAACAATTTCATGAACAATTGTTCGAGAAACATTGGGAAAATGCTCACAGATGTCATCAATTGTGACGCGCCGATCGTTCCTCACGAATTCGTCAACTGAGCTCACCAGTTGGTCTGTAATGACAGACGGTCTCCCCGAACGCTCATCGTCGTGTGTGTTCCCCCTCCCCATGTTGAAGTTGCGATACCACCGCCGAACAGACGACTCGTCCATTACATTGTCTCCATACACCTCCTTTAATTGGCGATGAATATCACATGGGCGAACGTTTCTTGCATTGAGGAATTTAATCACTGCCCTCACTTCACAACTGGCGGCGTTCTCAATTTTTTTAAACATTGTAAACAATCACAGAAACAACACAGGCAATGATAGCGTCACGCAACTTGGCTTAGAGAAGGCATACAAGCCACTGAAGCTATCTGACCTCGTCCAGCGGCTACTCGCGTCGTCAGCACTTCATGCGGCACGAACGGGTACTACTTTCCGGATGACCCTCGTAATTGTGTACATATAAAGATACCGAGTACCGGAACGCGCCGTGCCGCAACTGAATACATGTGTGCATAACAAACAGGTTTGCTTTAATATTCTATATGAACTCTTCTAATAAATGTAACTATGACCTATGAATGAAAAAGGAATCACTATTTACAGAGGAAATGATCTAATTATATAACATTAGGAACAACGTACTTTTCCAAGGAATTTATATTCTAGATGATGAAGTTGTATAAGGAAATGGTTAACCATAAGTTGGCCAGATCCGTTACTGCGTTTTAATTACGTATCGGTACCGTATACCGGTTCCGTATTAAGTTATTTCGCATCCTGGTAACTCTAGGTAAAACTTACACAAAGTTTAGCACCCACCATTAAGTTTATAAGGGCGTAATAGCATTCATTACATCAGCATTTTTCTAAAGAATAATTCTCAAAAAATACAGTGTTTTAATATTTATCTGAAGTAATACTATCCTTAAAAAGATTTTATTTTATAATTATGGCTATCATAAGAAGTAAAATAGGGCATATATTCGTCTATATTATATTTAAACGTAAATTGTAGTGACTTGCTTGGATACCTCCAGAAATACTTTTTTCTAAAATTAAAATTTATCAATGCTACGTAACATTTATTAGATGTTAAATAAAAAAGTCCCAAAATCCATATAACGAAATGATTCGAAATTTGAGTTTTCCTCTATCTCAAGTATTCCAACAACCATAGATATCATCCCGAAGTATTTTATAAATGGAGGTAGAGAATATCCAAGCACAATGGCGGGATAAAATCTCATTTCAGTATGGAGGGGAGTTACCTTACCCAATGCTGCCTAAGAGTTTCTTTGGAGGTCTTATACTTAGAAAATAAGACTGCTTTTGTAAAGCTGAAGGTGCCCAGAGGGGTCAATTGGGTTTTCCACTCAATCACTAGATTCGATACCTTTTTTCAAAAGTTGATTAAAGAGTTTATGGCTTTATTTAACTAACAGAGAGCGCATATACTAAAAAAAAATTCGTTCATCAAATGGTGTCATAAAAATGATTTCATAAGCAACTATAGCATGCCCTATGGAATTAGCTTGATAACTTATTGTGCTATCCAGATTTGTTTCCACGCTCTTTTTCTCGTATTTATCTCAGGGGTTAAGAAAAGGACTTTTTTTGCGGGATTTTCTCTCAATTCTGCCCATGAATTTGCGGCCACAATTCCATTCGGGGTCTGTTTTTATCTCCTTTGGGTTAAAACACACAACCACTCCGGAAAACTTTTATGTAACGAAGGCAGGGAGATTTTATATGAAAGAGGGACGTAAAGTGGCTCCATGTGAGCTCGATTCCCTCAAGCCTGTGATAAGATGATGCTATAAATCCGCAGCTCAAAAAGACATTATGTTAACCGTTTTCAATTTCTTAGACTATTGTTGAAAGCTTAGCAAGAATGTTGCATTTTGATGCCTTAGTTCCAAGGGGTGGTAAATATTAAAATGTTACTAAAATGTCTTAAACAAATATGGTGATTTTTGCTACGTAAAAAATGAAAAATATTCCTGTGATGAGTTTGCTTACTCCGTCGCTTAATTTATAAAATCTTGTAAAAATATTTTATCAGTATTCTACAGAAGATATCCGTTACGGTTACGGTATTGTTAATTTTTTGAAGTGATTTATACAGGAAAAGATTGATCATTGAATATTTTATGCATAAATTTGAAGATATGACTATAACGGTTTATTTGAAGTTTAATTATGTTTTATAATCATCAAGCATGCAATTGGATATAGCGATGTAGAAACCGAAGGCGAGTGATTCTTAAATAGGTCATGCACACACGAAGGAATCACTTTCCGTCTCCTTTCATTCGATCGGACCATTTAGTCACGAAACGGGTAAATGGTAACTAAAAATTGACTTTCAGTGGGAGGAAACTAAAATACGAGCTTCATGTGCCGATATCTTGCGGTCTAACGCGTCGCGGCGCCTTTCAAAGGCAGAGAGGTTGGAATCAATTTTCATTATTCATCAAGAGTTCAACTGACTCTCCCCAATGTGGCCTCGCATGAGCCACGGAGAAAACGAGTGCTTTAAATCATTCAGTTTGGTTCCTATTCAATCTTTCCAAAATTGCCTGACGCAAAATCGGGGAGTCTTTCAAGTTCGAGATTTCCTCAGAAAGGCATTTCTGTTTTGATGATATATGTGCCGCAGGCCTTCAAGACAAATGACATTTCCGCTAGGCAGATATGAGTAGCGGTTACCCTGTAAGATTTATCCATGGTTTCAAAATTTGATTTTAATAGGATTATCATTACTAAATAAAGCATCGACTCAAGAGTCGTCTTTCAAATTACTGGACGAAGACAAACATTTCAAAGGTGATATATGTTTCAGTGAAGGAAATGTACTTCTTCTATAAGCAGGGAAGAGATAAAATTAAGGCTATCCTATTTTCTTATTGTTTTCATTAAAGGGTGTTCGTATCCTGTAACTATACTTCTCTTCTTTAGTCCAAATAAATAACTGTAGTCATCTGTTCACCATAAAAGGGCCTGCGTAATTAGTTTTAAAATAAGGAAAATTAACGAAAGTATGTGATAATATTCTTAAAAATTATTCAGACTTAATTCAACCAATATTGATACCAAAATTAAGGGTACAATTAAACTGATGAGATTTCTTATGACGGTATGATTTCTACTAAAGGGCTCTATGAGGTCATAACTGGGTATACTAGGGACCGTGTTGTGGGATACTGTGTTGATCAAATACCCTTGATCAAATTTATTATGGTGATAATTAGCTAGCGAAAGATTAAAAAAACTATAATACCATGCCACTACGTGGTAACTAGTGGATTTGAAGAATGTAAAATAATAATTTAAGTTCAAGTAGTGATCATGAGGTCAAAGAAATACTTTTTCCTAATTATGTTCATATTTTAGCCCTTCAGAATATTTAGGATGAATTGACCATGAACTCTAAGCCGGACTAACTCCATGTGGTTACTTCAAATTTAATGCAGGATATTTTTCGTAAACCTATAAAAAATACCAACATGAGAAGTATGAGAAAGTTAACAAATTGTTAGAACTAACAATATGTAATTACCCTCCCTTAATTTCAGAAATACATCCTTGAGTAACTTCCAATCAAAGCCTATTAAAAAGGCAAGTTTGTTTTTGTGGCTAAAAGAAGTCACGAATTAATTGGATTTGCTCCAGTGTTATATATTTTGTAAGAAAAAGTAGAGATCAAATCGAAAATTTTTACCTCATCTTTTCAGAAGGTTAGAATTAAAATAAAAAAATAATAATGAAACGCCCATCACTGCAAACTTCACTTTCTTGAATTTATTTTTAAGAGAACACATAAATTACGTAGGCGAAGCAATTGGAAAATTCCTGAAAAGTAAAACCTTAATTATGAACGGATCGAAAAAACTATACTGGAAATAACGTTAGGCTATCGCAGATCTATGAATTCGGTTACATCGGTGAGTATAATGCCGTGTCAATATATCGGGGAAATATTTCCCAGAAAATGATAACTCTGTTGCACTCCTCATGGTACTCTAAGAGGAAAGGGAGCGGTAGGACGTGGCATATATGAGAAAAGGTGGCATGGTTAAGCAGGCATCTGTGGCACACCAATGAGACCATTCATTCCACCACAGTATAATTCTCTTTGATATTTCAAATAAGAGCAAAGAGAACACAGCACAATAAAAATGCCAGTGAATTGGTGGTTGGCCAACCGAATTGGCCATTGGAGAAGCCTGGATTTGAGTCCCAACCTTCCAACGAATATTTCTCCTAGACCTGCTCAGTCCATCAAAGGCATTTCAGCTTCGTGAGGTATCATTGAGTTATAGGACCGTACGAGTGTGAGTCAATCATTTATTCCTCTATTCCGTGGGTTTATTGGTTTATCAGACACAAAATAAAAAAGGGGGATGGAAGATTCGCCGAGGAATTTAGTACGTCACGTTAAGGACCCTCTCGTAAATATTTTATTTGAGGGCTCTCTAATGATATTCATCCCTTTCTACACTCCTCATTACGATTTCTGACCACATACGACCTGTCTTTGTTGCTGAAATGTTATCAATTAGAGTTTTAAGCAATAGATTTTTAATCAGATCACTTTATAGTTTTTACCAATCTGCGTTGATTTTTTGAGACATTTTTGAAACTTTTTCGCTGTTTTGAATTCGACTATAAAAGTAGAAAAAGGGTATTTTTTTCAAATTCTTCGTCGGAAGAAAAAAGTCACTCAGCCATTATGAAGTTTCAAATCAATATAATAGAATTAAATAATAGGATATTTCAGTAAATCTTTGCATTCTGACGTTAATGGTCCTTTTTTGATTTCCGAGAGTATTTTTTATACCTGTACCACTCATAAAGAAAATCTCGATAATTCTTTCACATTCGCAAATTTATATATAAGAATATGTTATTTCATGACTTTTACATTTAACTGCAAATTTTATGCCTCGGAATTTAAAAGAAACTTTAAATAACCTCTCTCGCGCTACGGCGTTCAGGCCATTTCCGTTTTTCTATATCTCTCAACTCCGCTTTTCCCAATAATGGCTGTAATAAAATGTGGGGAACAATACAATCTCACAATAATTATCAAACTGAAATAAATGGAAAGAGATATCATATGCACTATTCTCTTGTACAACTTGGAAAAAGTGTCATTTCTAGAAACGTTACGATGGAACCTAAAATAACACCAATGCAAATTTTAAATGTTGATGGCCATGTATTGCTTAATCTTCTGTGCATGAATTTTTCATTTTAATTGCAAAAGTAAAGAATTTGTGGGAATAAAAGCTAACTCCACAGATATGCGCTTGTTTCATTGTCCTATTGATCTAATAATTTTAACAAACCAAAAAAGGAGTCACCATAATTTGCAAAAAAAAAGCTTAAAGCGACATCTTTCATTTGGAAGTCGGATATTTCGCTCTTTACAACTCAATCCTTTAAACATGAGCTCATTACCATATTCGTTGATCCCTTTGGAAGCGAAAGGTCTACTTTTGGGGCTAAAACCGAATCCGCAACTTAAAAAAAATCCGCAGAATCACGTCACCAGCCGCCGTGACCACCGAGGGCGTCTGAGTAATTGGACTAGCATCAGACAAGAGAGGAATGCCAATTGCGGAGTGGATATTGTAGACACAATCAACAGACTAGGGAAATGCGAGGGAAGGGATATTATCAGTCGTTCTCCGAAAAAGGGTTCACTCTTCTGAGTGCTTCTGAAATATTTAAGCCGCCGGGAGTCTTCGCCCTCTAGTCAGGAGAAGGGGTGGAATGAATGCCGCGAATGATGTGGAGGCAGGAGTAGTTTGAAGGGAATCTGCCCCTCGGGTGAATGGGGAATACTATATTTTTTCCTGCGATTAGATCCACCTGTGTGTTCGTGGACGCCGAGAGATTTCTTTCACTCTCACCTCCACCCTTCGAATTCCCAGAAATCCATCGAAATGCCCGCGGGCGGGGAGGATGGGTATTAACGGGAGAGTGTGTGGGAATGCTGGAGGGAAGGGTGTTGGCAATACCTGTGTGTGATTACTGAGCCCTCCCTGAAAGAAACCTTTCGTTTCCACGTGGCCGCTTGTTTCCGTCAAATACGAAGGAAAACAGTTCGGGGCAAACGCTCATTTCTCTCCACCCTAACTCTATACTTCCCTCCTCAAATTCTCTTCCACCCAATCCCTCTATATTTCTCTCCCAATCTCCCTCTTACACTCTATCTGAAACCAGAACTCCTAATCAGTTTTCCCAATTGCTCAGCGCGTTTGGTTTCTTCTGGGGTTATAAGATTGGCCTTGGTGAAGTTTCCCGCATAACTACAGCAGCCTAGATACAGTTGAAGAGAGGAATGAGTTAGAATGCTCCAGTAGTAAGTATCACGGTTTCCGACATTTGTTAAGTTTACCAGCTACGATTACCGCCTTAGTCGAGCGAGTAACGCATTCATTTAATAACCCATAGATACAGTCCCGGACTCGAAAAACGTTCTACCCGGGAGTCGCTCATCGAGGCACACATGAATAGTTATCTAAGTCTCCCATGGAATAACTATCATGTAAAATGGTGTTAGTTATGTTATTTTCTTTTTAATTTCCATCTGAAAATGTATGATTATCATCACAGTTCTGCCTGATTCAGATACCATTTGTACTAAAGTAAACAAACTTTTAACTATTGAGCGAACTAACTAGTGTCATAAGTACGTTTATACAAGTATAATTTGCCGGCGATCTGTTACAATCTGAAGTTATCAAGGACATATGCATTAATTATTTTTTAATAAATTGGACTTAAAAAACTTGACTTTTAAAGAAATTAAAGTTGTATGTTTATAGGTATAATGTTTGAAAACAATATTTTCCTAACACAAAAAAATTGAGGAACTCCTTTAAATTTGAATGTGTAATTTCTCATCATTCGAAATGTATTAGTTTGATATTATGCAAGTTTATAAGAGGCCATTATTCTTCTGTTAATATTAGTTTCAAGTCCATCATGAATAGAAAGATAGGTGAAGATGGGTAAGAAGTTTGACTGCTGACCTAAAGTTCGAATTCCACCTTGGTCATTGGTTCCAATTAACTGCGGAAGATACCGCAACAGTGTTATACTGAAGCGGCATCTCCCGCAGTTACTTGGAATTTGTCTATGGTAAAAACAGCATAAATGTTTAATAAAAGCTGGCATTATCCTCGTGGACTCTGGCACGACTGTGAATGCCTAGGACATTGTCTGTACGGTATTTCGGCACATCTTCTTCCTTTAAAGCAGCCAAAATTTCAAAGTTTAAGAGGACGCCTCGAAGATATATAAAACCTGGGACGTGTTCGGCGGGGTGTGGCATTGCAGACATAAATCTGATCACCCTGAACTTTCGGCTCTTTCCGAGCTTCAAAACTCTTATTATGACTACTTAAATCGTGGAGTTCATGCAATTAAGAACAGCGAAAAAAAAATTCCGCAAAAGTTATGCAAGCATTGGTGGAACGGATGTGGCTGCCCCCGGTGCCGGACACACTTCGCCAGTGGTTGAAGAGTTTCTTCACAGAATGTGATTCAAACTAATAGATAACCCTCACCATATGTAATGTTTATAGTATCTTGTGAACCTTGCCTCATTATTTCCTTCAACAGTATTGCATATACATTTGTATATGCAGAAAAATAAATGTATGTCTATATATGTATGCGTGTGTATCCTTTTTTTATGTTTATGTGTATATATGTGTATGAATATATTTATATGGGAAAAAATATTCTGTAACCAAAATCTATGAGGTGATACTATGTACAATGTAAACACTTGCTGTGTAACGTATGAACTGGACCGAATAAAAATTAATTGAATCATAACCGGCTAAGGACACTCACATCGGACATCGAGGGATCCGGGTTCGAGTCACGGTCAAGGCGAATGATTTTTACACTCAGAAATTTCAAGAAACTGTAACAGTAACTTTAACGGAGTCACCCGCTATGTGTGCATTATAATGCAACCATTTCAGAGAATAAAAATCATTCGCCTTGACCGGGATCCGAACCCGGATCCCTCGATATCCGGCCGAGTGCTTTGACCACTTAAGCTACCGAGACGTCATCTTACACTCTGAAATTTTGGGGGCTTTAAAGGAACAAGATGTTATGACGAAATACCGTACATACCATTCGTAGTCGTGCGCGACGCGCCACAGTCCACGATGTTAATAAAGCCAATTTCAAACACTTAGGCTGTTCATACCTTAGACAAATTTCAAGAAACTGTAACAGTAACTTTAACGGAGTCACCCGCTATGTGTGCATTATAATGCAACCATTTCAGAGAGTAAAAATCATTCGCCTCGGCCGGATATCGAGGGATCCGGGTTCGGATCCCGGTCAAGGCGAATGATTTTTACTCTCTGAAATGGTTGCATTATAACACTCAGAAATTGTTGCATTGGGCATTATTGTTATGCCACCACTGTTGTTTAGGCCTCTGGGGCACTTAATGACAAACAAAGAAGATGCTATGAATATCTCAAAGCGGTCCATGGAGAGAAGGAAAATAAACTAAATATTAATGATAGCAAAACCATTAAGCCTTTCAAATAGATAGCTATACTGGGCCAGTTTAATCTAAAAAAGCTATCGTGGATAGG
Source organism: Hetaerina titia (assembly GCA_037158775.1). Classification (NCBI taxonomy): domain Eukaryota; kingdom Metazoa; phylum Arthropoda; class Insecta; order Odonata; family Calopterygidae; genus Hetaerina; species Hetaerina titia. The sequence continues at coordinate 47,725,318 of CM073771.1, forward strand.
AACAGAATTGTACTAGCATAAAAAATCACCTCATAATACACAATGCATTTTATTTAAAACATTAAATTTAAAGAGACTCTATAAATGAAGCCTCTAATAGAAGGAAGCTGACATTATTAAGTGATTGTTTCAAAAAAGAGAAACTTAATAATTATCCACTCATTTAATGCAAAAAAAAGTTATTTAGAACCTTTAAAAATTTCACTTCAAAGTTTATTGAAAACATTCAGCATTTAAGCGTCAGTTATAGAGTTTGTTTCGTGTCAATTTTCAATCATACGACGTACTTTTTGCGTTTTTCGTTAACACGTGCAACTGGATATGTGTGATTAATTGATTAATGTACCACCTTTAGTTCCTCCTCTAAATCAGAGGACTACGATATGAAAAAGAATTCAATAGTAAACAATCGTTAAAAAATATAAGTAATTCGATTAGTTTTATCATTAAAAAGAAGGGTGGCACCCCACTTCAAGCTGCAAACGAATGAAGTCAAAATCCAACATGGAAATATTTTCAAAATGTTCTGTAGTATTAAATTAACTCTCATAAGATTACATGGATGCAAAATGTTACTATATTTTGGTATAGATGTGGTTTTATTAAACAATTTCCTCAGAGTTTGGAATTATGACCTCAACAGGAAAAGAGTCGCAGCATTTCATTTAAAGGCAAGGCAAAGAATTACAATTAAAATGAGCTTCATCATGATTTCTTGTAAAAGTTATAAATGATTGCTCTTCCATATTTTTTCAGGGAGTATAAATGACAAAAGTTTCAAAGGCATGGTATCTTCCTCAATAGGGTTATTGAAGGGAATAAAAGGAAAAGGGAAGTGTCTCAGACCTATTATTTTTTTACAAATAATTGAAATTATAAGTTACCTCTCCCAATTCTTCTCATCCTAAGTCGAAACGAGGCTATTAAATCATTGATTCTGTTATCGAGGTGAGAGGTTTCGAGGCAAGTTTCGCGGAACTGCGCAATCTATTTTTAAGGTTTCGTTAGGAGATTTCCTGGAACTTTTAGATCACTCAGTACCAACTTCAGTCCTCAGTAGAAAACTGAAGAGTACATTTTTCGATTTTCAAAAATACACTGAAAAAGTTGCCCCTGAAATTTCGATTTTTTAAGGAAAGCTGTCCCAAAAACACGCAAATCAATAATGCTCCCTTGCTGTACCTGTTGCGCTCTTTGACGCACCTTCCCTATCTCCTCTACGATTTTAAAGCCTCCCTGACGTGAATAAAATCGTGGCTCTGAAAAATACATTCGCTCCCTCACCCACACTCAAAATGGCGGAACTCCTCTTCAGCTACGGACGAGAAGTTTTCCCATACATCATCTTTGTTCTCCCATCCCTCTCCCCCTCCGTGATTTATTCAGGGTGAAGTAATCGACATTCCGCATACGCATGGGTTTGAAGTTCCTCCGCTTTACGCGTTCAATAAATCGTTCATCAAATGACGATCTTATGGAAATATCGATGGAATGCATCCAGTTTTTGAGTGCTCCATTACCAGTAATATCATAATCGATAACATCGACCGTCCTTTCTGAATGATGACAAAACCTTTATTTTTTATATGTTAATCTACCGGTTAAGGTAGGTTTTTGGATAGACTCAACTATCAAATAGATATCTTACGACTCCAACAAAATACAATCGATCAACATACTCTACATCAGGTCCCTCTTCTCCTCTGTGTACTTCCACACTTTCGAGATACGTAGACTGTTTCACCTGCTCTATTATTTCCCCTCCTATTGTAATGTTTAGCTTAGCCTTTCACTTTCTGGAAAATCGAATAATCTTTGTTTGATTAATATTGATTCTCATCCCATATCTTTTGCACTGAATTTCCAATTCACTAAGCAATGCTTGCAACTCCTTGGCTAACTGACGCTTGGTCATCTAACTAAAGCTTGGTCATCAGCAAACCTAACCGATTTTACGATTTCCCCTCCGACTTCAATTCCTACCTGCAGTTCTTCCATGCCTCTTTAATCATTTCTTCCAAATATAAGTTCAACAGAGGGATCGGGATGATGCGGAGGCCAACGTATAGGTTTCCCACCGCGAAGGTGGGAATCCTGGAGACAACAAATATTTTTCCCGATCTATGGTATCCCGATACCTACTTGAGTTCTTTGTGGGAGCGACGTCCGTCGGATGGGCCTTTCGACATGAGTAGGCTAATGCCGACTGCGGGTTTCTCTCCACCCTTCCTCTCCCAACCAACCCTAATGGCGCAAAGGGCCTTAGCTGTCGGTCGCCTCCTCAACAAAACCAAAAACCAATGCGTTAAACAGCACCGTGATATATATATATATATATATATATATATAAAGATACATATATTGTTGCTGTCAAAGTATATATATATATATATATATATATATATATATATATATATATAAACTTTGACAGCAACAAACAATATAAGAACACATAAAAGGAACACCCGATATATATATATATATATATATATACACTTTTTTAGAAAACCCACAAACGTGTAATGTAAATTCACTGATAGTCATAACAAACACAGAAACCAAAACACACAAAAGAGGGAAAACTCACTGGTTCTCGAATTTTCGGTGGTCCAACCACCTTTCTCAAGAGGAATTAGGAACAGAACTGAGGCAGAGGAGGGCCCGAAAGCAGTGGTAGGAAGGAGAAGGGGAAATGGGGGAAAAGAGGGGAAAAGAGGGAAAAGAGGGGAAAAGAGGGGAAAAGAAAGGAAAAGGGGGGAAAAAGGTGGGAAAAGGTATTCGAGGTGAGGGGTTTGGAGGGGTAGTGTTAGGCGCGGGAAATTTAAAAAATGGTGGGGATGAAATGGAAGTTGTTGGGGACGGAGGGGGATGAAATTATGTGTATAAAGGAGGCAATTAGTGTCTAATATTAATGCCTGGGCAATTCCAGGAATCCAAGGGCCAGATGAAAGCTAGCTCTGATGTTTTGAGTTTCAGTGGAGGGTATGAGTGTGGGAGGGATGCTAAGATGGATACTTTATAACATTAGTCAAAGGGAGTGTTGTGTTCCGAGGCATCTTTGGGGATTGGGAGCATACCAATAAGGGAGGAATTATTGCATGAAGCTCGATGATTTTTACTTCTAATATTAAGGGGTGTGGTACAATGTCCAATATAAAATGCAGGGCATAGTTGGCACTTGAGTAGGTATACAACATTGCTGGAGGTACACGAAGAGTAGGGAGAGAGTTAAAGAGCGGGTGGGAGAGGGATGAGATTCTGGTTTGGAAAATAGGACATGTTTTGCATCTAGGTTTATTGCAGTTTCCGGGTAGTGATTTTGGAACGGGGCGAGGATATATATACACACACACGCATGAGGTGTGTTCAAAAATTAACGGGAATTTTTTCATTTCGCGGGCTCGGAGATTTCGATTGTCAAATTTTGTTTTGGTATACATGCCCCCGAAGTATGATAAAAATTTCAGCTGTTTTCATTGTGGACTTTTTCTGTGACAGCCACTAAGGTTAGACGTGTTTTATGAGCTCGGCGATTTTCGTTTGTGTTTAAGAAATGAATCAAAGATTTTGTATCAAATTTTGCGCCAAAAATGAAATAAGGTGTAACAAAGTGCGTGAAATATTAACAAAGGCCTATGGTGAGCCTGCTATGAGTAAATCAAGAGTTGACGAGTTCTATAAGCGTTTCCAAGAAGGCCGTGAAGACCTCGAAGATGGCGAATTCCCTGGACGCCCCATCAAATCAACAATCGATGAAAACGTGGAAAAAGTGAAATAAATGGTTATGAATGATCGCCGAATCACAATTAGAGAGGTCGCTGATGATGTTGGCATATCGATTGGATCATGTCATGACATTTTTTCCAATTTTTTGGGTATGAAACGCGTGGCAGCAAAATTCGTTCCAAAATGGCTTTTGTACCAAGATAATGCACCAGCTCACACTTCATTGCTTGCTCGTGAATTTTTGGCCAAAAACAATACTGTAACGATGCCCCACCATCCATAATCGCCAGATATGGCTCCTTGTGACTTTTTCCCATTTTCACAAATTAAGAGAACCCTGAAGGGCCGTCGTTTTACAGCCGTAGATTACACTAAAAGCGCATCGCTGAAAGAACTAAAAGCTATCTCAAAGATCGAGTTTGAGAAATGTTTCTGGGATTGGAAGAAGCGCTGGCACAATTGCATAATCTCCAATGGGAACTACTTTGAAGGGGACAACATCAATGTATAAGAATAAATAAATATTATTGCCCGAAAAAATAAAATTCCCGTTAATATTTGAACATACCGCGTATATTTATTATCTGTTTTTCTTTTATACGTATGTTTCTTGTTTAGATCCCTTTTCCTAGAATGGCGGTGGGTCTACCATCCCAAATACCAATACCGATCGCATCCTCTCCGTCTCCATCCATTCGGCTTCGCTATTTCTCCCATCTCAGCTCTCCCCAAATGTGTCCAGCTCAGATACTCAGCAAAGAGACGGTCCAGTCCAGCTTCTCCGAACAGCGGTTAACCCCACGGCGCGTTCGCACCCCCTATCGCCCTCTGCGATTCCCTCCTTCTACCAATTAAACCGCGGCGCGCTCTATCCTCCCCTCCCACGGCACGGCAATTACGAGACCCGCGTCTTAACCATCTGTTGCTCCCATCCCCAAAAGGACCCCTTTGCCTAACCCTCTCTCCATTACTCCCATGCCACTCCCACGCCCCGGTTGACTCTCATCGTCATCCGCATGAACGAATGAGGATGACCAGGTGCACAGCTGCGCCGGAACTCCGCGTTCTCCTTCGTACTTATACGAGGCGGTGTCTTTTTGGAAGTCATCCGAGCGGCGACCGCGATGGAATTTCAAAGCCGTGGGCGTTGAGGCTCCTCCGTGATTTTCCTCTGTAAATTTCACGGAGCCAAGTATACAAAATTTGATATCAATTCGGCGCTGCACCTCGACTGTGTCTGCATTTCGGTGCACGCTCATCATTAGCAGGTTTTCTCTGTAGCTGGAAGAGTCCAAAACACTTTCTTTAATTCCAATATCTTTTTTTTATTTTTAACCTCTTAGTAAATTTTATAATCGTTTTTAGCTTATTTTATGTGTCTCATTCACTCTATGTAATCATCTACAACCTATTTCATTTATTGGCGCCCTTGGTATTTTTCCAGTGGTTGAATGATCCTCAAAATATTACAATGACATTCGTATAAAAACTGAAATAGATTCCAAATTTTAGTGGTCATCTATTGCACCTATTAATAAAGTCATGTCTTAACAATATACCATAAAATTAATTTCTCCTAGTGTCGTTTAACTTTAATTAACATTTTAAGCAAATGAATAGCGCTTAAAATTTAAAACAATAGCAAACACACTTGATTTAACCAAAGTTTTCAAGGAGATGCAAGGCCATTGTTCAAATTTGTTTTTGTCAGTTTTGGTCATGATTTAATTTTATGGATACCTTACAGTTTAATTTTATCAATTAGTACTATCTTTTAAAATTATGATATTAATTTTAATCAACGACCCTTTTGTTAATCTAAATCTACATCTGTCTACACAATAACCCGCCAGCCGCCGCAAGGTAGAGTGGGGGGGCGGGTGTTAGATCACCACTCGCAAAACAGAATAAAACCAAATCAAAACTAAGAAAAGTGTATCAATTCATACACAAACAGACGCATATATTAATGCAAAACCCATTTAACTTGCACACAAGAAATTATATGTACACTATCAACTAAGATACACATGCATATGCACCTGCGAATATACCAGATGTCTATGCAGCGTTTAATATCATCCTCGCTTGTAATTCGAGTGCCTTTAATATTACTACTATGACTTTGATTTCTTATTACTACGGTTCCTGATTGACCGAAGAAAGAACGAGTATTAACATATATACTTGTTGAAGTCTAACCCCCTTATCTTATTTTTGTGTTTAAACCTACCCCAATAATGTCGGGCCATAGTTATTCCTTTGGTGTCATTGCTAAACTCGTGTCTTCAGGATCTTGAAAAAGTCCAATCATCGCTTGTTCTCTTCGCATCTCAAGCGGTTTCCATTCTAATTCCTCTAGTAGACTTGTCACATCCGTTGCTTGTTCTATGTTGACTACGCTTCTTCCCTCCTCTTTATTTAATAATATGGCAACCCCTTGTTGGCTCTCGTCCCCGCCGCTGTATCTTACTCCATAACTATTACTCCAGTAATCACCGCTATCCTTCCATCTTACCTCACATAAACCTAAAATATATACATTACCTCTTGCCATCTCTCGATTAATATACTCTAATTTACCTGTTCTCAATATTTTCCCGGCATTCCATGTTACTATTCTAACTAATTTCGTCTTCTTCTGCGTCTTCTGTCCTTCTGCTGCGATTTTTCCCTTGCAAAGGTTTCGTGGGATGACGACCGCTGAAGACTTGCCTTCTCCGCTGCCGGGCATGACACAGGGTCGATTGGGCCGAGTCCCGCAGGTGTCAGGGTTCATATTTTTTATTTTGTCCGTCGTTATGCTCTTGGAAAATGTAATCTAGGTGATTTCTCGTTGCTTTCTTCAATAGTGTTTTTTAACGATACACCATCACTCAACGGCCGCCCCACTGGGGTCAGACGCCTTTGCCTGCGCCTCACTAAGGAACAGACGCTGCGAGTACCTATCGTCAGGCTCCAAACGTAAGACCTATTATCCATGGGTGACCCTACCATGATCAATCATCAATGCTCCCGCCAGCACAAGGGGTCATCGGAACGCAAAAGCCCTTTCGCTACGTCAAGATTTAAGTCAATGGGAGGGAACCGATATATATTTAAGTATTATATTTACTTGAAACCAATAATGATGCCTGGCAAAAAGCGTAGATAATATTAAAAATTTTCTAGATCTTTTGACACATTTTGGATAAGTGCTATTAGTTAACAATTGCGTATGTATTATTATATTAAGTCATTGCCTATGAATGTTATTGACTGTATATTTTTTCACATTTTTTCAATCATAGTTATTTTAAATAATTCTTTTTTTAAAATGGCTGTAGCTCGTGCAACAAACTCCGGCGTCAACAGTATTTTAAGTAACTACATAGTGTTTGGCGTTTCTGTTGTTCAATCAATCCACAGTAAAAATAATCGAAAAAATGTTGATTGTTTTGACTTTGAAAAGATACATTACAGAAATCTATGCCATTGTTTTGATGCATGAATTTTGCATTGTATTCTTTATGGTCACATCATAGAAATAGCCATGGATATTTATGTTTATTCACTCGACACGCTTCAAAGATCTGATAATTATTATGATAATGCGTGAAAAATATGAAATTAAACATTAGGCGTCACGCATTTTCATTTTCGCAGAAGTATGAGCAGGGACTATGCCATGCGTTACGCTGGTCAGTATTATTGTAATAATGATAGCTAACCTATGTGCCATTTGTGAAGTGCACTGATTATGTCGTGCACTCGTGACTTAAAGGAACAAATTTAGTTCTGATCCCTTCGTTGAACGATGTGTGCATCAAGCAAAGACTAGTTATAATGAACGCCAACTAATCTCTTTATTTTGAAGTTCAATGATGCCATCAAACGGTCGAAATTAGATCTTGCTAAAATAAGCGTTCTAATAGGAGGGATATTGTTTCGAAAGACAAGTGTCGAGCTCTACATTTGCCGAACGTGCGTATAGGACGGAGAGAATCAACCACAGAAGCTTCAGCACTATCCGGGATTTGCAAATTTACCCCTTGCTATTTCCCCTAAGTGTAAATGTTGGGTAAAGGTTTCCAAAAGGGACAAGGGCCGACTCCTACCCCTCACTCAAAAAACAAAGGGTGTACCTTACCGCATCGAGCCCTTTGATCCAAGATAGCATAGCCACGCACGCTCGATATTTTGGGACAGCACATCTAGTCAAGTTATATTTCCACAAAGATTGGCTCATAAATATGTAAATTCCTTCGATGGAACCATCTATAATTTTTAGGTTTAATTGATGAATGATGGACGTGAACCCTCTGAAGTTTCCGCATACGTTTTTGTTTAGCATCTGAGAATTCCGAAATCTCCAAACGGTTCAGAGGTCAAGTCTGAGACATGATGACTCTTTTCAGTCAGATGCATCAACCTTCTTATTTGTCAACTATACTGAGAGATTTTTCAGATAGTTGTGTTGAAATTAGAAGTGACACGTGCCCGAAATTTCAGCAAAGGAAACCAGACCGACGGGGATCTCTTTTGAATCTCTGCCAAATAAAGGGAGACTGTAATTTGAGTTGAAAAGGTTTCAGCACTGTTATATCTTGCATCGGCGTAGCAGAAGGATCAAAGAGCTCCAAGCCTTCTAACACTCCTTCTCCCTCAGACGGTAACAATAATATGGCATTGTTAAAGATCATTTTAAGTTATCGTTTGATGTTTATCGTGAAGATACGAATATTTTTACACAGCCATTACCTTAGTTATATTTTATTTATTATCTAAGTTATTTAACATGATATCTTACATTTGACATGCTAGTAGAAGATTGAGCCTATAATTATATACACTTCAAACACTAAAGAATAATTTCTCCTATATTAGTAATAAATTTCGTACATGACATGAATCAAACTTGAAATATTTTATTATGTACGATAAATTAAAACATAAAAGAACGTAAGGACGCAAACACATAATGATGAAAAATTAAACAAAGTTAAAGAAAAAGAGAAGTATTAGAACGTGGATGGATTACATATGATCATCGCAAACACCTACGATAAACCATTATGTTCATGCATTATATTTTTTTAGATATCAATGTGTATATGTAATTATTAATATCATTAATTTAATTGAAAAATTTCATGGTACGGTTAGTCATAAGCCATGGTCTTGTTATTTTTGCTTTATCTATCGTTTTAATTTCATACGATAAGTATAACACATACTCACTAAATGAATAAACGTTTTCATGGAGGCTCTGCGCTGGTATGCACTCTTAATTCTTAGATGTTTTCCGAAATATTGATTTTTGACTGAAGGATATAAGTGTCTATACGTTGCTTTTGGCTCGTTAATCGCCGATTCGTAAAGAGAGTATTCCGCCCTAATTATAAAATTTGTCCTATTTTTCAAAATCAAGATCCCACAAGTCATCGTTATAATTAATCTACTTTCCTAGGATATAGTAATCGTTTCTCTATATTTTATCATTATCCTGTGTTATTTTCTTTTTAAAATATTATACCAAAACCAATTCACAGATTGATTTGGCATTTGCTGCACTTAAGCACATTTAAACTTTAATTTGTGCCCCATGTTTGAAACCAGAAACTTTCCCCATTTATTTTCTTTAATACTGTGCAAACCGCCACTAGGATGTGTGGCAGAAATTGTATTTAAATCAGAGTAATGATGAACCAAATGTTATTACCTCTACCATGGTCAATCAATGCTATTCTAATCCTAGTAGTTTGCCATCTCATATCTATTTGTTCTATTCTTCATCTCTTCAATTTTATTGGTATAACCTCGCCTACCGTAAGACGAGATACTACTTGTACTTACAGTAGATAGCGATTTCGCCTTCCGTAGATGGGGGCAATAATTCATTTTTAACAGCATTGATAAAGAGACATCCTTTCAATTTATGCAAAACATTTAATCTGTAATTGAACCATCATTCCGCGAGAGATTTTCATCAAGCTCCCCTAATATTTTAGGTAAGCTACTTACGAATTTAATGATAACAATGTTTTACAAACCTAGCTAATTCGGTAATTAATCCAACTTCATGAGGTTCCCATATATTTGCAGTATAATCTAAATGAGGCCTAACCAACGACCGATGACATTTCTCTTTGACCTGTTCATCACATTTACCCAGTACTCTTCTAATAAGTTCTAATTTTTTGTTAGTGTGTCCACATATTCCCTGTATATGTTTCACTCAGGAGAGATGGTGAGTGAGGGTAACACCTAGGTATTTAAAATTCCCTCGCAGGGTCTAACCTTTCGGAAACCGTGCCCTTTTTTCATTAATAACTCCTGATTATCAAGGTTTTTTTACGATCAAACTAGCAGCTACATGCTCAATCACCTTGCATGAAATGGGCGCAAAGGAATTAAGGTCTATTTTTACCCTGTTCCTTCTTATCTCCATTTTTAATTATAAGGGATACATCAGCCATTTTCCAAACACTAGGAATCTTAGTATCTGCTAGCAATATTGGACATAAGATATCTACATATTGTGAAATTTCTAAGGCTAGTTCCCAAAATATACGATCAGGTGACAGATCAAACCCGGAAAAATTTATTAGGTCTATTATTTTTCATCAAACGCTATATTCCATCATGTGAGATTTCAATTTTAGTCATCGGTTTGCCGGTACGATTTGTTAAGTTATATGAGAGATTTTGTGAGACACTGCTTTCGACGCATTGATAGAACATGGCCTTTTCCAAACTGCTGATTACTCTTTCGCCTTAATCGTTTTTGATTGAATCAACAGTTGACTTATTTCTCTGAACCTCTCTTACGCACTACCAAAATGCTTTCTGAATCTATTTCAAATTTACCACAAACCTTTTCCTTTTGAATTCGCTTACCTCTTTCTGAAATTCTATCTTAGCATTTGCCCTAGAAAACTTGTAATGATAAGTGATCTAATTTCTTTGATCTCTGAAATATAATTCCTTAAATTTTACATCTTGGCATGACACTTTATTTTACATTGCAATGCTTTTCTAACATTTTCGTTGTATCATATAGGTTTCATGTTATATTTTATAAAATTACTAGGAATGAACTTATTGACTGCTGAGCGCGTGATCTCAAGGAAGTGATTCCTTATCCTTACCCTATTCCGTATCCTTATTATTTTGGTGATTACTATCTTTCTTAAAACTCTCAAATTCATTCTGTAGCAGGGATTTTAGGCCATTACGATATACAAACCATCTTTAAACAAGTATATTTTCCATTTAGGCTTCTTATTTCATATCTTTTTCAATAAAAACTTAGCATTTACTATCATGTGGCCTCTAATTCCTTACATAATTTATACGGTAGAGACTCTTTCGCGTATATTTGATGGTGACAAATCGTAGAATACTATATTGTTGCCCCTAGTTGATGGAGTGATAAGTTGGTGCAAGGATTTGAACGTAAAGAAATTCAGTAGCGACTCGCAGATAACTTTCTCTTTACCTCCGTTTTAAGACTATACGTATGTGCTCCAATCAATGGAAGGGACATTGAAATCTCCACCTCTTATAAAATCCAATGAATTGAGATAAGAAACCATTGATTTGCTGATTCAATTCTAGTATTGAATTATCGTTGTTCTTGTTAATTGCGCATTCATAGATGTTTTTGGATCCTAGTCTATTAATTCAGCACCAAACGCTTTGAAAACCTTTACCTGGAATTGTCTTAGTCCGGATGATGCAATAATTTATAACTGCAATAAATGCACCACCCCCGATTCTATATACTGTGTCATTCCTTTAAACGGGAAATGATTTTTGGAAACCTTCTCCTTCGGCAAAATTAGTGGATATCCAGTTTTCTGCTCCTATAATTATGATATGTTACCAAAACTTAGTATAATTTTCAATAAATTATTTTATCCCTCCGCATTCTTCTCCATACCTTAGGTTATCCACCAATCTCATTTCTTTTGTTCCTTTTTTCACAATGACTTCAACAACTATATACTATCTATCTTTCAATAAGTAGTACCTTCTGATTTAAGCCCATCACATTTGAATCCACTGGCGAGCTTTTTTATAAGTACGGATAATATAATCAATCTAGAGACAGCATTTAAGCCAATTTACATTACGTAGTTATAAAGTGGAATATGAAAAATCGTTGAGGAGGAAATTTTGATTGTTAGAAAAATTCATGTCATTAGTATTGTAGTTAATAGAACCATATATTACATATGTTTATAAATATCTACAGTATGAATATTTAAAGTGTTAAAAAAAGAAGACTGATTATGCTTACCAAATGCTTTCTTAGTTTCATAACATCGCTCGTAGAAACACCGCTTTTCATAACACCGCTCGCGTTTTATTAATATTAATAATCAAATTTTCTTTCTGGAAAAAATGTTTCGAAAAGATTTCATTTAATTACGATTATGGATATATAAATCAAAGATACATAATTTGTATTCGTGAAACAATTTGGATATCGACGGTTGGAAACACATACGGATTGTAATAGCAGATTATTGATGCATAGAATGATTGGAACTCGGTTTATGACCAGATAGGACTAAAAAGTACGCAGCATAGGTATATTATTTCCTTTTAAAGAATATTGTAGGAATTTTGGGGTGAAGGGTTGGCCAATCTGTTCGGCTAAGTTGGTGATTTGTGCCTGCATGTCAGTGATATCCGCCATTCCGGAAGATCCTGAGCTGTTAAGACTTGCTGGATGGTCCGTTGTTCCTCCGTTATGAAAGTTGTCTTTGTTTATACTCCGTGCCGATAATCTGCCAACGTTTTCTAAACGATCCTAAGCGAACGAATTTTTTTCTGTAAATTTTCCTATGACTTGGTCCACCAATGTCCAAAATATTATTCCGAGAGTAATTAGAGTAAACCGGTTCTCCAAGCCAAACTTTTGCCCTTTTACATTTATACATATTTTATAAGGGAAAAGTGGTGAGCAGTCATTTCGAGGGATTCAGTGTGGCTTTTTCTCTGAATCCATTTCGCAGTGTTGAACAATGGAAAATATTTTTATTATGCATTTGATATTAAAATGTTTCAAGGTCGAGATCCTTGTATTATTTTATCTAATTAAAAGAGATACATATTTTCTCCCAACAAGTGAACAAACATTGTTCTGATTCTGAACTCCTGGTTTTTTTTTTCTAATTTCAGTGCACAGCATAGGTGTTTACGCAACACCAATTGTCAGCTTCTACATAGCATTTTCCTTTGATGGTTACGAAAAAAATGTGACCTTATCTCCTTTCAATTAATTTCTTCCTCGTATTCTTCCAATATTATTATTCTCTTTAGATATTATTAATGCATCACCGTTCGCTTATTTTCTTTCATTTTGAAAAAGGATAAACTTGTGAATGAAGAAGAAAATGAAATTTACAAGTATCAATGTTGTTGGACTTTAAAATAGGACACTTCCTGTTATAGTTTAGTGACGAGAGGGGGGACAAGTTGGAGAAATTAATGAATGGAAACTTTGAGAAAAAGTTACTTACGTTAATTCTCACTTTGTAAGCATGCCACACAAAATATCACCAGTCAAATTTCCACTCTATTCATATAACTCTACGAATTTATTCACGTCCAATTCAATGGATCCAGGTTAGTAGTGAAAAAGAATGCTCGTAGGTTCGAAGAAATAAATGGGTGAAAGTCTCTATCAATTGAAACTCAATCCGTGTACCCAGATTTAGACTCTCCGTGATAAAATAAGTGTTCGATTCGTTATAACCGCCTTTTAAAAAAATCAAAATACTCAATATTTATGAAACAATTAGCACAATCACATCATATTTTTGTGTCAGTGCCCTAGTTTTCGTTTGATAATCAAGGTGACAATTTTTCCCTGGCAACGTTGTAAAGTGGTAATATAATACATCATAAACATTGAGCAATTTCCAATAATTACTTTATGTTAAATTTTATTTTACTATAAATGAGGAATTACACGTGATTATCAGATTTGTCCTGCACACTAGAAATACTAGCGAAAAATGCTCGAGCTTTATCGCTAAAGTGAATTACCACTAAATACTTCCGATTGTATTAACACAATGTACGAATAAACCTCGTATAAACCTTTGAGTTGAATGAACACGTTTAAAACCTTGAGAAACCCTCCTTGCCTAGAATAGCTATGTACGGCGCGGAAACGTGGTCACTGAAGCAGGAGGATAGACGTAGATTGGAGGCTTTTGAAATGTGGGTGTGGAGAAGAAAGTAGAAGGTGAAATGGACCGAAAGGAAAACCAATGAGGAAGTGCTTGGGGTGGTGGGTGAGGAGAGGGGTTCATTGAGAGAAATCCTATGGAGGCAGGAAAAATGGATGACAGGCGTATTGAGCGGTAGTGGAATGTTGAAGAGGGTAATAGAGGGGAGAATGTTGGGCAAGCGAGGTAAGGGTAGGAACAGGATAGGGATGTTGGACGGGATGAAGGGAGGAAAGAAGTACACCGAGATGAAGAGGGACCTGATATAGATTAGTTTGCTAGGTGGGGAGTCACAAAATGTTTATTTGATAGTTGTGTCCATCCAAAAAACTACCTTAACCGGTAGATTACCTAATAATAATAAATAATAAACCTTTGAACTTCCCCTGCGTTTTTTAATATTTCTTTTGTTCATCAGAAAATATTACATTTTATTTTTTTGTCATGTCCATCAACTCTCAAAGACGGGTATCTTTAATTGTCGCACACCCCACCAATTTATCTTAATTTTTATTCATTTTCTCCTTTACTTTTGTTATTTCAAATAGATACTGAATTTCTTTCTTCCTGGATTTATTTTCATCTCAAAAAATCAGTTAAACAAAGTTAGTTGACACGGGTAGGGCTTAAAAAAGAAAATTTTGCAGATAGAATGTTTGGTGGCTTGGCCAACTTCATCAGTGGAAGAAAGGACAAATTAAAAATGCTTAATTATTGCTTTGCAAGGTTATCCATGTAAATTAGGAGTGTATCTTTCATTATAACATCGAGTGCTTTAAAGCTAAAATTATGATTTTGATGAACTTTCCAGAAACTCAAACAGCAGATTATTTACTGGATACAATACCTTTTCGACCAGATATTTCCAGTGAATGTATTTAAATATATTTTCTCTTGATCCTTGGGAATATCTGCAGAAAAAATTGTACGTCTTACCTTTTCACTGGAAATCTCGTCATTTCCCGTCGCAGATAATATTTTATCTCCTAAGAGAGATATCAATGTTAATTAAATGTGATGAATCATCTTGTGGCTTTGCAGTCATTGTCTTCAACTCCTATTGATAAAAGATTCCCGAAATTAAAAATTCATAAGAAACTAATAATCTACTTTATCTTTTGAGTCGTGAAAGTAAATTAATGCTATGACAAAATATGAAACACATGGGTTCTTGCAGTTTATTTTTGAGATCTTACAAAATAAATTCCTGCATAGTACGTGAAAACAATTTTGCATCATAAACGCCCATTGGAGAGCTATGGAACATCTTATACGAGATAGTGTAACACGCTTTTAATGTGCAATAGTTAAACAGAAAATATCCCAAAGATTGTGTTCTTTTGGTGATTTTAATAAGCGATGTGTCTATAAATGAATTAATGGTATTAATTATTCTTGTGAAAATATCCAATATGTAAAGTAAAATGTCCAATTATGAGTCATTATGAAATTTTAAGGCATTTTTGATAATACTTCCACGTGGATATCATTGATTGATTCAAATGTAGCAGCGTCCATTTGCAGCTCCATCATCATATGGTAACTTTTACAAAAGTTTCAAGAACTACCTATATTGCCAGAATTATAAATGAAAGTATGAAGTTACAAAATTAGGGCGCAATAATTAGTTATAATAAACGATGACCGTTCAGTCAATTAAATTCGGCCTGTAGCTTTAATGAGCGGAATATGCGTTGGGCACATAGATTAAATATTAATGATGAAATTACAATATTTAAGTTCAACAGATTCAGGCTTGAGGTCGTGGAAGTTCATCATAATGAAATAAGGACAATTTGCACTTTTCCACAGTTTATTTGACGTACGACGCGTTTCAACTCACAGAGTCATCATCAGGTACAAGACAAGATAATAGTTAATAGAGATAAGGTCTCCTTACTATTTATTTTGTCTTGTACCTGATGATGACTCTGTGAGTTGAAACGCGTCGTACGTCAAATAAACTGTGGAAAAGTGCAAATTGTCCTTATTTCATTACAACATTTAATGAATTTTCGGCTATCTCTATAAATGTGTTATTATCAAGTGTTTTGTCAAATACCTAGGTGGGTTCAGATCCAAATATCTTAGAGGATACTGTTAAAACGATTCTTGGACTCCAAAGACTTAGGGATGGAAAAGGTAAAACATGGGCAGCCAACCTAATGTGAAGCGCTAATTAACTTCTCGACGGCCTCTTAGAGGGCTCTACGCAAACCTCCTGCCTGAATGGGCGTATTGCCAATTAGCGGACTTATGTGGGTTTTAGTGGGAACTTAAGACCCCGTCACCCCTTAAGGATAAAACCCTTCCATCCTCAATGAAGCGAACCCTCAGGTTTTCACGTTAGTTTGTTCAAAACGGACTAACCCATTGATCATAATAGGACATCAACTTTTTTATAGAATTTATAGAACTGTTTTATTCTGTATCAAGTTTTAATTAAAAATGTTTTACTCCGATTTTACTTCAATTCAAAAGAGTTTTACTTCCTTACATTTATCAGCAGCTCACTTTGAACCGAACAGGCTTCCTACATGCCTGTGCAGGCTTCCGACAAAGCGCTCGAATGCCATATCATCCTATTACGGTCTTCTTATGTTCTAATGCACTGCGAAAAGATTAAGAGAAAATAAATCTTTAAAAAAATGGTGGCATTCATTAGCTCAAAAATATTATTTCGTAGAACATATTCCCTGTTCAAAATATGAAAGCTCTGACATTGCCTAAATCTCCAAATGGATTTATTATCACACACCTCGGCGAGTGTAGAGTTAATTAGTAACATTCCACTTCCAAAAGGTTTGCTCTCTAAATTTTACTATAAATTCATTTCAGGTGGTTGATCAAAATATGGGAAGGACACAAATGTCATTAAAATACTAGCGTTCAATTCATAAAGGCGTGTACAAAGTCACATTAAATTCTCCATGTCTTGTTAATGAATAAGTTTTATGGCGAACAACATCCCTTTCATTACAGTTTTTACGTAATTAAGGGTATATTTTAAATCTGTTATCGTAGAGGAAACGATAAAATGACATATTTATGGCACCTCCAGAGAAATGTCAGTATGTCCAATGCACTCCCGTAGTTATCTCAGTACATAATCAAGTGACTACACTAAAGCTATGCCTTATCAAGGTTACTTACCTTAATGACCATTTTACAATCGTATCTCAATAGATGACCAAATGATGCATCATCTTAAGGACAAGAATGCTTCATTCTTCAACGACATAATGGATGTGAAATATTGTAAAATAATTTGGATTTCTAGTAGCGTCTCATGATGACAGCACACATTCGCGTCAAAGAGCTACCCAATATCCGGAAAATGAAATGAATACTCTTCCATTTCTCTCCACATGACTTGATATTCGTCCAATCGCGGTAATGGATCGAACTCGTTCGGGATATATCCTTTGCGCATGTATACACGCAGAATTCATCCCCTCCGGCCGAACATTGGATTTTTGTTTCATATAAAGCATCGCCATTCACCCAGCCGACGAATATAATCTCCTTACCAACGATCCCTTCCACAGAGTACCAATTTATCCCCTGGCCCAATCATGTGTAGTCAACATTTCACACATTTCAATCTTCGAACGAAGCAAAACTGCCTCAGATGAAATATTTATACATCCTCGGCGGCCGTACAACTCCAGTATGAATTTCTGTATGTGCAACGAGAAGATATTTAAAACAGAGCATCACTTGCAAGGCTCAAGATACTAGAACTAAGCTCTCTATTATTTATTTCCCTACATAATTTTAACCACCAATTATGCCCTACCAATAACCACCTAATATGGAATTATGCTCGAAGTAAAAACGTAAATAACGAACCTGCTTTTTTAATATATTTACTAAATACATGTGTTCTTATTTCTACGAGTTTGTTTGCTTTATTCTGGCTGCTAACAAAATAGAAAAAAGGTCGCATATGTAAGGGTGAGTTACAAGTAACTTGACGAAGTTGAGTAAATATAAAACAAGGTATTTCAAATTAAATAATGAGTGAATCTTGATAGAGCTTGGAGTAATGATAGTAGTACTCCCATATTGCAATTTTATGTGAAAATGGGATTGTCTTTGCAAAGGTAATCAGATTTCCAGAATCAGACGAAAGAACTAGAAATTATTGACAAACAGTGTTTGAGGAAAGAAGAGAATACAGAAAGAAGAGAATAATAGTCTCGAGCCAGAGTCTATGTATAATAAATGTCTAAGTCTAATATTTAAAATATATGAAGTACCTAAATTTTGTTGAAATTGACGACTGGATGTATAAAGTTTTTGAGAAACTTACTTACACCCAGACCACTTTGCTGACAAAGTGTGAGCTTCTTATGTAGAATTAAATTATATTAAGTAGTTGACTATCAGTGGGTCGCGGTGGTCTAGTGGGTAGAGCGTTGGACTACTGACCGGAGGGTCCCGGGTTCGATTCCCGGGGAAGTCACTCTGGGCACCTGCAGCTTCACCCAAGCTAGTTGATTTTTCGGGTACCAGATCTTCCTGGGAAACCATAACCGGCACAGGGGAAGGAACTGGTCCCCCTACCCTGATGTGTGAATATTCACACGCCGTCCTAGGCTTGGTACAGGGGTGAGCTCTACCATCACCTACTAAACCGACCTTCGGGTTGATTACTGCATTTCTGGTTTAGTTGAATATCACAGGAGATACCTCTGTTCAACTTGAACGAAAAATTTTAAGATTTAATATTTGATTTCTCTACTTTAATTAATTAAACATCTAAATATTTAGACAAGAGTGCAACCTTCTCTGTATTATCCCACGCTCTTCATTTCACTCTACAGCAAATAATTTCAGTCGTATTAAGTCCAGAAGAGTATCCGCATGTTAGCGAAAATATTGGCCAGTAAAACAATAAGTCTTTTTTGCTCAGTAAACATATGAATGTAGCAACAATAATAATGTCTACAATTAGCAGTTGCATAAATGTATGATTTTCAATAAAGAAAATGAACCCTTAAATCAAATATCCTCTAGCAGTCAGCGCGCGAAAGTAGATTGCACAGCTGGAGCTGTGATTGCTTTTGCCCCTCCCAAGATTATCCTCAAGGGCGTCTGAAGTCACTCATCCGATTTATATGAGATTTCCGGACACCCAAGCGAGAAAGAAGCACTCGTAGACTGGGGGACTCAATGGGAACGAATTCGATCACTTTAACTGCAATCTCGGACTACCGCAGAAAGGATTTCCAGTGTTTTATGAGCAATCGTTCTCTTTCTTGTTGGGAGGAGTCCGTTTTCCAGTCCCTCCTTCCCCTCCCTTAATGAACGTTCCAACCCTGCACAGTCCTTCCCCCACCTTCTTCGACCGAGGCGAGAAGTGGGAGTTTTCAGGACTGTGGCGCCACTGGTCTTAAACCCCCTGTCGAATTATAGTTCCAGAATGGGGGAGGACGAATTCAGGAGTGGCGCGAGAAAAATATTATCTAAAGACATTTTGAAAACATTACTATTCTTCTTCCAATCAGTATATCCTCGAAGTGCTTCTTGGAAGATTAAACATACCTATAATCAAATCGATGATAGTTTACTCAAATTAGTTTGCTCTAAAATAACTCTCGTTTTCAGAAACACAAATATGAATTTTTCAAATGAATTCCCTTTTATTTAAGTGATGCCTTTATTAAATTCACAACTGTAAGTAAAATAAACACAACTGTTTCAGGCTTTACTTCTTTGAAGTTTTTAAACGCTCATGTTCAAATATACATACAATTATACTTTTGCACAGGAACTACAGCTTTGGAGAAGCAATATTTTAACTGTTTTTTAATATAAATATAAAACTTTGGCATGGAGAATAGTTTTTGTGGCATAGGAAATTGGTCAAAGAAGCAGGATGATAAGCTTAAGTTGGAGTCTTTTGATATGTGGGTGTAGAGAAAGATGTTAAATTTGAAGTGGACCAATGAGTGAACATACGAGGAAATGCCAGACATGGTGGAGGAGGTGAGAGAGTTTTTTGGAGAAACCAAGGGGAGGCAGGAAATATAGTTTCAGATTCAGACAGTTTTGATTGGGAATGGGAAGTTGAAGACTGATAGAGTGGAGGAAGTTGGACAAACAAGGAAGGAGAAGGAATAGGATAACCATGCTGGAGGGACTCAGAGGAGGAAAGAAGTACGCGCAATCGAAGGACTTACTGTAGTGTCCATTTTCAGGTTACTATAATGTGGATAATATTATAGGCCGAGTCCATCCAAAATCTACTTTAACCTAGATAGAATACAAAATAATAGAATACAGAATAATAGAATACAGAATAATAGAATACAGAATAATATAATACAATATATTAATAGAAATAAAGTATAAACTTACTGTGATCTAAATCTAGGTTACTTACTGTGATATAAACCTAGTTCTGGTGACTAATTTGGTTGTTTTCACTTTTGGAGTATATCAAAAACAAATATTTTTATAATATTATTAAGTAAAATCTAAAGTAGAGGAACGCTTAAAGGGCTGTGTTCGTTAAGATTAGGCAATTTTACTCAACCCGTAGGATAGCTTTGGATAGGAATACATTTATACCTCAGTTTCTGACAAACCTCAAAGTCAAGTGAAATTTACACTATTTATGCGGAGGTTACTGGCCCCGAAAAATGATTTCAGTGTAAGAAGTAATAGGATATTATCAACACGTAAGCAAACTTAAAACATGGAACTTATTCTTCTCTCGCTGAATCTTCGCTCAAAAGAAAACATTCTTAAATACCAAAGGAGTATGCAAGGGGAAATACAGACTTTCACTTGAGAAATATTGCTAGCTTGAGAAATTTTCAAAATAATACGAGTATTTATTTGTCTTCTGGTGAGTTCCCCTGATTATTAAGTGATATACTATAGCGTTCGTTGGGTTCTCTAAATATGAACAATTATCTCCTAATATTACATGATATTCAACTTCTTTGGAAGAAAAGTTTGCAAAATTGTTTTTCTGTGCACAAAATGTCTTTGAGGTTTTCACGCCTTTTTGAAGTTTTTCAAATCCGCTACACTCTTTACTCAAAATAAATGCCCAAACATTTTGATATGTTATGGCATTCTTATTACTAACATTTCCTTCATACCAGTGGTTAGAAATTATGGGTATGTAATTGCTGGTAAAATGTCCTAGCACCTACTATCTCATGGCCTGATGTGTAGTTTGGTGCTAGGTAGGATATAATCGGCATTGAAGGAAACGCATCCGTGGTGCCAGGTCGAGCAAATGGATAACGAAAAGTTCTCTATGATTTGTGATCGGGCGGCTTTTTATAACCGCAGGGATATTGAATGCTAAATATGTATTTCCATGTCACATACGCCATTGGATTTTGTGAAGTATCAAACAGGTACTTGTTGCATATTTCTTCTGCCGGTCTTTGCAGTGGGCTCTCTTTCTGATCTACTTGTCAATAGTTTCATCTTTGCGACTGTTTTGAAGCAACGCCGGAATTCATTCCGATACAGCGTCTCTTCGAGGATCAATTGCTTTGGGTTCCTTTGAAACCTGAGGGTCCCGAAAAAGCTTTTTTTCCTCACAAATCGGAGTATGTAACGCCAGAACGTCAAATTTGGAAGAGCTTTTTTCTCGCCCAAGGTGAAATCAAAAGACCCTAAACGCCGTCGGATGGTGAGAGAGGGGGAACGAGGAGGAAATATTCCCCCCAAGAGGAACAACTGGATGGTCTGAACGCGCATTCACGGCCTCCTGAACCGGCCCTGTGAACACTCCAAATGCTTAAAGGAATGGCCGCGCAAGCTCTTTCCCATTGCACGCAAATAAGATAACAGGAAAACGTACGGGCCTCTGAGCAAACAGAGGACGTTGAATGAGGATCGGCTCCAAAAAGGATGCGCCGGCCCTTCCACCGGAAAGGAATGCTTCCACCTCTACACCCTCGCTCTCCCGTCAGAGGCCTTGTCGGCGGCGAGGGTTGAAGGACGAGGGCGGTGAGAGCTGGCGTAGGAGAGGTAATTTCACTCCACGCTCGAAGGATGTAGGGTGGCGCAGTGATAAGGAAAACAGTAGTGGTGAGCTCCGGCGTGATGGTACCGCAGGCGTGACACTGGCCTGCCAGACGGCCCTGATTTCCGACAGGAGGATGTTTGCTGGGGAGATTCAAGGCTTACTCCCGCCATAAATTGGGGAGGCACTTCCAGGTTCGAAAAGTGCTCAAATTTCGGAATGGTGCAATTAGAGGTTGAACTCATAGCAATAAAGTAGCAGGTAATTGGGCTGGTGATCCCAGGTTAAGGAACAAATCCGTAAGGATAATATTCAGGGCAGTGCGATATACCTGAACGTCGTGGGAGATAACGGTGGTTACTGAGAAGAGGTTTGGACTTCTAACCCTGAATGGGCGAGTTAATGTACTCCTCGGCGAAACGGCTCCACCTTGACACTCAATGACTTAATGAAGTGCAACAATTTCAGAGTGTGAAAATCATTCATCATGACCGGCATATCCCTGCCAAGGCGAATAATTTTTACACTTTGAAGTTGTCGCACTGAAATGCATATTAGCGGATGATTCCGTTAAAATTTAATGTTGCGGCATCTCCCGCAGTTTCTTGGAAGATCTTAAAGAAGATCGACGTGGAAAAGGTGAACGAGAACAGTTACAGTGGAATTTGGTGGCGATCGCATGCGCCGATCAATGGGTGATTGGGGCGGAAAAAAAAGGGTTTATCTCCTTCCCCGAAGATCATTGTTATGTGGTATCAATAATAATCTAGGATGGATAGTAAAAAATAAGAGAAACTTTACAATTCCACACACTTTTAATGTTCTACGACCAAGGTTTCATCATCAGGCAATGATGCTGCGTATAATCAAAACCATGGTCGTAGAATATTAAAAGTATGTGGAATTGTAAAGTTTCTCTTATTTTTTACCCTCAACTAAATGAGTTTTCTAAAAATAGATCAACACCTTATTTTTAAATTAAACCAATGCCATCAATCCTAAAACGTCAGTCATCCAGTTTCTCTTATTTTTTACTCTCATCATGAAGGACTTCCATAAAGTTAAGCCTGAACCTGTTAACTCATTTAGTGTTTTTGTTACAAAAATGTAATTAAGAAAAGATATGTCAATAGAATACATCCAGAAAGAGTATCAGATTCGCTTAGAAAGAGCTTAATTTGCCCTTTCTTGTATGTTATGTATATAACAGGTAAAGAAAACATTAGAGAGGGGAAATATATAAGTATGAAGAGATTAGCCAATAGAATAATTGAGTGAAGTACTACTTCAATTTATCCTTAGGGCTGATTAATAATGACGATGATGGTTAAGGTTAAGTTTGGGATAATAGACAAGGTTGGTCCCCCTTAGTGATAACGGTATTTATAAGTTTAGTATACTATGGGAGAATCCAAAATATTATATTTTAGTTTTTTGCATAGAATAGTTTGCAAGGATCAGTTTGTTGAGCGGAACCCTCGTTGGCAAAGTCTTGGCAACTCAAAAGCGTTCTGCCATGCAAGAACATGGTCAAAAAAGGTTTGACAAGCTGCCACGCGCAATGTGTTCGGCACCTTTTGTCCCTTTTTGATACTTCTGCTGAACATTTTCCATCTGGCACCTGTCCCGACAAGTCTTCTCTCGTTATACTTTTACCCAGAGGCAGAACTCGTATCATATCAGAACTTGAATACCCCTATAACCGAGGCTCTAATTCTTGGAGTTAGGGTAGGTTGGGAATGTCATTTATGAGTAAATAAATTAATTAATCAATAATTATATATTATATATATATACATGTGCCTGTGTGTGTGTTGTGCGCGCGCGTACGCGCGTGTGTATGTATTTGTGTGTGCATATACATTCAATGGATGGCAAAAAATATCTACGAAATTAATAAAAATGGTGGAAAATAACTTATTTAAATAAAAATATGTTTAAATTACCGCATCAAACTTTGAAAAGCGTCTGGCTGCCTTCTTGGTATCAGCTGTGAAAGAATTGATAATCCCTTTAAAGGTATTCACACAGTGAGAGAATTTGGGGGCATGAATTGATGGGTTATTAGGAATTCTTTCCATCTAAATTTATTTTGTACGTCATCTATGTCGTCTCTATGTTTGAAAAACAAGAAAAATAATCTCTTTGTTTGGCAGTGTGGCTATCTAATGCCATATCTGTTTTTCGACATGTCGCGTGACTTCTCGTCAATCAATATAAAGTGGGGCTACAATTAATCCTTTCTGCATCCTTCCTTTAAAACCTCTGATTTCGATTGAACTGTATATCTTCAAGATAGTTTCATGCTTCCAGTGTGTTTTAGCTCAGGATTAATGTGGAACTTTTTATTTAGTCAGAAAGGTTCCTCACGAAACGGCCCTCTAATATTTTATTCCAGATTAGTCACGAAATCAGATCATTTTGCCCAGGCGCATAAGTATCGCCGAGTATTCCAAGTGAGGTCTAGTTATTGGCGTGCGACCTGCAGTTAAACAAGCCATTTGGAGGATATAAGTGGAGTAATGCTCTAGCTATTACCGAAAAGAGCTCGTAAACGTTTTGTCTTATAAATTAAAAGAGCTCATTTTAGCAACTTGGAACTGTCTAAAGTAATGGATTTTAAAGTGTGATTTTACATTTAATTCGAGGAAGTAATCACCTAGTATCCGAAATAAATATAGTAAAAGAAATAAATGTTGATAAAAAAGTCATATTTCTTCGAGATCCGCTTTAAAATCAATTCAGGGCAACATTTGTCATGTACTTGAACTGAGGTTGATTCTAACTTCCTCAGATATGTTGACGCAACAATATTTCTAATGAATTGCCGCTTTCTGTCTTATGTTTTAATGTTAATTTTAGGCTGATTTATTCTGAATTTGTTCCATATGTGATAAACAATTTCATAGACACATTCCAAATACTCCAAGAACAATGTAGGCATGAAGTATGGTAATAAACATGTTTTGTCTCACACTAACAGGTGAGAGAAAACGTGCTTATTTCAATTTTTCATCGGTAAGCAATGAATTTCACGACTTCATGCGTGATTTTATTTCATTCATTGGTTGAATATCAGGCAACCATCGAATGCCGCTGGCAAAACCGGGGAAGCGGTCGAGTTTTCCAGAATCCGTGGCACTAAGCTCCTACCTCCCCTCGACTTGTTAAGGGTTAGAGAAAAAGGATTGGAGGTTATATGGAGCGCGAGGGGATAGGCGGTGGGAGATGCTTTGAGTGAGTGGCGTGCGAGACCAGGAGTGTGAAGGTAAAGAGAGGCGAGGCAGTACTCAAAACGTAGAGCTCTCAAGAGGTAAAAGGAGGAAATGAGAAAGTCTGGGTGGCCCGATGGGACAGGGTGAAGAGGGAGCAGAGTGTTTGAGAAAAAATGGTAAAAACGATGAAATAAACTTGGCGTCTTCATATCCTTCTTCTTTTGAGATCTTCCCATATCATCCTATGCCGAAAATATAAAAAAAAACATTTCATTCCGGATCGGTTACGAAACGAAACTTTCCCTCTCCTTTTCCTTTCGTCTCTCTCTCTCTGTCCCACACACACTGTCATTCGCCCCTCGACCAAAACTATTTCCCCGTTGATAACCATCGTCGTCGTACATGTACCAGTTTCTCTCCCTCTCGGCTCCCGAAAAGTGTTTATTGAGCATCCAGGCCCAAAGGACGGAGGTTAGGTGCGCTGCCGGTTTACGACGCTCACCCACCCCATGGGAGATTCTTTTTGAGAAAGATAAAATGGCAGCGAGGAATTTACATCCACGTTTTGAGAGGATTTTGGGTATGAGTCACAGGATATTTGAGAAAATGCGATAGCCGAAACACTTATACCCCGCCAACGAAATTCCATCAAGGCATGCGACAGAAAATAACCCGCATTCCCAATTTCGCAAGAATGAGTTTTTTTTGTATTAGATACGAGCTGTCTTGTGATATTCCAAAACTGGAATGTAGTCCCGTGGAAAAGATATTAGAAGTGGATAATCACCAGAACTGTGACCCAGTGTCTTATATTTTTTAACAACAAAGGCATAGAAGAAAGTTTAGCGAATCGTGACACTTCAAATGCTGGTGTGCCAATATCATGGTAACACTTTGGGTTTTATGTACTTTAAATATAAATTTACCGTAATAACTAAATATTAATTAATTGAATATTTAGAGTGAGTAATCATTTTCCCTCCCTCAACATTCAAAACACAATCAATTAATTTTATCTACCCACTAAAAGAGGGAGAAAGTTATACAGGGAATTCAATAAAATGTTCATCCTTTTATTAAACTCATTCACACTTCATTTCATTTTCCGTTAGTAATATTTACTGCAATTCATTTAAAGCTCACTGAACTTGAGGAAATGAAATGATATTCATCTATCTTTAATGTACAATTTTGAGTGAAAATCATTTTGTCAAATGAAACCCGGATATGGTTCTGAATAACCGAAGACACAACTTAACCCAAAGTGTGATATTTTTCGGGGACCTGAAAAGCCACAGGCTGAGAAATGAAGGGAACTAGTCCATCTATCCACTCATTTGAATGTTGCAAGCTATATTATCAAAGTTCCGCCATCACCTAACGACTGAAGATAAACTACGATCGGTGAAAGACTACGTAAATGCAGAGCACGTTTCTGCAGAGAAATTCAAGAACAAAACATAGTATTTCCTCTTATGCTTCCATCAATTTCTCGTATTCTCCAAAAGTCTTCTACATAATAGTTCAACTTTATTGCTCATGGGAATGTGAAAACATTTGTAAATGCAAGGTTACTCTGAAAAGTTTCCGACTTAACAAAGATACAAGGCATTTTTTCTGAAAATTTCTAATTCTGAAACTTTTCAGACCACCCACTTATATTTATTCATGATTTTCCTTATGGTTTCGTTTGCTTTTCCACATTCAAGTACTTGGTTTAAATTTTCAAATTAACTTTTTCTTCTATAATTGAATATAAAGTTAACAAGCTGGGTTAGCTCAAAATAGAGATGGTTCTAGACCGGTGATCTTCGTTTGTAAAAAAATGATTTGTGACAAACACCGTACCTGTGTGAGGCAAAGTTCATGGAAATATTAGTGGTATGATTTCAGTGGCATATGGTATGTTCGATTGAAGAAAGCAAATGGGTCAAACTTAAAGCGGTAAAATTTGTCCTATTCTTCTTTGATTTGATTTGATCTTCAACTTGCGGATATTCATGGAAATAAAATTAATATTAATGTATGAATCAATCATAAATATATGGCGAATATAAAAACATTATGCTCAAATAGATTTAAAAATTTATTTTCTTGCTATAAGTTATAGTGAAAAGAATAGAGTAGACGATTGGTGTTAGGAAAAAATCACTGAAACCATGACGCCGAACAAAGCACTAGGGTCTCCCTTTTGAAGTGGAGTATCGGTCTCACAAAGAAATATATGAGTGGAAGGCTGTATTTGAAGGTCTGGGAAAGAAAAGAAACGAACGAGAATGTATGTAAGTAAGGAATGAAGAGAATAAGTGGGAAGAGAGTAAAAGGGAAAGGGCGGTGGAAAGAAATATAATGAGTGAGATAGAGGGCACGGTGTTCGATTCGTTGGGAGGTATGGGGATAGGCAAAAGGAAAATGAGTCGCACCCAAAATCAAAATCATTGCTCCCGTATCATTTTCGATTCCTCTCAAACAACTCCCTCTTTCTCCTCCTCGTCTTCTGTTCTCGTCCTCTACGTCGACGAGCAAATCTCGTTCCTTTCCTACAGCACATCAATTGCTTCTATGGCTAGTACTTCAAAGATTTAAGTGAAGATACGAGGTGTTACATTAAATTTGCAAATCCAGTGCAGGTTATTCAAAGGATTTATTTTTGGCCGATGTCTGCTTAAAAAGAGTGACACACAGAGTACTGTCTATTCTGCAATACTGAATTTAAGTTGCAACATTCGAATTCACCAGTGAACCACCAAGTTTTTAATAGGTGCTCCAACATAAAGATCACGAATACACGAATTTAAGCGCGGATTAATTTGGATTTAGAAGAGGTTGAGGAACAAAAGAAGTTAATCTCACTCCAAGATTAACCGAAGAGAAGAAAATATAGAAAAATCAATGTAACTTTATCCTATCTATCGGTGTTGAGAAATTATTTGACAATGTGACCTGAAATATGATTCCATGTACCCTTAAAGAAGTTGGAATGAACTGTAATGAGAGTAGATTAATTTACGTTCTCTAATTTAATCTGGTTACTACTAGATATGGTGCCAGCAGATAAGAGACTAAAATCAATAATGAAATAACGCAAGGGCACTCTTTATAACTATTGATGATTAAAACATATGTATTGAAGGGGGATAACGAGAAAAATAGAATAATTGGTTTAAAAATTCATCACACAATGATATGCATGCTGCGGCGATTTGAAGATGCCATGATAGCCAGACTTGCAAAGAATAAATAAGACCTTACAGCTTAATTCTAATCTTTATGGAGTAGAGAATGAAAATAACTATTTTAAAAAAAACAAGGTTAAAAATAAGGTCTGCAGTCAAAGTGGGAAACAAAATCTGCGAGTGAGGCCAGTGAAAGTTATATTGGATCAAGTGGAAGAGTTTTTCTATTTGGGCAGGGGAATAAGTAGTTATGGAAGAAGGAATAATTTAAAAAAAGGGAAGAATTCTTTAGAACAGGTGAAATAACTGCTTATGACAAATAAATGATTACACAGTCCAACAGTGGTTTTGGTGCCGGAGCTTTTAATGCTGATTTAAAGAACAATTGGGGTGCTGAATCCAATTATGACACTAGTTTTTTTCCTATCAGCTATAGTTTTCAAGATATAGATATGTTGTTACTTACGTAAAAAAATCTTCTACATGATGATATGGGAATATTATATTAATAATAAAACCCACTAGATATAAAGACTTGATTTATTTCTAGGGTTGTTAAATCACCCACAAACACAACAGAATTTTACAATACAATTGAACACAAATACTAATTTTTTTTACTGTAATAAAACAAATTGAAACGAAAAAATACATAAAAACATCACTCAACACATCGGAAGCTTCTTTTGCGTGATTTTCTTGAGTGCACTTTGTTCAAACAGTCTCGTTTTAAGCACCAGCAGTAATCTGCCATCATATGGTTATCCCATCTTCCTTGGTAGCGAGCTTCCATTGTTTTTATATCCTGGTGAAATCTTTCACCTTGTTCTTCACTTGTGTCTCCTAAATTTCCAAGAAAATTGTCAAAGTGGCTGTGTAGGTAGTGAACTTTTGTGCTCATATTACATCCAAGTGATTTGAAGTTACTGAGCATAATGTTTACCAGCTCAATATAATTTTCACTTTTGTGATTTCCTAGAAAATCTTTTATGACCTCAACAAATGACATCCAGCTAATTTTTTCAATCTCATTCATTGACTCGACAAAAGCAGGATCCTTTGTAAGTTGTCTCATTTGTGGCCCCTCAAAAATACCAGCTTTAAGTTTTTCAATACTTATATGGGGCATCTTTAGTCTTAAGAGCCGAAGCATGGTCCATCCTTGTCAAGAGCCTTTACAAATTGCTTCATTAAGTCTAGTTTAATATGTAGAGGCGGTAAGATGATTTTCTCCCTTTCAACTAAAGATTCAGCAATGATGTTTTCTTTCCCAACAACCAAGTTTTCTCTCTTAGGCCACTCCTTCTTAATCCAGTGGTTTTGTCTGTCCCTGCTATCCCAGAGGCACAAGAAACAAGGATATTTTGTGTAGCCACTTTGCTGCCCAAGAAGAAAGTTCACCATTTTTAAATCTACACAAATCACCCTGCGATGTTCCTGGTATTTTATCTTCTGTAAGACCAATGCTATTGTATCGTATTCTTCTTTCATTTTAGTTGAATGAGCGATTGGTATTGCGCCAAAACTGTTATCATTGTGAAGAAGTACTCATTTTAAACTACGCTTGGAGCTATCAATAAATAAACGCCAATCACTAGCATCATATTGTGATAGTAGTCCCATTTTTTCCAAAAGGCCCTTAACGTCTAAACAAAATGTAAGATTGTCTTCTTGAGTAAAGAAGGGTAGCATATCCTTTTCCCTTGTGCGATAGAAACTTATTTTTGTACCGGGTTGCAGTAAATTCTTTTAATGCAGTCTTGATGCTAGTAGTTCGGATGCTTCCTTCGATAAGTTCAGTTCTCTAGCAAGATCGCTTAGTTCATCTTGATTAAATAGTTGAGGAATTGTTGATACTCCCTCGTAGTCACTGCCACTATCGTCAATAGAATGAGAAATGTTTTCAAGTAACTCAAATTCTTCCTTAGATATATCTGGTAACGTCTGAAATATTGGGATCGGTATTTCTTCTGAATGGGGTACCGGGCGTCTAGCTGAAGGCAAATCTGGATATGTCAACTTGTGGCAATTTTTTCGATTAATTCCCGAAACATTTACTATGCAAAAATAACAGTCGTCAATATGGTTCACAGGTTCTCTTCACACCATGGGCACACCAAATTTTAGACTTTTCCTTTGTCCTGTTGTCCATTGCCGCAGATGTTCAGTACATGTTTTACACACAAAATGCGGTGCCCATGTTTTATCTTGGTCACCAAGCTTAACACCAAAATATCCCAAGTGTGCACGTTTCACAAAGTCTGTAATATTTTTCCTATTTTCTTTTACCATATATTCCCATGTATACTTATAGATTTATTTAACTTTGAAAATTATTTTCCGGAATGTATCAAATATTAAACGCGGGTCGCGGTGGTCTAGTGGGTAGAGCGTTGATCGGAGGGTCCCGGGTTCGATTCCCGGGCAAAGCACTTTGGGCACCTTCAGCTCCACCCAAGCTAGTTGATTTTTCGGGTACCAGATCTTCCAGGGAAACCATAACCGGCCCAGGGAAAGGAACTGGCCCCCCTACCCTGATGTGTGAATATTCACACGCCGTCGGGCTTGGTACATGGGTGAGCTCTACCTTTCTTCGGGTTGATTACTGTGTTGATCAAATATTAAAACAACTAATCGTAAGATGTGCCATATCTAAAAAAGTAGAGCTGTTAAATATAAACGGATTTCATATTTGGATTCAGCTCTACAAATATAGTTAAAATCAACACAAAGATTCCCGGCACCAAAAAAAATTTTTTCTTGTAGGCCTGTGTTATTTCATATTATATATGGTGTCTACTTTTCTACAGATTTGAGACTTGGAAAATATTAGCAGCGGATAAATAAATATCGGAGGTCATAAAATTGTAAAAAAAGAATGTAAATATTAAATTTATATTCAGAGTAACCAGTAAAAAAGTTCTTCAAAGTTTAGAGAAAAAGAGAAGCTTAAGTGTGACAAGGAGAAGAATAAAATGAATTGGTCACAATCGAAGCCAAGACAGATCAAGAACCATACTTGAAGGAATCATTAGACCTTTGGACGCATTTCATTAGAAGAGCTGTTGTAAACCAATTCACGGATTGTTAACCCATGACTATGATGAAATGTATTGTACACTAAAAGTAAAAATATTTTACAAAGATTGATAAGCTTAATATTTATTTATTTGGAAATATATATATATATATATATATATATGTGTGTGTGTAAGTTTTCAGTTAATTTAAATGATAACCTAGCACAAACAATCAAGAAAATTATAGATACAATTACTCAGTTTCTATTGAGAGTCATATGAGAAATCACGAGGAGAAGAACCAAAATGTTAAGCGCATTTTTTCATTGAATTCATTCACTAATCTCTCCCTCAATTTTTTTTATACTGGACTCGACTAGTATCTTTCAGTCCTATTCCAAAACATCTTAACTGCCCTTAATGAAGCCATTCCTTAAATGGTGGTATACAATACCTTACCTATGTTCCTTAGTATGTCAAAAGTGACAAGTGAATGAACAGTATTCACACACAGGCATTATGAGTTAATATTTAGCATATTTAGAAGGAAAGGCTTGGGCCTTAACTTTGTGATCCACAAGGAGAGTAAAGAGAAACATCGCTCGACCGTGTCCAATTATAAAGCCACTCATTTATGGGTGATGGAGTATGCATTGCGGAGGTTAGTTGAAACAGTATGCACGCTACATGCAAGCTTAACCGCCAATCATTTCTAAAAAGACAATGGTGAAGTTAACACTATAAAATTAAAAAATTTTGTCTGGTTAACTATTCCTAGTAGGAGGAGTACATTCAGGCATTTCTACATATTTTTGCTGTCTTACGTTAAGGAAGCGACTAGGCGCACTTAGTTTTCAAAAGGGATCTCACTAACCATTAGAGTGTGGT
Organism: Hetaerina titia; assembly: GCA_037158775.1. Classification (NCBI taxonomy): domain Eukaryota; kingdom Metazoa; phylum Arthropoda; class Insecta; order Odonata; family Calopterygidae; genus Hetaerina; species Hetaerina titia. Next base: position 47,757,568 of record CM073771.1, read on the forward strand.
TACAGTACATCATAATGCATATTTGCATATTTATAACGAGGAACTTAGTCTTATGGCATACTTCTTATGTCATCAAGTTTTTGTATATGTTGCTGCTGCTTATGTATTCATTTTGTTGATATCATCAATTTATTTAGGGAGAAAAAAAATAAAATATAAAGAATCGAGATATCTTTTATATCCTTTTGTCCTTTAATTAATTTTTTTTATAATATTTGTGAATTTGCCAGAAAACATGTCTCTTTTAAATGAGATTTGAATTTATATTCTGTTTCTAAGCTCAAATTGATTTTGATAAAATTGGACGTGCCAAAGTGTGTCATAAAGCAAATGGATCCCTTGTTATTGATTTCTGAAACGATATGATAAATTTACTCCTATAACAGATATCCTAACACATTTACCCGAGACAGTTTTCGCTCAATCACTAAAAACAGTAACTCAAACATGCTTTGGTATCCGTAATGTCTGAAATGTATTAAGATGTCTTTGACTGATGAACGAAACAATATGCTCACTCTCAGGCAAATCTTTATTTTTATGTTTCTCCAAAGAGCAAAAGTTTGCGAAAAATTCCTATCTCGGCAATAAAACACAAAACGGGAGGTTCTTTGATCTTTTTCTTTAGCGGAGGAACCCATCTTTGGGAATGTAAATGCCTTTTTTTATAAGCACCGGAATAGATATTCCCCCGCCTTGGAAACGACGCATTATTCGGAAATTTTGAACTAGCTCAAGGTAGTAAAAGATGACAACTTTGATTTCGTTCTACATGAGATGCTAGCATTTGATATCATGTTTCTTACCTTTGATTTAATCGTAAACTTTTATTTGAGGCAATCTTGCTTCTTTTCAATTACTGATTCTACGACAAAGCATTATTTCAAGTTTCTTCTCATGCCTATGAATGAGTAATATACACCTTTCCATGTATTATTTGTATAGCATTGAAGTCGACTTTATTTCGTTGCGTATTTTAAATATTTAGAAAAAAATCGTTAACCTTAACTTAGAAATTTAGGTTAACCTCGAATTTTAGGAATGAATGTTAAAGGACATAATGTAAATTCTTTCAATTGAATTAGTCACATACTATTTTAACACATGGCGTTTTGGGTTTTCGCCCTGTCAATTTCTTAGCGTGGACCAGAAAATTTAAAATAACATGAACGAGAAAAAGTAGATCAGCTAAAGTCTTACCTCTTAAATATCATGAGCTAATTGTATTTTCTGAAAGCACGGCCTTAACAATAAAATGCTCGACGAATAAAAACTTATTCTCATTGTTATTTTCGATATTTCTTCTCTTGGAAGTTGGTTTTGACGGGAACGGGCCTTTTTTCGAGGACATAGAAGAGTAACTATTTTTTAGGAAGCTTAACTACTTATGTACAGACCTCGATTCCTTTCATTCGACTCAGAAGGTAAAATATTCGCAGACGTGCTCATAATTACGCTCTTCACTATTTCTGAAAAAAATACCCTTAACGTCCCACATTACATACCTTGATATCCTTCCCTCTCCTCAAAATGTAAAAAAAATATCTCAATTACGCCCTTTAGTACGGGAAAAGCATCTCTTATCTCTATGGCGGAGTACTCCTTATGAGAAGGGAAACGTGGAGCAAAATAATTCGCCGGAATCCCTTTGGAAAGGGAGTTTATCTGGATTCCGCTCCATCCCCTCGAAAGCTCTCCCCTCTCCCCTTTCTTTTAACCCTACTGAAGGCTTATTTTCATATTCCACGACTCTCAAGAACCCTCTGCTCTCGCCTACCTCCCTGTAAAAACTGGAAATCGGATTTAAAAGTCCCAAACATTTCCATAGGACCTCCCTCTCCTCTCCCTTGCTTTTTTTTCGCTATCTCCGTCCGTCCGCCGCAGAAATAAAACTTCTTGCAGTCCGTGCGTGTCGTTTTCGTCCGCCTGAAATAAGGCACAAAAAAAGCACTCCATCCCAGCTGTCAGTTGTGATTTTATTTTTTCCGAATGGCTTTGATAAAGAATAGGAGGGAGGAAAAAGAACAGTGGGGCATTGTGGTAGTCGAACGTCCTATCGCTCTCCCCGTTTTAAGTGAAAAGTGGGATTATTGTCGGGGATCGGTTTATTTGACTCCCGTTCGAGCGGAAACACGTTTTGTTTCCGTCTTTTATCTTCGAAACTGCCGTGTTCAATGGCGTTCTTTCCTCCTCAGGAGTCGAAAAATATAACTAAGTCGTATTGCAAGCTCTTTTTCATTATTTCTGAGAAATGATTTTAATGTATTCCAGTCAGTCAACATAACTCATTCTTCGGAAAAAGTTAAAGATTCGCAAAATATGCAGCAACATGTGGTTCAAGAGTCCTGGGAAAACATGCATGCATTTGCTTTTGACAAATACACAGTAAAACACTGAAATTTTTACACTATTTATTATCCACGCACCATTAGGATTTAGCAGATCTGTTCAATATTCGTCAAATTGGAAATCGACGTTTTCTTACGCATCGCAATTATATACCTTCAAAATGAATATGAAGTTGAAGCGTTGAAACATAGTTTTACCATGGTAGTAAAATATTTGAAAATGAAGTGTTTTCCAATCTTTGAATAAATATTTTCACGACGGTCAGCCTAAGGCAATTGAGCTAATTGGTTGTAGAGTATAAATAAGAATAGTCCCTAAGTATCATGTAATCAAAATAAACTATAAATATATATATATATACATGTGCACATACAGAGATTTGTATATATATATAAATATATTTGAATGTGTATTTGAATGAATATATATATATGTATATATATATACATATATATAGATGATGCGGAAGTACTCACGAGAGCAATATAAATTTTGGCAAGTTAACTCTTCAGGTCAGAGTCTGACCTGAAGAAGGCCTCGGAGTAGGCCGAAAGCTCAAATAATCTACAGTGTGAGTGTCCTTTTACGTGTTATATGTTTTATTCAGTGTTCTATTGTGCCGTCCAAAGGTTATATATATAACCGGGATAAAGCGAAAAATAGCCCAAGCTAAGAACGCATTCATGAAGAAGAGGCAATTTATATGTTCAAAGAACCTAAGGCTGGAAACAAGGAAACAATTCGTCAAGACTTTCGTGTGGCGCATGGCACTATATGGTTCCAAGATTTGGAACATTGGGAAAGTGGACCAGCGAAGAATAAAAGCCTTTAAAACATGGTGCTGGAGGAGAATGCTGAACGGACAGATAAAGTGAGGAACGAGGAAGTATATAGAAGAGCAGAAGAGGATAGAACCATATGGAGAACTCTACGGCAAAGAATATGGATTGAACATACATTGAGGCATTATTGATTGATTAGGAATATAATAGAAGGAAAAATAGAGGGGAAGATCACACGAGGAAGACCAAGAGACATGTACATAGGACAAATTAAGAAAGACGTAAAAAGAAAAGGTATCAGGGATTGAGGAAATTGACATTAAATAGAGGCGAATGGAGGGCTGCAATAAACCAATCCTAGGATTGAAATACTGATGATATTTATATATGTGAACTACATGCAAATTTATCAGATTTATTAAAATCCACAAAGCCTTTATCCAAATCCTCCACCATCCACCAATACCCCCACTACCCTATAATACACCAAAATGTAATATATGTACTATCTTCACCGCTCCTTATCTCCCTTCTCAACGTACCATCCCTCTCCCATCCCGCGGTACACCCTCATGCACATTATGCAACATAGTCTATAAACTTAATTGAAACTTCCTCCTACGGTGGGCAGTGCACCACACCACTTACCATCCGCATCAATACTCACAGTGCCTCATGCAAATTTTTTTCCACATTAGCCACTCTACCAGTGCCTACACATGCCTCAATCCACAATGTTTCATTGAACGATTATTTCAATTTATTTTTTTCGCATCCAACCTCCCTTCATACACACCGCAAAAATGCAAACCTTTCAAGTCAGCAGACATCTGGCTCCTTTGTGCCGCGCCGGTTCGAATCTAATCTTGCACCCTGCCTATTAGGGGGCTCTTCTCTTTCCCATCAAACTCTTACCCTTCTAATCACTCCCAAACGCTTCTCTCTCCCTACTCACTTTCCTTTATCTTTCTTCCCTATGCTCTTCTGGTCCATTAACCTCTTCCTCATTTTTCCTCCTTCCGTTGAAAAAGGTGGTCAATTCAAAAACCCAGTGTGACTTCATTTTGTGTTTATAAGTTCTATATATGTACATTCAAACACGAAACAAATATTTATTCACATGAAAATAATTATAAGGAAAAGGGATAGGAACACATACAGGTATAATGACGAACACAGGAGAGGCGAGGACGGCGGAATTGAACCGAACCGCTGTTTCAAGTGCAAGAAGAGGAAGTAGTCGCTGGGTGTAAGGTCAGGACTGTATGGTGGGTGGTTTAAAGAGTTCCCAACGACCCAAAAACTGTCGTCCACTGGACATTCTTTGCTCTTTGTGGTGGTCGGTGAGCATTTTCGGTACCCACCTTGCACGCAATGTGTGGTATCCGAGGATTTCCGTAACAATATTGTAGACAGTAGTGCGTCCAAGTTGAGGAAATTGTTCAACCAGACCATTAATTGTCAATCGACGATCACATCCCAGTTTTTGTTCCACTTGCGAAACAATTCCATCGGTCAGAATACTGGGCCTACCACTTCGCTCTTCGTCATGGACATTTGTTCGTCCATTTTTAAAATCACAGCACCATTGTCTAACCTTTCCTTCACTCATAACTGTAGGTTTATAAACTAGGCATAATTCCCGATGAATTTCAGCAGCCGACAATCCTTTTGTATACAAGAATCGTATGACAGAACGCACTTCACAGCTGGCGGGATCAACGATTGTCGCGGACATTGTTGTTTGCATGCACGGACAAGCACACGATTTCTGAAACAAAACAAATGCTGCTATAGATTCTCAATGAATCAGTAGATGGCGCTGCAGGAGCAAAACTGTGTTCTGAAGCGCCAATATTTAAATATAAGCAAACGGTGTTTACTTTAAGAATACGCCTCGTACTAAGTTCGGCCTTCCTCACCTCTCCTGTTTTCGTCGTTTATGTATGTTCCTACCCCTTTTCCTTATATCTATTTCCATATGAATGAATATGTATACAAAAAGTGTGTAATAAGCGTATAATATACTCGCATATTACACACACACACATACATCTTATATTAGTCCCTCGATTTCCAGTATATAAACAGAATTAGTATATATATTAAGCATTGAGTTATTTGGAAGTTGGCTTTTAAGTAAGATTCTTTTTGAAAAATGCGTGACTTTGTAGCCATTAAATTTTTTGCCTATATATTTTAATTGTTTGAACAACATAGTATGTTATTTATTGCACTTGTGATTTACTTCCCAATGGTAAATTGGCTATTTCCTCTTCCATTATAAAAACAGATAAATTTTTTCAGTCATCAAACCGTTAGTTTCACGTATCACGAGAAACCAACGGTGTGATGGCTGGGGCTGATATATCCGACAGTCCCTTCTCATTTCATGGAAACAATTCGGTCATTCTGTATGCTAACGTATTCTCATTCAACTTAAGCAAATCAGTTGGAAAGCTGGAGGGAGCCCGTAAACTGGATTGATGTAACGGCACCGAAGTAGCAGCAGGGCAAACAAACAATGGAAGCGATGAAAAAAAGGCAGGCAACAATGACGATGGTGGCGCTGAAGTGGCACAGGAGTCCCCCTGGGAAAGAGCGATTCAGGATTGGATTGAAAAGGAACCCAAGCATGCAAAACTTTTTACTGTGAATGAAATTTTTTTCAGTATAAATAGTGTGCGTATAATATTTGAAAGTTAGCGATGAGAAAGCCCCGTGACACCGACCATGCCCACAAATAAAGAATCGTTTAGATTTAATTCGAATTTTAAGCATCAGGATCACCAAAACGCCCAGAAAAGCTGTGGAAACGTTTAAAGGGTAATATTAATTAGATAATTAATTACTACTTAAATTTTATTTCGTTAGAGATAAATGCAGAGCCGAGGGCGAATGAACCCTGGGTCAAAGATAAATGAAAATATTGATTTTGGTTTCGAGTTTGAAAATCATTTCGTGTATGTTGTTAGTCAAATGTTAGTACAACTATATACTAATATTTGACTTCAATTGATTTAGTTTGCAAAGGTCTTATAATTATTTCCTATAATTTAAACACGAATATTTATGATTTTCATAATTTTTCATTGGTTATAGCAAACGCCAATCGCGTTACGGCATGTGCAATGGCGTTTATTCTCAGGTTGGGAAAAGTGAGATATTGAGAAAAAAAATGTCTTACTTAAAATACTACAGTTTATGATAATTCATAGTTTAAGTATTATTATTTTAATGTACATGCAGAAATAAAATATTCATGTAGGTTAAATGATCCATACTATGAATTTCATCAGGTTTCAGAAGCAGTTCATGGAAGTAGAGATGAACGGTATGAATTCTTTTTTTAAACCAGTATCCAAGATTTTGGAATCAGTTAGGTCTAAAATTTTAATATGTCGATATTACATAATATAGAGAATTCTTTAGACATATAAGTACATGAAAGTGTGACATTTACACAATGAATGATAACATACATAATTATATTACCAGATCTTCCTGGGAAACCATAAGTGGCACAGGGAAAGGAACTGGCTCCCCTACCCTGATGTGTGAATTTCACACGCCGTCGGGCTTAGAACTGGGTGAACTCTACCATCACCTACCAAACCGACCTTCGGGTTGAATACTGTGTTTATGGTTTTATATAATTATATATGTTATCATTAATAAGGTAAATGGCGCGGTTAGATGTAGCTGTCTCTAACAATATCTCAACATATCACTCGTTGTGTTGAATGTAAATATATATTGAAATATAATATCAAATTAATATTATATTAATAATTATAATATTAATAATTGAAATAATACATTTCAATATTAAATATATTGAAATATATTATTGCCAAAATTATTATAATTTTCGGGTTTTCACTGACTATTTTTGGCATGGCCTTCTTAGATTCATTATTATCTGCCTTCTTCTCGACTTAAACAAGGTTATCCCTTCTATCAAAACGTTCAGTATCTTCCACGCTCTCACATTAAACCATTAATTTCTCTGTATTTACCTCCATTCTCCGTACCCGCATCCCTCAAGCCTCCAATCTATTCAGTTCATCTCCTTTCCTCAAAGACCACGTTTCGAAACCGTACAACGCAAAGCTCTTCATCAAAGTCTTCATTCATCTTCTTTAACGCGTTCAAATTGTGTCTCTTTCAACCATTTCCTTTGTTTCTCAATGGCTTCTTTAGTCACTTTTTTCCTAGTATCCTGTGTACTTGTTCGAATTTCATCCAAACTATTTTAACTCTTTTTCTTCTAATTGTATTTATACTGTATTGCCTTTAATTTTAATATTTTTAGCATGAACTAGTACACTAATGTTCTCTTTAATTTCTTCTTTGTGAATTATTCTCACCTAGGCCTGGTTTTGAAACGCGGCCAAAAACCTCTTGAATTAATATGCAGGATAACTAAGATTTTATTTTCCGATTTATTAACCTTTACAAAGATCCAACTGATTTAATCTAATCAAAGTTTAACTTATTTCCGTTACTTCCATGCTGCCTGGGGAGGGCATACTCGGTCTACTATTTTACCTGCCTATAACAATTCACGCGAATTTACTGTACCTTTCGTTTTGCTTTCTTTTATACGTTAGTTCACGTGCAAGTTTCAAATTGGACGTCTTCTTCTACCCTACATTACTATACACTTCCACATTATTTTAATATTCCTTTTTTACTCCACCGTCATGGTATAATGAACGAGATCCTAGGATCAAAGTCGTTACACGGGGTATAAATGATTAACACAGAGGGGTCAGATTAGAGATTAGATCAAATGCATCGGTTCTGACATTTTAGCTTCGATTTTCTGTCAATGTCTCCATGAGTATGAACAAATGACAAAACTACTAGTTTCTTGAGTAGTATTTCGTAAATACATTTGGTTGATCGGAATGGTTTATGGTTTAATTAGGCGTTACACAAACTGTGGAAGCTGGGCTAAATGCTATCGGGAAAGTGCTAAATAATTCTCTTTCTAAAAGAAATAAGACACGTAGTGACAAAGACGTTTTTACAAAGTTTACGCAAGCAATTTTTAAAAGTTAAAACAAAAAATCTATTAGCTAAACGATAAAAAATTTAGTAAATATGTTCCCTTTTAGTTCGAAAGATAAACAAAAGAATTATTGCTAAATGCATTACTCACTCTAGTCTTGAATGAAATACCACCCAACTGAGTAATCACATCTATAACTCTCCTCAGAAATAGGTTATGACGACGGTGTCCTTATATTTAAATCGATTTCTTATAAGTTGACCAACAGTAGTGAGCATCGGTACTGTTTTAAAACAATCTTAAATGATTGAAAAAAAACTCATTTCCACAATTATTTATGCTCGAAAGATTCCTGAAACAATTTTAAATGTAGGCTTAGTATCAATTTTACCAATTGAAATTGGATTAGTATGATCAGAAAGGAGAAATTGAGTTTCTTACGATCTTTTTGAAACTGAAATATCAAATATTTTTTCCTCAAGGGTTAAGTTAAACCCTTTAGTGCTTAAGGAAAAATTGTTTAATACGTCAGTTTTAAGCGTGATCACATTAGCAAAAATAGTGCTTTATTTTACTTCAATTCGATGCATATAATTGAAAACTTAAAAGTGTGCATTAACGAACCTTGCATTTTTTTCAATATGCTATCGCATCAGTCTCATATGCTAGCAAGTATTTTTTTGACAATTGTTCCTTAAAATAGCCTAATATTACAATAATATAGTTGAATAAGTTAGATATTTTATCGCCAAATAATATTATCAGCTATTTTGATAATATTATTTGCTGAAAGAACAACTTAAGTTTCTGAATCGGCAAATTTTAAAGATCTTATTAGCCCTTCCCCAAGTTTCTTTGTCTTTCACCACCTTCTCATGCCTGCGAAACAAGTTCAGCGTCTCATTTAGAACTGAAATACGCTGACATGTTATCATAGCTGGATATCATAGCCAAACAAGAAAATACATGAAGTTTTAGCACGACCACAGAACAAATGAACGTGCTGTTAACTAGGGGTTAGTTTGAAATTGCTGGGGGTGTTAGATGAAATTGTGGCTTTGTAACCTGAGAATTATGTTCTCCGCCGAAACGTTTGATGTCACCCTTTCTCAGTGAAAAATCCAAGTTCCAAATTGGAAATCGATATGGAAACGTAATTTCTGGAAGTTCGTTTCACTGGAAATAGTAACTTTTGAACATTTGCGCGATAGAATTGACGGTCATAATCACATACGGGTTTGCATAATGTTGCCCCACTTGTGTATCCTTGGCAAAATTCGTGTGCCGTCCCAGAAAACTATGGCCCCTTTTGAGGTATGCTTCTCCCTCATGCAAGGGCCGAGATGAAGAATGTGGAGGCTGCTTATGAGTGGGGAGGGGCGGTCGGCGCAGGAACGCACCAGTGCGGAAGAAGGCAAGGCGAGGGTGAGTGCTTCGTTGAATTTTGCATTTGGGGTCGGCTACCCGCAGTGAAAGTGGGAGGTGCTCGCTGTGGGGTGTGTGCGGCTGAGTACAGAAAGAATTATGGGGACGGCGGAATGGAGGGGAGACACGAAATAGCGGGGCAAGGTGGTCTGGAACGGAAGACCTGCGAGGTACCTTAAGCCACCTTGAAGAGGAGCTGGATTGAGACGGATGCGTGATACAGCTCTCTAAGGGATGCTTAATAAAGTATTAACGTAGTGAAACGATGCTCGAAGGGGGGGGCTAGGGGTTTACACATTTGTTCTCTCTAATTCACCTTCTTGGAGGCTAATCGAGCATTGAAGAGGTTTCTAATCATGATATTATGTTATATATACCTAAATATACGATCTCTGCTGAGGTACTAATTATCGAAATGTTTTAACATGCTTGAAGCATTAAAGGCATTTGTGTATTCGGTTAAATAGAGACGCAAACTAATATTCCACATAATTCTATAGCTCTCTTCTCTCCTTATTAATTAAGACATAGACTTGGTTATCTATTTCATCATGCAGGAACCAATCGGCTAATTAAGTTCGCGGATGTTACTAAGGCATGGTATCAAACATCCCCTTCATGACAAGGTTCTTATCACTCCTGAGGAGAACAATATTAAAGAATGTATGAGAATATTCCATGAGAGAATTGTTTTATTTCCACCGTTGTATGCATCCGGATTTCCCAAATTACGACCTCCTCCAATTAATATTCCATTTTCCCACTGGTCACTGCATTCGTTCACCAATCCGTTCCATTTGGGTTCAAATCCTAGGTATTTTTTATGGATGAACCCCATTAGTATTCAACTGTGCATAATCTACCATGTTTATATAAGTTTCACTGACAATATCAATATTACTTCCCGGTCCCTGTTATGGTCAACAGTGAATGATGTACATTTTTTACCTCGCAGCGTTATACCATTCCAATAGTAATTTGGTCAACATATACTATCGAGGGCAATACAATTGTGCAGTGTTGAAAGTAACGTGCTTCGTGCGTAAGTAAAATCTATCTAATATTCTGGGAGATAAACATAAGAGCGTCAGAAGAGCTAAGAAAAACTGGTTTTTCTAAACCCTAAACTTCTAAAAGAAACTGGCATCTTAAAAATTTTATTACAATTGGAAAATACGAATTTATATCCTATGATTTTTATAGACATTTTCGATAAAATCTTACCTACTGACAGGAATTAAGTTTTAAATAGGTTGGAAGCGGTGTGAAATAACATTCGTTGTTGAAGCACACATGTACATCGAAAAAAAATACCTACCTATCTCGTCCTGAATAGGCTGATGCCGATATTGCCTTAACTCCACTTTAATTTTCCACAAAGTTTAAAACTTTGCCGAGTTACGGACCCAGTGAACTCAGATAGCCCCCAAACCTGTATCGTTACTTATTCTAAGGGAATGTAACGGAGTCCTGAATGTGCTTAAAAGTATAAGTAAAACAGGACGACGTGGCTAGTGATTTTAACTATTGATCGAAGGGCACCTGACTCGGTTGATGCCTTCGGAAAACAATTTCAAATTGTAAATATGTAGTATTCTAACAAATATAACTTCACGGGGGGCCATTAGCGTCACAGGGAAAGTAACTAAACTCCCCGTACTTGTGAATTTTTCACATTCCTGAGTGTTTGACGACGACAGGAGGAGACCTAACAAATTGCATAACGAAACATAGATTCAGATTGGTTACCATTAGAAATGTTGATATTCGTTATGAAATAATCTGTATCACTTATATGTGGAATTCACTGACGTGAGACTTCTTCTGACACGGCACGAAAGGACAACATGAGGCAAAGTAATGCGTAAACTATAGCACAAATGAAGTATGTGGTGTAACAAGCTCTTATCTATAATTAAATGCAGCATATCATGTCAAGTAATCAACTATTATCGTTAAAGAACTGAGAATAGCACCAAAGAGAGGAAACACGAAAGGGAAGAAGCGGAGCAACATGGAGGCTTCTAAATCGGCAATCTCTGATTAAGGGTGCTCCAAAGGGAAGGTCTAAACTTGTGGGAAGTTATGAATCATCAAGTTTCCCTGGGACCTTGTCTTTAATCCGATCCATGACTTTGTCACGAGTTTGCGGATTCATAAATTAATTGGTAGAGTTGAAATTGGAAGTATTAACTAGTACTATCCACACGAAACATTCTATCATTAATCTGTCCCCCAATTAATTAATCAACAAGACAAAGGAGAACAACAACCATGAATTTAAGTATACATAAGCAAACAATGAATGGAATGCGTCAAAAAGATGATGAGGGATGCCAACGTAAAAAGAGTTTTGGGGATGATATATGGTCTAGCTTAGAAGAAAAAGAAACCAACGTGATTTTACCTATTTCCCATCAAATTGATGATGACGAAAATTTAACGCTCATTTCGTGCATACATCATGCTAACTCGTGTTGGGTGTGTTTTCAAGTCAAATAAAGTCATTTTATAGGATAGTTTTCTCTCTTTGACAAAGGAAATGGATTATTTGGGTTCACCGCCTGTCGTACGTATTTCATCCATTTTCAAAATTGCCTTACTTCCCTGGAATAGAGTGATTAAAACATTATAACAAATACACATTAATATACTATATATATACACACACACACACACATATATATATATATATATATATATTTCTACACAAACACTAGGTTAATAAATATTAAACACACAGAAACATTAAAGAAGGACACTTACAGTAGATATTTACGTTTCGACGGCACGGCCGTCGTCATCAGATTCTGATGACGTCGTAAGCGTAAACGTCGAAACGTAAATATCTACTGTAAGTGTCCTTCTTTTATGTTTCTGGGTGTTTAATATTTATTAACCTAGTGTTTGTGTGTTTGTGCGTCGCCGGAGTGCGTCATTTTCAAGATTATACATATATATATATATATATATATATATATATATATATATATTTCTATATATATATAGACAGCAGCACACAGCACGAGAACACATAAAAAGAACACTCACAACAAAATCTTGATAATTTCGACGGACTCGAACTCCATCTTCTTCGGAAGACAAGATAGGACTCCAGTCCTATCGGAACCCAGAAGAACAGAAGACGGAGTTCGAGTCCGTCGAAATTATCAAGATATTATTGTGAGTGTTCTTTTTATGTGTTCTCGTGATGTGTGTTGATGGTTTCCCTGGAAGATGTTACCCGAAAAAGCAACTAGCTTGGGTGGAGCTGCAGGTGCCGATATTGCCTTGCCCCGGAATCGATACCCGGGACCCTCCGGTCAGTAGTCCAACGCTCAACCCCCTGGACTAGCGCGACCCGCACACACACACACACATATATGTATTTGTATATATAGTATACTTGCATTTTGTATATATACCTGTTTTTACACATACATCTATATATGTGTAAAAACAGGTATATATACAAAATATGCGGAAGTCTCACGGATGTTAATAATAATGCATATCAAGTTGGCATTAGCGAACAAAAACACGGAAAAACGCAAAATAGAAAAGAAACTCACACGTTTTTTTAAGTTTTGGTGGTCAAGCTACCTTTCTTAAGGGAGAGACGGAAGGAACCCAGCTCCTTCCTTCTGTCCCTTGAGAAAAGCGGTTGACTACCGAAAATTCAAAAACGTGTGAGTTTCTTTTCTTTTCTTGTGTTTTTGTTTCTTTGTTTTTTTGTTTTTTTCTCGCTAATTCTACCTTGATATACATTTTAAATATTTTTCTACACATATGTATGGAATACTTTATATATTATGTATTTATTATATATATAAAGTATTTCACGCAGTTGCACTTGCGTATAAACCACCTTTCGGTCTATCTAGGACATGCAGTAGTGATTCGCAAAGGACAAGGAAAGTGACTTTGTATTATAATTTGAAGGAATAGATATCGAAAAGATATCAATAGTTAATTATGTAATGGCACATTGAATATATGTAATTGTGAATCTTCTCTAATTGGCATGAATATTGAATCTAATATTTTTATTATAGTCACATAGGACGATGTAGACAGTGAGTATGTTTACATGAATATATGTTCTTGATGGCGACGACGAATTTTACTCTTTACTTTCTTCCTTCACCGGCAACCACCATACACCACGGAGACGTCCATTGAGTGCTGTGGTGTCACTCACTCACTCAGAACATCCAATCACAAGTTTCATTCCGGGATTCCGGTAGAGTCAGTCACAAGGGGATTTACGTCCGGAAACCAAAGCCCCTCCATCCCCACGGCCCTCCCTTTCGTACTCCCCAGTAGCGCCGGGCTCGTTTCACTTTTTCGTGACGCGTGGATGTTGTTCACTCCCGCATTCATTCCACCTATCCTCCTGGTCCGCTCCCCCCCTCTCTTCGATCCCGTCTCTTTGTGATTCGATAGGGAGAGAGAGAGGGAAAGTGGGGAAGGGATTGGGACAGGAATTCACGGTTCACGCTCTCAAACCGATTCCGACCAGCTCGAGAGAGGGCCAGTATAACTTCCCTCTTCCCAACCGACGATTGTGGACGGGATGAATTCTAAAATAGTTTCGACGATGAAAAAATGACTCAGCTCGTGATGAAATTCACTTTGAAATGTGATAGCTGAGCCTGTGAAACGTATACGCACAGCCCAATTGAGCGTGGATTTGCAAGGATTATCATGAAATTATCCGTGAATTGTGAGATAACTCCGCAGGCTTTGAAGGTTTTTTTTTCAATTACACATCTCGTTCGTCCACTGTAGGTATCAATGGGATCGAATAAAACGTACGGTCTGGCCTGGTGAAATTTGAAAAAATATTCTTCGGGGAGTTGGGTTTTTGTTAGTAGCATGCCTAAGTTTCAGTGGGATTATTATTCAAATTGATAAAATGCAAGCAGTTGGTTTAGTAAGCATCTAAAATAAATTTACCCTAGCAAGGATGGTAGTTTAAATTAAAGAATATAATACACCATTAGAAAACACAGGTTTTACACTAAATATCGGTAGATAAACAATAAAATATTTATGAATATTACCTCAATGGATCCAGATTAAGGATTTGATAACTACGCTACTATTTAATCCAGTCATAATGAGAAGTTATTCTATTCACGAGTTAAATAACGAAAAGAAACGCGGAAGCAACAAAAAAAATAAATTATATTCTGCGGTTCATTTGCTCAATTAGCAAAGTGCGCTGGTGGACCGCTGTAGTTGAAACGAATATTTGTGATAAAATCGTTTTTAAGTACTAAATCCCTAATGAGGTATTCTGAAACAATAACGTTGACAAAAATAATGATAATAATTTTGAATGGAAAACAAAATTTATATGGGTTTTTTTCTTCAGTTTATCATCCTTTAACCAAATCAAACCCATAAGCGAGAAATAATGACAATATAATACAATATGCATCAACTTGAGCTTAATATACGAGGCATATTCATAATGCAAGATCCGTTTGCTTATATTTAAATATTGGCACTTCAGAACACAATTTTAATCCTGCAGCGGCATCTAATGATTCATTGAGAAGCTATAGCACCACTTGTTTTGTTTCAGAAGTCGTCTGCTTGTCCGTGCATGCAAACAACAATGTCGGCGATAATCGTTGATCCCGCCAGCTGCGAAGTGCGTTCTGCCATACGATTCTTGTATGCAAAAGGATTTTCGGCTGCTATAATTCATCGGGAGTTATGCCTAGTTTATCCATTAATGAAAGAAAGGCTAGAAAACGGTGCCATGATTTTAAAAATGGACGAAAAAATGCCCATGACAAAGAGCGAAGTGGTAGGCCCAGTATTCTAATCGACGAAATTGTTTCGCAAGTGAAACAAAAAATGTCATGTGATCGTCGATTGACGATTTACGTCGATTGGCCTGGCTGAACAATTTCCTCAACTTGGACGCATTACTACTGTCTACAATATTGTCACGGAAAACCTCAGATACCACAAATTGTGTGCAACGTTGGTACCGAAAATGCTCACCGACCACCACAAAGAGCAAAGAATGTCCAGTGGACTAGAGTTTTTGGGCTGTTACCAACAAGGTGAAGATAACTTCTTTTCTCGCATTGATACTGGGGACGATAGTGGATATCCTACATCAATCCAGAAACAAAACAGTAATCGATGCAGTGGCGTCACTCATTTTCACCAAAACCGAAGAATCAATTGGTTCAACTCTCAGGCGGCGAGCTTCTAAGCAGAGGGGTTAAAGAAGCTGGTGCAGCGGTACGAAAAAAGCTTAGAAGTGAACGACGATTATGTAGATAAAAGAAGTAGGTTTGTAGCTAACTAAAAGTGCCAATAAAGTTTGTTTCATATATTTTTTCCTGTGACCAAACGGCCCTTACTTTATGAGCATACCTCGTAAATCAAACTTTGTATCATGAATAACAATGAACCTTTGCATAAATGTATGTACACAAACATACGGTTTTAAATTACTATGCCACCATATGGCTCTAACTATGAATCCACATCATTCAACGAAATATAATACTGATGGCAGTAATGAACACTACAAATATAGCAATGGTCTTTCAAGAAAATATGCTTGACTAAGGGGTATGACATTTTCTGCTCCGGCCTATTGAATTCCTCAGACAAAAAATAGTTCTTTGTGGACTTATCGGAGATTTTATCCAACTAAATTTTATTTCCTTTATCTCTTTTCGGCAGCAACCCATTTAATCTATTTAGCATCACCAGAAAGTTAAACTAAGGACCAGTAAGTTCCTTGTAACAAAATTTCTGTCAAAAGTAATGGTTTCAGGCGTAAAATTTCTGTCTATATTTTACTCAGATAAAGTTGCAGGTCGAATTGAAATAGTCACACGGCTTGATTATTTTATGGAACCACGAGTTGAGAGGCACTTAATCAGACAGAATAAAAGAGAGGGCATCCTATTTTAATTTCCATAAGCATAAAAATTGATAAATAATGTTCGGATGTAATGAAGGCTTCAAGACATAGGAACATTTGTCTACTCATGAAAATGCAACTCATCCCGAATTTTGTTGTTTTAAGGTAAGACACTGAGAAGAATGTCATTAGAGAAAGATACATTTTCTTAATTGAAAAAATTATGACTTGTCCTCTGTGTCATGAAGTAGACAAATATTTTGTATCTTTCCAAATTTTAAATGTTATGTCGCGTGGTTAGTATATTTTGCCCTTATTTAGTATATTTACCCTATTATACCCTGGAAACGTCGACGTCAAGGACGAAACGTTGTCATTATTGTTGTTATGTTCAATAGCTATCCAATTAAATGGCGAGCATCGCTGATCTATCTGTTTGCATTGTGTAAATGTCCATTTTGTCCTCGAGTGGAAGTGCGTGAGGAGCGAACTTTTTAAAATTTAACTTATAGCCAATCAAATCGTAACCTAGAGAAAAAAAATAACGTAATAAAAGCCAATAGCTTTAAAAAAAAAAAGATACGAAAACACGCCGCAGAGTTTTTAGATATTGTCCAGGAAGATGAAGTAAAGAAGGCTGAATGGAGTGTAACACAAACAATGAAAACTAGGATAAGATCTCGCAAAGGGAGTGGGGGGGAGGTTCGCCCTGTTTTGCTCCGCCATTGATTTTTAAAAGCAGTCTCTAG
The DNA here is from genome assembly GCA_037158775.1 of Hetaerina titia. Classification (NCBI taxonomy): domain Eukaryota; kingdom Metazoa; phylum Arthropoda; class Insecta; order Odonata; family Calopterygidae; genus Hetaerina; species Hetaerina titia. Next base: position 47,774,791 of record CM073771.1, read on the forward strand.
TTCAAGACATTGGCAAACTTTCTTCGCGAATGGTCAACAAATTGTCAAGCTGTAATATAGATCGAGGAACGCTCCCGTTTGCCTCTCTCTTGTCTCCCTCCCTCCTCGCTCCCATATCCGTCCTCGCTCAATTTCGACAGAGGATATCCGAACGTATGGCAGCACACCTCTAGGGCAGACTTCAGTCACGATGGCCACACCACCGTTTTAATTATTTCCCGTGTATGTTCACTCACCACCTAACTCCATGCTCTTCCTTTTCTATTTTAACGGCATGGCGCTCCTTCTTGCATCCGGAGCGTATCCGTGCGTCGGAATTCTCACACGGGTTTTCCGGCCATCGCTCGATAGACAAAAAATGAAGTCGGTGAAGCGATCCCCGGCAGTAATAAGGAAGAGGAGGGAGTCGAGTCAAGTAGAACGGGTTATATCTGACGTCTCCACCTCCTCTCCTTCCGGCGAGGGAGTCCCTTAAGAGGAAGGAGTTCTTTCTAGCCTGGGGGTAGGAAGTACTCCTCGTTTCTCTCCCTCACTGCGACCTTTGGCCGACCTCTCACAGTATTAGAGCAGTTGTCAAACGGTCAAGGTACGTACTCCCCGGAATGTTTACTAAAACGAAGCAGTTTCCCCAAGGTCCTCCAAAATATAGGTCAGCATTGGATGACTTACACGAGCAGGGATGTTTCTGACAAGAAAACGCAAACTGTGTGACGGTTGTTCCGTACTACAAATGAAGGGAGTCGACTAATAATGCCGTCCCACCATATTCCATCACCAGCCGGCGTTTTTTTGGTTGAAGAGCGGTTTGCCCCAGATCTCTAGTTTATCAATCTTTTCATGCTTGTATATGATATGCATAGAGAGCTTGGAATGTTTTTGTTACAGGACTATGTAAATATGCAACTTCCTACCAAGTTCTCCCGAAAGGTGATAACCGTTGGGACTTGAAAAAAATTATAGAAATTATTTTAAGAAAATTTTCGGTCGATCTAAGCAGGTTCTCTCATTCAACGTTGTTTTCACCTTGAAATCATAGGACATTCGATGTTTGCATTTGAATTCAATGGTTAAAGGAATTGTTGATTATCCATAAATGTGAACGACGCTGTATTATTTTGTCGAAATGCATGCTGGTTTCCAATTATGTGTATTCATTAAAATATATACTGCATTATCCTAATAAACCAAGTTCGTGTATGACAAGTCTGAAGTCAATCCACTGATTAACAGTAACACTTATTCAAAAATAATTGAAAACTGAAAAGTGTCTGCTGCGGAAAAACACAATGGGGAATTGGGAACACATGGGAATCGGCCTGGCAGAATGTAGTTGATTCACCATCTGGAGAAGTCCATTGCGATTCAGCTAATTTAATCATTCGCAGGAAATGCAAAATGCGAGATAAAAAAAGATGGAATATATTTATAATAAAATGGTTACATTAAATTGATAACAAAATTATTTATTACCACACAAAAAAATCAAGCATGTGAGAAAATATTATAATAAAGACATTTTTAAATTCAAAAATACATAAAAATATTGGTTCTTATAAACAGTTTCATATGATTTCAATCGATCATAAAAATAACTAAATTTTTTTAGCTATACATTATATTTACTGTTAATAAGGTATTTCGCTTTCTCATTTTTGAACACAATTCTGACAGTACACTTGGATGAAACTTGGTGGTAAAAACAAATTCTAATGCTGTTGTATTCTATCTATCGGGATATTTTAGGAGAAGTTGTTAGTTAATATTAATATTCCTGATAAAATAATGACGCTCTGAGTTTCATCACGGCTCGCAATTTAATTTATAATATTCCAATTGCTCTTGAGTACGTGACCATTTTCGTCAAAGTGATAATGCTTCCCTGTCCCTCCTCCTGAACCCTCCTGCTACTCAGTCGTTTGGCATGAACTTTCACGGGGGCTACTAAGCATAACGAGAACGTTGACATTTTTGATAATTTCTTCACTTCAATCAAGCGGGTCGATTTTTAAATTCCTTTCAATTTCCGGTGGCTTGTGACAGATGTGGCGATGCGAGATTTAACGAATCTCACTTCAGAAACAGGCGCTTAACTAATCTCTATAATCCTACCCAATTCAAATTAAGTCTTTAATTCTAAAGATTTTTAAAATTATTCTTCCGTCAACGTATATTTTGGTTTGAAATTCATTGATCGCCAATGGATTTTTAAGCATTTCCCAGCAAGATACAACCTGATATTTTATACTACTTTACTTTAGATTATTATTCAATTCAACTGATTTTTACCTACCTTCATACCGTTCAAAATACCTATAATTCTTCACAATACCTACCTTAAGTAACGCCCCCACCTCTATTAAAGTGTTCATTATTTTATCACCAATTAACATTTTTTACGTCGATTTTGTTCTGCCTTCTTTGGATTTCTTCCAACAGCCCTCTCTATTATTTTTCCCAAGGTTTACTCCTCAGTGAGGCGTTAGCCAAGGCGTCTAATCCCATTGAGGCTGCCATTGAAGTGCTTTGGTATCATGCTAAAAACACTATTGAGAAGGGCAACGAGAAACCTTCACAACAATTACTCCTGAGTAATTACAATTACTATGGGATGATATGGGAATATTATATTAATAATTATTAATATAATATTCCCATATCATCATGTAGAAGATTTTTTTACGTAAATAACAACATATCTATATCTTGAAAACTATAGCTGATAGGAGAAAACTAGTGTTATAATTGGATTCAGCACCCAAATTGTTCTTTAAATCAACATTAAAAGCTCCGGCACCAAAACCACTGTTGGCCTGTGTTATCGATATGTATTTCACCAAAGGAAGACAAAACTACACGTAAAGACCTGCGTCATGTAAACATAAGACGTTAGTGTGCTAAAATGAGAAAATTTATGTTGGTTTAGAAAAACGCTGGAGAAAAATTAAGTTTCACTAAACACTACTTTGTGTAAGTTTTGGAAAATTAAAACCTTTGAACCCATGACCCCATATTTGTTATAAAAATTATGCCTTTATACTTAAGTTGACACATTTAAACGTTGAAATAATGGAAGGGTTCTCAGTCTAAGAGGACCCTTAAAAAGGACCATATTTTTCTTGGTATTCAGCAACAGGACTGTAAAGTGAATTTCGCGCGAACTCCGTAATTCTCCCCTATTCGCAATCCACAGTTCCCTTCTCTAGTCACATTATTACAATAATGTCTAGTGCATTGTATTTTTTTAAGCGCCTGCAAAATTTACTGCACTGTATTCTGAAGAATTATATTTTTGCCTTCCTCTCAGCAAAGATGTTTTCGTGCGAGAGAAAGGAATTTATTTTCCGGGAGTTTTATTATCTAACACAGAAATTTGTCTGCGGGGTGAAAGCATACTGAAATATTTTTCCAGATTTTTTTTGATTTGCATTCCAAATGCTGCACAGAAGTAAAAAAAATGTATCTTTCCACTAAATTTAATGGAAAGCTACATTAGCATTTTTTGCTTCAGTGATAATGGATTTCCACAAAGTTAACCCTGAAAACATCGAATATACCAAATGATACGATAAAACCATCATGTGTGACCTTGACATCAATAAAATATAACCGAGTCAACGTATTGCAATAAATTAAGTATAAATATTTTAAAATTCTAGAATAGAAATGATACGACGCATACCTCATCTCCCAATTCCTTTTTCCTTCATATGTATCCGAATTCCTGGAAACCATCATCTGTTTCGTGTTTCTCCACTTTGGACTTTACCAATTGCTCTCGCCGTTCATTTTAACTCCCAAAACAGTTGTAAATAAGTTTTGGTGCTTCAAAATATCTCGAATGCGTGAATCACTCTTTCTGAGCATTGCCTGCCGCAGACAAACTCCTATTTCATCCTATCGTCGCCGATTATTCGAGCCTTGCATATGATCTTTATTAATGAACTATGTTGCCTAATTTCTACACCAATCTCTCGGTACATACGAATGCTTTCCGATGCATGGGTGCGACTGAATTGCGAGCGGCGCCTCACTAATCGACACAAAGTCGGAAGAGAATGCCAGTGACCGCGGAGCAGTAGATTATGAACACACTTGACTGCAATTGCGTGTTGACCGGGGAGTGGTGTGTACACAAGTTGGGTCGCAATCACATCGAATAATTGAGTAATTATCAATCCTGTCTTTGGTTTTGGGTATAGATGGTGTACGTTGCATTATTCACGACTTTTTTAGTGACGGTAATTACCTTTCTGATGGATAACGATGAATGGATGGTCGCTTGACTTCAAGAAACGTAATAATTTTAACGTATCGTTTTAATATATGTATGTATATATATATATATATATATATATATATATATATATATATATATATATGTGTGTATGTGTGTGTGTGTGTGTGTGTGTGTGTGTTTGTATTTGTGTGTGTGTGCGTGCATATATATATATATATATATATATATATATATATATATATATATATATATATATATATATATATATATATGTGAATAAGGAAAAATGTATCTATTTTTTCTTACAGGTTCCCCTCAACCCTTACCCTTCCCTCATGGTGCTACACCCCCTGCCACACACCTTTTTGGTGGCTCGTAGGGTATTTGTGTAGATGTAGATGAACGTATTCAACCACGAACCAACGTTATCGTAAAGAAAATAGAACTACCCTCTCCACACTGATGAAATTCGGCGCAACTGTCAAATTTCTGAATTCTGCTACCACTGAATCCAATTGGGTATTCACTCAACTACGATTATCAATGGAGACTCCAGTTATTCATTCAACTACCAGAATTCGCTCCATTATGATGCATCAAAATATTTTCCTCCATGGATTATCCGAAGAAATTTATGAATTTTTCCGCTTGATACCAAACTCAAATAAAATAATTCCTCAGGATATGAATTTCCAAAATATTTCCTAAAAATTCTATAAGCCCTATAATTTTGAAACGGAAAAGAAGAAGTGGTGTTTTTTTCAAACTCCTTCCACTTGCATTTATAGTAATCATGGCCTCACAAATGATTTTGACTTTTCTTTTACTCACTTTCGTCTGCAAGAAGTCTAATTTTTATTCTTTTGTGCGTCTGACAATGTTAATCTGTTCCAATGTCAGAACCGTATGGTGGTGAAAAGGGGAACGTTTCGAAGGAAAATTGAATTTCTTTGACGCCTATTTATTCTTTTTCCTGTTTCTGACACTCCTTGCCCCTCTAGCAGCTGAAGATAGAAACACAATTCTCTCTAGTCATAATTCTATTAAATGCATTAGAATAAGACTTGGCATTTCTTTCTTACGCACGCATTCCATTGAAAGCTACCAGAACGAATATATTTCATAATTGAGCCAATACGAGGGTGTGAAGTCTGATAAAATATTTTCCCTTTTCATTCGGGTGTATTACCCATCATTAATCTCTCCATTTCTCCTTCATTTGTCCATTAGGTTTGGGGGTGGGTGTTCCAACCAAAGACTTATATGACCTAGGAGACATATGTCCGCTAAGGGAGATGGTTTACTTTGTTAATGATTGTTATACGAAGAAAGGTCGTATTAATCACAATATTCTAAGGTCGACCCCAACAACCCAACATGACCTGGCCAACGTGTTTGAGAGAAAGCCAGAGGTTTTGAGATGAGAAATGGTTTAACTTTAAACGGTAAAACGTAAAGCTTGAGAATCTAAGGACAATGTAAATATTGCGGATTTTCAATGTTTGGTTTAATAGCCAGTAAAATTTAGCAAAAATACTGATTTACCTCAATATTTGAAAAAGGTAGAGTAATTTTCGGATAATATTATTCAAGTGCAATCGCAACAAAATGTTTTCCGCACAGTTGCTGCGCAGAATTAGTGAACTTTTCTCCATTTTTATCTTTCTCTCAAAGCATTCTAAAATTTAAGTGCGCTTTTAATACTTCCCGTCCAAAAATGGGAGTTAATTTGATTTTTTTAAATATAGTATTGGCTTCATCCTCCTGGCTGTTTTTATGTAAAATACTATATATAACTTCGTATATTTTGGTGATGAAATAGCCAAAATCTTTCGTATATATGTATGTATGTATATATATATATATATATATACACACATATATATATATATACACACACACATATATATATATATACACACACACATGTGTGTAAACCACGTTCTAGGGGGTAATGGAAAGGCTATGAATACCTTTGAGATTTTATACAGAAACACGTCAGTAGCGTAGAATGATACATGACTATTCATCACCGTTTCAAGAATTAGTTTCTGGCATTTTGGTTGAGCTGAGAATACGTCATCTCCATGCACATTTTTGGTTCGTGATGCATTCATTAATCTCAACGGAAGCTTCAGAGTTCGTGTGGAGCCAGTCAGCTTTGTTTATGGAAGGGCAGTTACGTGGGCCAGCTTGGAAGTAGCTTTTCACGTCAAAATGAGAATAATAATTCATTGGAGTGGATTTCCGAATGTTTAATGGCACTGAGGTTCCATTCGATTTTTAATCCCTCTGTGCTTTCAGGTCCTGTAAATTTTTATTCATTTGTGAGCCTTTTTTCAAGTTTGGAGTTGATAGTGTGTTTTTTTGCTGAACTGATGATTCTTATCTTGCTTGTTGCCTGGGAAATACCTGATAGGCAAGGGGTTTTGGAACATTAGAATATCTGATTTATAAATTAAAGAAAATTTTTCGTTTTGACTGTAGTTGAATGTGTTACATATTTTTGTGTGTTTTCTTGTGTCATAGCAATGGTTGCCAAGGCCCTTCTCTCTTTTTCAACTGCAATCAGAATTAGTTCACTCACTGAGCTAATGGGTGTTACATATTGTTCAAATTTCCTCCTTGTGCAGTAAGCCGTTCTTTGGTTTCCCGCAGGTATGTTTGAAATTGAACCCTTTGTTTAAAATTGAACTCTTTTTTCATAATGTTTGGAGTTTAATTTGCCACTGTTTTATCTGCGTAATATACTGCACTTATCAGCAAACATATTGATTATTTCCTCTCTCTGTAAGTATCAATTGATCAAGCAGCAAATGCAAGTGATACCAAAAATCTTAAACTTGCAATAGTTTTAAATTTATATAATATTTTGGGCTAATAATACTATTCCCATGTGTGGACAATACAAAAATTTTATATAATTTCTGGGCATAGCTAAAATATCCGGGCTACGTGAGTGTTTGACGTAGAGTTGAGGCGGCTTTCAGAAGCCTTAATTTTATTTAAGTCGAAAAGCCTTTTGATTTTGGGCCTCGTGTTAGAAATTTTATTTTTTAGGTTTCGGATCTGACATCTTTAGTAGTGGTAGTATATTTAGGGGCGGTGAGCGACAGCTGAGGTTACTTGCGTCGTTAGGCATGGATAGGAAGTGAGGAAAGATGCAGAGAAACGCGGCGTCGGCATCTCCATCATGCCTTTATCCAAAGGACGCAGTTTGTCTCATCCGATGGACGGCGAACCCACTCCAAGTGTCCCGGACAAAGCACCTCAAGTAGGCACCTCAACTCATCCCCACGGTTCGAACCCGTGCCTTCTCGGTGAGAAGCCAGGACGCTATCCACCGCACCACCACGATCCCCCTGTGTAAGCTTTTAGTAGCTATATGGTGAACTGCTGACCGGAGGGCTTTATTTGTTTCCGGATGGAGTTTATTTAAACCTTAAGTTTAAGCAAAGCTGCATGATTTTTTGGGTACCCACTAGATCTTCCTAAGAAACCACATGTGGTACAGGAAAATAACTCTCTCCACTACTCCTGTATGGGTGTTTCATTCGCTGTTGAGGAAATAGGTTATCTACGGGTATATTCTCACCAATCAATCGAATTGTTTCATTATTATGCTGGTGGAGCCATAAATACCAGATAAAGGGTCGTTAAAAATTATATAGTGCTTACAAAATGAAATCCTGACTCTTAAATACTCCTGCGATTTGGGAATAAAAACAAAACTAACATATTCACCTCCATGGAAAACTTACTCTCTTAAAAAAAAAGTCTCAATTAATAAAAAAAGCTTAATTTTTTATTTCATGAGTGGACCAGAGCAGCTCCCAGGGCACAGCGGACACCATTTTCGTCAACGGGTTCGCGTCAGAGCGTCATATTAGCATATTATTATTATTAGCATATCATATTAGCGGGGGAAGGGGAACTCCATTTCTTCTCATAAACTTGGCGCATAAGCGATCTCTCAGTAAGATCAAACTGGAGGCGCTGCAGCCAGTTTGAACCGAAATACCTCTCATTCCTCCTCTACATTATCGGAGGGATGAGTGCTGAACCTCTCTCACGTTTTCGGTGGGCAAGAGCTCTCCGTGAACGCGGCTGAACAGAATACCCAAGATGTAATGAAACTCGTAACTTCATCACGTCAGCGGAATGCTCTTTGCTGTAAACTGAAAATTTCAAACAGCACGGTAGGAAAAGCTTAACCTTGTCATAATGAACTCGCAAAAAAACGAGAAAAAGTTATCAATAACGGTATTTGCGTTAATAACCGCACTGTGTTTGATGTACCCACCTAGTTCCATAGGAAAAAAACTGGGTTAAGTATTTATAGCCACGGGCACTTCCTCATCCTCTCCTCACATGCGATTCGTATCCCACCAAACTTCCTTTCTTTATCTACTCTCATAAACCTGACATAACCGCCCACATCACTGCATCTCCTCCTACCTGGCCGCATTCAACAACGGACAGGGACGCTTCGCTGGCCTCTTCTTAAATAAACCAAATTTAGACTTTACCATCACGATTCTTTTATTTTTAAGTTCCACGGTATCAATTATGAAGCATGTGACTAAATACCGAGTATATTTCCGTCCATAACTGTCGAATTTTTGCCGTCATGGCTGATCTAAACATCGGCCCAAAGACAATGAAGTGGAAATTTGTGCAGCACTTCACACATATTCACTCAGAAGGAGTGCGTCAAATTTTCCTTGATATACTCCCGCGGGCAGTAATACTAGTATTACGTGTCCATGATTATAAACGTATAAAAATTATTGTCTTTTGATGGAGGAGTAAATTTATATTAACACTTTGATTACTGATATGCATTTATTCCTTTATGAATCTTCATTGATACGTAATCAAAACTACCTCTTTGTAGCACCGTTCCAAAGTTCCATGATCCTGTTTTCGAATTTGCGGTGAGTTCCTGTTGCCCATTGTTCGACTGTCAAATGTTTTCGCTGGGATGAAGATTTCATACACGTATGACACTGACATGTATGTGCTATTACGACAGTTCTGCCGAGCCTTGCAGTGGTGTAATCACCACAAGAATTACTGTTATTGTTAGTGCTATCATGTTTTCTTGGGAATTAATATAAAGTAGTTTCTTACCGCCTTCCTCAAATATGCTTTTTCGAAGTAACTTCAATGCATAAATGCCAACATAAACGCCCTGTAATTATGATTATCCCAATGTGTTGGTGTAAATTTAAACTACCAAACTCTATTTCTCGTTCTAAAATCGACGTTCCTCCGGAATCGGGAGGCATGTATTAGGCACAAAAATAGATTCTTCTCGACTTAGGGCTTTTTACAGAACAAAAAATGCTTTCTATGTTGCTATTATGGTAAGACTCACTACTACTTTCGTGAATATCTTTAATAGCTGTGAGTACTTCTCGTTTCATTCTATTTTCTCTGTCCCTTCTGTCAGTTCTAAAATCTTTAAGGAAAACCTCCTCGTCTACAATGTCTTGTGATAATCAGCTCTCGGTTCTAATAATTATACCGATTTCAGTACTTCTAATCATATTATAAAATTCGGCTTTTTTGTTTTATAAACTTCCGCAGTTTATTTCCCCGTAAATATTTCGTTCTCATGCTAATTACTCTAAGATTTATCTTTGTCAGTTCAATTTCGTGTGCTAAGTGTAGTCTTTCATTATATATGCTGTAATTCTTGTCGCTATAATCATGTAAATGATCCGTGTAATGGTTCAAAATTAAAATCTCACTAGTTGACCTTCTTTCTAATTTACCAAATGGATTAAATGGGAGAAGGGACCGTTAGGTCTCAATTTCGCCCAAATAAAGTCCTTTATCTATCTACAAAATATTCCAAACCCACCAATGTGTATATTTTGAAAAAAAAGCGAAAGCTACATCATATTAGGACTACATAACAGTAAGTTTGATTTCCCACACAGCTACAGTAGTTCTCAGGATCATCAATAAAAGGATGGAGATCCGGGCAATTGATTACTTATGAGATGATCAGTTAAGATCCAGGAAAGAGATAGGCACGCATGATACCATTGCAGTAATGAGAACACTAATAGAGAGGAGAATATGACACAATGTGGATGTGTTTTCCTGTTTCCTTGATTTTAAAAAGCGTTTGGCGGAGTGAATTGGGTAAACTAACGAATCTATTACGGAAAATAAGAATTGAATTGAGGGATAGGAGTCTTATCAGCTACGTGTACATGTCTCAGACTGCGAGTGGGGGACGGAGAGTCCGGATAGGCAGTTTTACGAAGAGGTGTAGGGCAGGGTTGCCCATTATCACCGGTGCTGTTCAACGCATATGTGGAGAAAATGATTAATGAGGCATGGCCAGAATTGGAGGTAAGAATGAAAGTCGGAGGGGAATTCGTAAAATCAGTTAGCTTTTCTGACGACTCAGCTTAATTTTTTCAGTCATCTAAGGGGTTGCAAGCGTTGCTGACTGGATTGGAAATTCAGTGCGATAGATATAGGATTGACAATCATTATAAATTAAACAAAGGTCATGCGTTTTTCTAATAAGAGAAAATTTGAACGTTAAAACAGGAGGGCAAAAACTAGGGCAAGTGGAACATATTATATGTCTCGGAAGTATTTCGGAAAAAACGGTCAAAGTAGGATAAGTATTTAGTAGGTCAAAGAAACTTCCCCAAGAAGGAGAGAATTGATGAGAGGGACGCTGAGTAAGGATATTAAAAAAATACACGTTAATACTTTGAGGGTAGTGAGGGAGGGTAGTGATGTATGGCGCATATATGGTCATTGAAGTAGGAGGATAGACGTAGATAGGAGGCTTTTGAAATGCGGGTGTGGAGAAGGATGGAAAAGGTGAAATGAACTGAAAGGAAAACAAAAGAGGAAGTGCTATGCATGGTAGGAGAGGAGAGGGGATTGTTGGGAGAAATCATAAGGAAGAAGGAAAAATGGATGAAGCGGGTATTGATCGGCAGTGGGTTTTTGAATAATTTGATATACGGGAGAATGTTAGGCAAACGAGGATTGGTAGGAATAGAATAGGGATATTGGATTGGATGAAGGAAGAAAAGAGGTATTCCATGCCTCTCAGTTTTGGATTGATGCAAAATAGAGCAGAGCTTTTGTACAAAATCAGAAAAGAAATTGATTGATCAGTTCAACTGATGTAGAATAGCTCCAATATAAATGTTATTAATGCTTAATCTAAAAGAATGCTAAAGAAAAGACAGGATTGTAACAATGAAAGGGCTTGATATCTGTGGTCATAAATAAATAGTTCACGGTTTATTCTTGTCTCCATACTTGTCTATAAGTTCAGGAGGATAAGAGTTTTCCTTGAAGATTTAAACATTTTTAATTTAATTTAATTTTTTTATTTTTATTTACTCTTAGTTGGTATAAAATAATGTTTATGGTCTTTATAATTATTTGAAGAACGAACATAAGTTTAAAATTTTTTAATCTTCATTTTTCACATAAAGATATAAAACGTTTATGCTGGAAGGTGATCGCTTTGAGATCTATATTCACTCTTTTGGCATTCCTGACTGTGAATAATGAACGCCCGTGTCTTTACCTTATGTAATCAAGGACAACCGAAAAAATTCTATTCCGAGTTCTTAAAAATTCCGCGGAAACTAATTTTTCTAAATGCCACGGGCACTGTAATGCTTTAATGCACTTTTAGTTCTGTTTATTATCAGATTTCGGATACTTCTACTTTTAGTGTGTAGTCACGCCGCAGCACTTGTATCCAAAATTCATGTACAAACTACGGTTAAAAATGTTCGGAAAGCATATAGGATAGTAATGATTAAACTTGTATTTATTAAAGTACAAGGAAATAGAAGTCCCTCGATAATGAATGCTCCCATGGGCAATTTATTCTACGGAAGTGAATACAACGAGAGATTAGGACTTGTATTTCACAGGTATACCGAGGGTGGTATTAGGTTTTCTCGAATTATAAAGGTTTATGTGAAAAAAATATGAGCAAATCCTTCAGAAGGCCGGGAATATATATATCTGGGAAGGCATTTGAAAAAGCGGAGGAGGGAAGATTCATTACAGTAGAGGTATAGTGCTCAAATATGCAAGTTTTCAAGCCTCTCAAAAACTTTATCATTAATCAATTTTTTCAGTGGCTGGTAAAAATATTGATCACGGAAAATTTTGAAATTTATTTTAGCATTTGCGTGAAATAGAGACATCAGTAAGTGTGAATACTTGCGGATTTATGAACATTTCAGAAATATAATGATCGCAAATTACATCAGTTGGCTACCGAGAAAACAATATTTCAAAGAAAACCCGTGGAGTTGGAAATTGATTGCTTATCCTATGGCTTCTTCATACCATGCGCGGAAAGAAGATTAATTTATGTAGACACGGAAGGAAAACTTTAATTTTTTATAATACTTTTCAGACTTATTTTATTTATTATTATTTATTTTCTCTATATTATGCACGGAAAGGAATCTTATTAGTTAAATCATTTTCCTCAAGCTTTCCTTGAAGTCCCAATTCTGATGCCTTGCAATTTATCATTCCTCTGTGACTGTTTCATTAATAAATGCATTACTCATTAGCCAAATTGAAGTAAATTGCCAATGCAAAGATGTTCTAAAAGGTGCATCATATTTTCCCTTTAGGGAAGTACCACAAACTGGGTGGCTCAGTGACAGAGAAGTTTGTATTGACAAATCCATTCCACCCATAGGCCTCGGGTTCCTCCACAATTTATATAATCCTACCGCCGATCCCGAAACCCATTTCGCCCGGGAAAGCAAGTTAGCTTACTCCGGCAGGCTCCGTTCAATCCTGGCATTAATTTTAAATCTCATCGTCGGTCTAGACTCTATCGTGAATTTAACTTTGGCACGAGTTTACTCCCGTCCCTCTTCAAAGTCTTAGAAGGAGGCGTTCGATTGACGAGGAATTGGAGGCCCAGCTAGAAAGGCATTAAAGCCTTTTAAGGACCTGGCGCGTCCCTGCCACCTGCGCACAACAAACAACCCGATTAAAGTCGGTGAAGCTAAAGAAAATATTTCTTCTCCAGTGGCGATGCCACTCTTGATTCCAATGCCACTCGGCCTTCACCAGAAGTGAACCTGTGCGTGATATACTGGGCCCGGAGACCGACCGACGTTTCCCTTTCCTCTAATGGTATGGCCTCTTGAATTCCCAATCTTAAGCTGCATTCGAACTCATTATGGCCAGCGTATTCTTCCAAGACAGATTTCTGCTTTTTGCTTCGGCTAGAACACTTCTTACGTCACTCATTCAACGGGAAAGACGAGAGTTTTTTCTCGGTCACTCACGTGGCCCCCTTCAAAGGGTTTTTACATTCCAAACGTTATGTTCCGCTAGGTTCAGCGTTCAGACTCCAGTTTATATCTAGCGACCTCCGTGTCGTCTGGGGAGTAAAGCGGAAAGGACTAGAGTGATAAAAAGGTGAAAGATGGTACGCGGCCATCGAGCGATTTTTTATTTTGCAAGGTCGCTCTAGACTGAAGTTTGGAGTTTTTTATCTCTCTAGTTTGTATGAGAGAGGTTGGAGTGACGTCAGATAGCGCAGCGATCACACCCTCCCTATTCGGGTGCTGATGAGGAGCTCGCTGGGAATTTGAGTGTCTCGGCCTCCTCCTAGGGGGATGTCGCGCGGAAGTAAGTGAATGAATTCCTGCCGCCCCCCACCGCTATGCTGAGAGGAGAGGCTACCTAACCCGAACCACCGAGGAAATACGGATGAGTTTGGCAAAGAAGATTATAATAGTTTAGACGCTACGGAGCGACAGAGCAGTACGGTCGCTGCGCACAAATCCAATATTAGATACTGATTCGACGGTTCTGTCACCAATATTAATATTTTAGTGGAACAACCTTATTTGAATGGCTTTTGATCTTTGAGTTATGGTGGTGAGATTCAAAGTAAATTCAAGGACGACTGGTCTTCGCAGTCCGACATTTTTCCGGACGTTTCCTGCGCTGGAGGGTTTTGTGTGGTATGCAACCGAACATATAGAAACCAGAGTTGTGCAGTGAAATAATATTAATATCATAACTCATTGTATTGAATTAACTGTTTAACTTGAAAGGTTACATTTTGTGTCGTACTGGAAAAGTATTCACTAGTGTATTTGACTTCAATATCATTTTCCTGGAACATGAACGACTAGTTTTCCATGTTGGAGTGTATAAACAGGGGTAGCCTTTAGCGTTTGCTAAATAATGGAACTTTTTTTATTTTTTCCTATCTGTATTTATGAGAGTATTTTTAACAACACATTTCTCAAAACATGAAGTTTTACTCAATCGCCGTTTTTTAGTTGAATCTCCAGTTTATATTACATATCAGTGGAAATAGATTATCTAATAACGCTCAGAGAAAATGCTTCTTTGAAATTTCTTAAGTGCCCTCATGTGAAGATTGCCGCAGGATGTTTAGGAACATATTAGCATTAGCATAGGTTCCCAAAGCTTGCTTGAACTTCAACTCGTTGGATAATTTAGTACGGTGATGGCAGCCATATATAGATCAAGTGGAAATATATACAGAAGAGTGCACCTGCTATTTTCTAAGAGTTACCTAGAACTGCCGTTGAAGTAAATTTATCGCAACGGTATTCAGTGATTTAGCCGTTTAAATAATAATTGGTGGCCTAGGGCAATTAGAAGCAATTCTATTAGCGAAATGAACTCCGTTAGTAAATTTCATCCATGGAAAATAACACTTAAGTCAAAAAAATCGATAAAATGAATTAAAATCTCTTCCAAACAAAATGTATTTTATGTGCAACAGATAAAGTGAGTAAAAGATATGTTTAGATAAATAGAAAAGAGTGAATAAGAGAGGGCTCTCTTTTATGGAACTATTGAAAATATTTATCGTGTTTCACTTGGCATTCTCATCGACAAGTCTTTTAAAATTTTCTCCCACCAAACTCTTCCGAGTCATTTATTTTGAATTATTCTCACGGTCCTGTTATAAATAACAACCATTCGTATACCACCTATCCCAAAGTCCCTTTTGGTCGTCGTTTGTAGCAGGATGGAATCAAGGATGATTTTCAGCAGAATTCATGTTTTGTATGAGAATATCTAATACTCTTCCAAATTAATTCACTTCGTAAATCCCACCGAAATTTATTTCCAGGTGCAACGCGTTTCACCGACTTGCGGCATCATCAGGTACAAATTTCATTGTCATACAGCATACACGCTCAGGACTGGCAAGGAGGGGATGGTCATGGTTGGAGGGATGGAAGGGTAGGCGGTTAGGGAAGACGCGGTTATGCCATGACTATGACGTGGTACGGGGTAGGGTGAAGGGGAAAGGGACGGGTGGGGGAGTTCTGGTGCGTGAGGGGCTGGTTTTCGTTTTTCCCTCAAGGTTAGGTCCCCGAAATGAGTTGGGAGGGTTGCGAGTAAAATTTCTCACCTAAAACTAACAGTAGGCGTTTACCATGTGCCTTCTTATCTCAACATTCCCGAGGGTGTCCATTTTTAACCCTTTAAGAAGAATGTGTAATATTTTGCGGAAAAAATCCCTATTGTGGTTGTATTTTAGGAGGTTTCTCTCAAAGACCGAGTTCAAATTTTTGTTTTTGTAAAACCAAGCTTGTTCTTTGGCTGGTTTCTTGAATTTTCTCCCTGCCCGACCGAATAAGATGTTTTACAATGATTTCATTTCAGTTTATAAATGCTTTATTTGAGAAGTTTTTCCGGGTGTAATATTATTAGGAGTTGGGAGAGAGTTAGAGATGGATAAAAGGCTGTTTTAAAGGAGTAAATATTTGTATATTCATAGATATCGGCCTACTATTACGTTCATTATCTATTCATTTACAAGGGTGGTCTGAAAAGTCTCCGACTTAAAAAAGATAGAAGACATTTTTTTCTGAAATTTTCTGAGGTCGGAAACTATTCAGAATGCCCACGTACATATGGGTCATTTTTCTCACAGAACTTTTTGTGACCCTCAAATAGGAATTATTTTCCTTAGTTTTTTAATTTTAAATTTCCCAAAATAGCTAACATTATTTTACGGTGGTAGTCCAGAAGGTTGAGTGCAGAGCTGTTAATCAGAGGGTCTAGATTTGACAGCTGGTGAGACTTCAGGTCAATTCTATCCAAGTCATTTAATGTTTCCGAGTAAGTACCTGATCTACCTAGGAACCACAAGTGGAAGAAGAAAATGAACTGGTCCCCAAATAAACCTGTTTATTTATGAATTTTA
Organism: Hetaerina titia; assembly: GCA_037158775.1. NCBI lineage: Eukaryota > Metazoa > Arthropoda > Insecta > Odonata > Calopterygidae > Hetaerina > Hetaerina titia. The sequence goes on from CM073771.1 coordinate 47,791,269, forward strand.
AACGCCATAATTATTGGTTAGGGGTGAGTTCCAACTTCATCTATAACGTCAAACTTCAGTTACACTTTAAACACAATCAAACTTCAGTTACACCTCAAGCACATTTACATTTTTAACACCATTGTACATATATATCTTTTGCATCATTATATCTATGAAAAGGCTGAGTAAAAAATTCCAATTTATCGTTTTTTTAATGAACCTTAGTCACTTTTACTGATCGATTTTGCTTTTGAATGCAAAACTATATCTCCTCGTTTATAATCACACACTTTTTTCTTGCGATCTCTTTCCCTCATAGAACATCTATTATCGCTTGTCTGGTGTCTCTTCGGCCTATGACTTTCAACTACCATTCCACCTTAAACCGCTTCTCTTCTCTTCTATCTTTCTATTATAACACTCTATTTTATGACACACCTACACGTAACTATGGTGGCAAAAAAAATAACAATGGAAACGAGAAACAATTTGATTTCAAACGAGCGCTGTGCACGCCATTCTCTTCCGGGCCAGACAGAGTCAAAAAAAGCAGATTTCAAGTTTTTGGGAATGTCATCCCTTTCCACTAATTTATTTCATACCGTCCGCGCCGTGTCAACACATACATCTCTTTTATATTTATACCTGGTCCATCCCCTTGTTCTTCTGCTCTCGATGCTCCTGGTGTAACATAAGAATCTCTCCAACCCTATTCATTCATGAAAATCTGAGTCAACCCCCCATCCTGCCATTCCCTCTCCTCATGCATGTCTTTTTGGCGATTCATTTTTCATCCATCCTCCCTACCTGACCAAATGAGTATGGTGAACTTCTTTCATACACATCTATTTTTGACATAATATATCCTAGACAGGAGCGTTGGACTACTGACCGGAGGGTCCCGGGTTCGATTTCCGGGCAAGACACTCTTGGCACCTGCAGCTCCACCCAAGCTAGTTGATTTTTCGGGTACCAGACCTTCCTGGGAAATCATAACCGGCACAGGGAAAGGAACTGGCCCCCCTACCCTGATGTGTGAATATTCACACGCCGTCAGGCTTGGTACATGGGTGAGCTCTACTATCACCTACTAAACCGACCTTCGGGTTGATTACTGTTTATGGTTTTTTTATATTCTAGACACTTCTTTTCTTGATATCTTTTCATGGCACACTCATTATTATATTTGCACCCACCCACTTTTAAATCACTTTTATTTATCTCACAGAGACCTCTTAAATACTCCATATGTCCCGCATTTGGTTACCCTAAATGTCATTAATATTTCTATTTTTCTCTCCGTCCACCCGTTTCCTTAATCTTGTTTTTTTAAGCTTCCAACAACGCACCGCTTCTGAAAGATTTCACCCTCTACTTTATTTGAAAATATTTTAGCAATTTCGTATCTTCCCTAAAATACCCAACAATTCCAAGTACTCTTTCAATGCTTACTTGGCCACCCTTTTTGCACCCTTGGACTTACAAACTTCCACTCACGCTTTTCCTTTTTCCTAAAACATGAGGTCCCGGAACAATACCACCCTAAGTCCCACGAGAGAGTTCGTCAATTTTTTTCTTGGTGTATTTAATCAGACTCTTGATTATCGATTTCCTCCACCCTTATATAAATTTTCTTCCAACTCAATTCTTCATCCTCACCCCTTTCTTATTCTTACGTTATTTTTGTAGACAATTGATCCCTTTTTCTTTAACTGACATAACTGTATACCCTCTCATTGTTACCCTTCTGCTTTGAAGTTAGTGACCTTTATTGCTAGTCTAGAAAGTCATGACTAAAAGAAAATAGTTCAGAGCATATAGGTATGATTATTCAAAGCCATTCCGTTTTTTGACTGTGAATAAACTCCATAAATCCACGAGATGAATATTATTGATGCTAAAAAAAATTAATAGCACGTTAGGGGACATCCATAAACCGCCGGCCGAAAATCTGGGTCATTCTCAACTGCTCCTTCTCTTTTCCGCTGAAAAGGTGCCTCGGTTAGATGCTGCCTCGACTCTCTCTCTCTCTTCGACCCCATTTCTTTCTATAGACGTATTTTTGTCACTTTCTCTAGTTAAAGTTTGGGTACTATGACCCATTTTCTGGAATCGGAAGTTTATTTCGGCAAATCTTTTTCCAAGGGTTTTCAAAAGTGTTATTACACCCAATAATTATGCAATGAAGTTCCCGTGCTTGAATCACAAGAAGTTGAACTACAAACACCCATTATACATTTGCATCATATTGTTGAATAAGAGCAAGCATAGAAGACTATCAACACGGCTTTCCCGGGAAAAAAATTGGCATGCTTAAATATCAGAAATATTTTAACACCTTATATTTTATTATTTTAGAATATTCTCTCAAAACCACATTAGGTAAAAACGTGAAATGGAGAAAATATTTCGAGTATGCATTTATTTGGATATTAGCGTAAAACGTAATAAATAAGAATTTTCGAAAGCTAAATAAAAAGAGCTCATATCTGCGGTAAATCATACTAAAAATATGAATAGTATTATTAGACTACTAGGCAATCCCAAAGTTATTGTTATCACTTATCTAAAGAGTTTTATCACCTAATAAGCATTGACATATGTATTTCAATGAAACAGAGAAGTTACTGTTCCGGGATATTCTGCAGTTTCTTGGAATTTTTTCATATTTATTTTCATTCGCTAAAAGTTATATTACGCACGCTACGGAAGCCGCAAGAGGATTATTTTAATTTGCTATTCCTTAATAATATGGGAATTAGAAGTATCCGAAGTCAATAGGAGTAAAAATGTAGTCCATCACCATTATCAAAAGTTCTTCTTTTTCCCCATTAAAAATTTTATTTGTAACCAGATTCGCTTAATATAACCTTCTCTTTTTCTCACCACAGCGACTTAGCACATGTGATGAAGTCGTGCGGAAAAATTGCAACAACAACAAACAAAACCGTTTAATTAAAAAGTTCCTATAAAATCGGCTCCATTTACATAAAAGAAAACATACATGCGTCGGACGAATAGAAAATTATTAATGCTAATTATGAACAAATTAAATTTTAGATGGTTTGAAATTATATTTTACGTTCAAAAAATTTATAATGAAAACTTTTACCAGAGGTTTTGCTTTCAAATATTGTTTTGTCAGACTGTGACTTTATTATCCTTGTTCTGAAATGTTTTGATGAATAATGTACTTAAATTGAGGTTATATAAATATTTTATCTATCTTAGTATTTTATATGTCTTAGACCCATTTTATTACTATGCAAGATTCATGACGTCACTGAAATTGATTGTGTTTCTTTAAATCATTGCATGTTGTACACTTTTATATATAGTGAAATAAATAGTCATTTGATTAATCTGAGAGTGAGATGTTGAGTGCTAGCACTTTAACACTCAAATGCTTGCCATTTTCAAGCTTTTTTATGGTAATTTATTCGTAATTTCTTATACACTTAATGTGAACCTCTTTTCCTGAGGGTCGCTTTCTGTTATTTTTTCCGCTAATTTCTACGAAATGCAAAGAATTGTTTGGATAGTTTGCTTTATTTTTCGAAAAAATGCAAGCAGATATAGCTTTGTCAGACATTATGCACTTTTATCAAACAACTACTCATATAAATTGTGTAACGCATGGCGTCTCCCTTTTTCTACCTCCTGAACTCGAAGTTCATGCATCTAGACGACAAGTCTTGATGCGTGAACTTCGGTCGAACCATTCCATTGCAACTCATGTCCTTCATCTTTATGTTGGGGTTTCCATCCTAGGGTTAATTTTGTGGCAACTCTCCAAGTAATCCTCTTTAAGCTATCTGATTCCTTCGTAGTTTCTTGGCCTTGACTTAGACTACATGCTTCTGGTAATTTACCCTCCGCCTTCATCTGTAAATTTTCCATCCTCTTTCCTTCATTCAAGGCATTCCTTACATATATAAAACCTCCTTTTTAGTCCCTCTGTCTCTAGTTTAATCCTTTATAGGTTATTTTTAGCCCGCTCTTCGAAGAGCACCTACATTTGTTTCACCATTCCGCAGCTATGTTCTCACCTTTACTCGGTAGTACCAGCTATGAAGCTATTTCTTTTTTATCAAAATTTTCTCACGTAATTGGATAGGCAAATACCTTTCCTTTGGATGTTTTCTTAAAAGATAAATGCAAATGACGGAATCCGAAAAATACTGTTTTTTTAAATGGTAATTCGTCGGTTTTCTGGAAAAATAGATCAGGAAAATTTGCTGAGGATCGCAAAATACTGAGAAGATCATGTTTTGACCTTCAATATCTGTATTATTTTGCTTTACGTTTAAAAGATATTAAAGAGTGATATGTAATAATGATTAACTGGCAAGATGCTGGATCATTTATCTTTTATTCAATCAAAAATTTTAATACACTTTTGTTTATAATACATGTTTGAGGCTTAACACTCCATTTTAGCAGAGTCAATATTTTGTTTTATCTTTCATCCTTCCCATCATGTATTACACGTATTATGGGCGTTCCTCTAACTGAAGAAGTCCGAATTTTACATTATCTATCGTTTTGGGGTGTAGTTTAACGGAGGATTGCTACTTCTTCATAGATACCCACGAAATACCAAAACGGTGCGTGGCAGGTAGTGTAAGTACCGGGTAGAAAGGGTAATGGATAAGGGACAGGAAGGATGTTTAAAGGGTTAGGAAAAGGAAAAATATATATCCACTTAAAATCCCAGAAAAATTTGCATGGTGGTGCAATTCTATATTTATGCTAGCGGAACACTTTCAAAAGTAGTTACGAGCAAGTGTTAATATTACCAATTATAAAAGATCTCGGGTGTACCAAAAATGAGCGAATTAAACTGAACCACAAACACTGAAACGTTAGGCGACCACTATATAAATACAGGTCATGCAAAACAGAAAAGCAAGTAGGGGAAAGTTCTATTGATCCATGTGCATGCATTTTATGTTTTCCCCTCATCCCGACCTAATAAGTAGAAAATGTATTTGGTAAGGATTTCATGTACCCATGATTGCGAAATATTCTCCTTAAGCATAGTTTTCTTTTTTACGGTCAAGTTGATATTTCATCTCTCCATCGAAACTACCTCCTTTCCACTCTTATCATGTCAAAATATTTGACTGAGTTGTGGGAGTTGTGTAAAACAAGGAACCTGCCGGCAGCGTCTGGGTAAACCTCCGCCACGGATCTCGGTGTGTGCTCGGGACATGCGGAGGATGGGATGTCATTACGTTCGTGGTTGGAGAGGCCCGATGAGGAGGGGTCCATGGAGGGATAGGGGTGCAAATTTGCCTTCAAATCTCAAGAGGTGAATGCAAGAGGCACTTATAGCCCCGTACTTGATGCCACAAAGGCATCAGGGGTCTCCCCGTGGTCCATCGGTCACGAATGCGTAGTGGTCGGCCGGAGATGCAAGCGTGACCTTTGAACTTAGTAAACTTTTGAGATGCCGTCAGTGTTCCCTTTTACTTACTTTCGAAACATTGACTTTTCTGCCTCTGGGATCCCGGTGAGTTATTTTAAACTTGCAATTATATTTTCCAGAGTCAAAACAAGAGATTTTATCCATCAAAACTGCCCGATTTGGAATTGGGACGTACATGTATTAATAATTAATTTGGATTAACATATCAGCTTTATCCATCATGCGTTACCCAACCAACCAAACCGTCCGGTAGCCTTTTATGTTATACCATAGAAATATATCTCTTATCTCACCATTTAATGCACAGTAAACATTTTAGGCTAGATTCTGACGACTTACTTATGTTTGGTAATACTTATGAAACGCATTTATAATTCCGTCTTGGGGATGATTTTTTCGCTATCGTTTGTGCGTTCGGGAAGATTAACCATGAATTGATCGTTGGTATTCTTGAAAGAAATATTGTTAAGTTACATGGTAAATACAAAACGTTTAGATGGTTAAATATTTAGAGATTACTCGTACTTTTTTCTGCCTCGGAATCTTTTACACACCATTCAAACCCCCTGTACTTGCTGCTAAATGGCAAATTCCCGAGAAAATCTCTCCCTGGATTCCTACCACATTTTTGAGCGGCACGCTGTGATGGCTTCTTCTCAGAAGTCTCATCAAAATTTCCTGAGAGAACTGACGGACTCCCGACTCCCTTCTGTTATTCATGACCAATATTTGAGAGTTTTGGCTTTAAGTTCATCTCGTCATACGATTTGTGTGTGGCTAATTTTTCATCTATTTTTGTGTTGGTAACACATACGTTTGTGACTCGGTGAAATGTGTAACTAAATATAATAATTTAGAAAGCAATGTCGAAGTAAAAATTTTCCAAGCAAAACAACCATAAATATCACGCACCATACATAAAACCATATTGTTTTCCATCTGCACAAGGTGACAATGAAATAGAGAAATATTAATTTTTCACATTTTCTCCATACTAACGTGACGCGTACATTAAACATAAATTTCTTTTTATTTTTTACGCTTTTTTTGCATTATATACATTTCTGTAATGAATATTCAGAAGTAAATGAGGAAGTACTAGAGATGGTGGGTGAGGAGAGGGGTTTGTTGAGAGAAATCCTATGGAGGCAGGAAAAATGGATGAAAGGCGTATTGAGTGGTAGTGGAATGTTGAAGAGGGTAATAGAGGGGAGAATGTTGGGCAAGCGAGGAAAGGGCAGGAACAGGATAGGGATGTTGGACGGGATGAAGGGAGGAAAGAAGTATACAGAGATGAAGAGGGACCTGATATAGATTAGTTTGCTAGGCGGGGAGTCACAAAATGTTTATTTGATAGTTGTGTCCATCCAAAAACCTACCTTAAACGGTAGATTACCTAATAATAATAATAATATTCAGAAGTGTTCTTCTGAAAGACACAGTGCCGAAGGGGTTGGGTCGGGTAAAATCAGGGGAGATAGCTGTCCGGCACTAGAGGACCACTGGGAAGATCGTCGACACCTTGGCTGTCCTCAATGGAAAAGGACGATAGGGTATCTGGAATTTTTTCGTCTGGAAACTTGTATGTGTCTCGACTTCTGGGCTCGGTGACGCTTCCTTTATTGTCAATGAATAAGGGGATGAGGGTTGAGTTGTTGGGAACGGGAAACAATCAAAATCAGATGCATCCTCTACATCTTTCACCAGAGATTCTCGGGGTGTTTGAAGCCCGTTATGCACGGATTACGAGGCGAAGGCGTCGATGACGTAGGCGCGGGAAGATGGGGGAGGCGAAACCTCCTCATTTGACAGGGTCATGGAGAAAGTAGGCGGGAGATCGAGTGAGACTAGGCGAGGTGGTAGGTACGTGAGCTACTTGTAGATTGGTATTCGAGACCAGGATCTTGGTGTCTTCTGTCCTCTTTTTTTTCGGATCCCTTTCTTCCTTTGACGATTTTCGCTCCCGCTGATATTTCCCACTAAATGGAGGGGTACCGGGGGGGGGACTGACGGGAGCTGCCGGGGCCGCACCTTCGATGAGTAGAAGCGACCGCGCCCTCTATTCCACAGTCACCTCGGGCTCGTCCATTTCAACGGCGGCGTTTGGGTTGGAAGCCATCGTCATTGTCTCAATAAGCTCTTCCCTCCCTGGTTACGAGAGCTGGTCTTGCGCCCGTGGCCTTCTTGGTTAAAGTGGGCGCAATGCGGCGCTGACCTTCATAGATGATGATGGCTGGGTTGCTGCCAATGTGAACGTAGGAGGGAATGTTTTTATCGACCGTCATTAGTACCATTCTGGTGCCCGCAAGCACACCAGGAGACCCCCCACTTGTTCCCACGAGCGATGGATTATACCAAAACATTGGAGCTCGCTTGGTATTCCTTCCAACGGAGTCTACAGAGGATACAGAGGACTCTGACATTATACGGGCTGACGGAAGTCTCGTCAGTGGTAACTATCTTCCTCGGGTCACGCAAAGACGGAAATGTTAGTTTCCACGGAGTATTTTCTAGAATCCTTTTCATTATAGCTTTGATTTCCAACTTCCGGAATATCAAATGGCGTTTGTGTCCAAATTAAATCATCACTATATCTTCGGGTGTGGGATCCAGCAACTCTAACGTGAAGAGAAGGGCCTCCAATGGGGTAGGCGGCTCTCGTCAAATTGCAAGGTGAGCCTGCGGCACACAGCCATTTTAATTAAATCAAATTCAGCTCTCTTGCGTGAAGAAGGAAAGTGCACCAAAAGAACAGCCACTCCACAGTGAAAAAAACACCGGTGTACCCCTTCTCCCTCCTACAAGCACCCGGCAGTAGCAAACAAAAAAGAAGCCTTGAGTTCTGTACCAGGAGTTAATATCAGTCTTGAATCAGTAAACAAGACGAAAGCAAGGCCTTCTCGGTGGAGAAAAGTCGAGAGTCAAACCTCCCGCTTCTAGAAGAACTAGGCTGTCAACCGCCGCTCGAAAAGAACAGGAACCTCGTTTTTCGAGAGAGGCCGGCAGTGCCGCTTTCCAAATCCCAGCGCCCTATGCCACGGTCTCCGGTGAAAACAGACCTTCGGTAAAAACAGACCAGTCCTAGCTATCGAGGAAACGTAATTTACACTGAAATCTCCGAGGGTTTATGGAACAAATGCCCCGATTCTTTGCCAAGGATATGGTGCTATGGATTTGTTTCACCGCCAAAGGAGAAACAGGCGACACAAAAGGGAAGGACAGTAGGAAAGTAATCATACAACGTCATAAAAGATAGGAACAGTGCATTTAGTTGCACGCATAGCAAGAAGGAGACTAGCCACTATTTCTTTGTGTGACCGCCGTATTTCTCCGTATGGCGGGATTTCGTGTTTCAATGTTATATATATATATATATATATATATATATATATATATATATATATATATATATTCATTCACACAGAGAAATACATATAAGGAAAGGGGATAGGAAAACACATTAAAGACAGAACACAGAAGAGGTGGGGAAGACGGATTCAAGTAGACCACGAGTGTAAAAATATTTCCTCGACCGGGAATTGAACACCGGATCTCTACGCTTTCCGGGCGGATGCTCTAACCACTTTACCTATGATTCAATTAATTTTTATTCTGTCCAATCCATACGTTACACAGCAAGTGTTTACATTGTACATAGTATCAGCTTATAGATTTTGGTTACAGCATATTTTTTTCCCACTTGGATTTAAAATATATTCATACATATCTATACACATAAACATAAAAAAGCATACGCACACATACATAGATAGACATACATTCATATATCTGGATATACAATTGTGACCATATGCAATACCCCCCGCCACACGCCCTTGCGGCGGCTTGCGGGGTATTATGTAGATGTAGATGAACTGTTGAAGGAAATAATGAGGCAACGTTCACAAGATGTCCATTATATATGGTGACGGTTATCGATTAGTTTGAACCACATTCTGCGAAGCAACTCTTCAACCACCGGGGAAATGTGTCCAGCACAGGGGGCAACCATATCCGTTCCACCAATGCTGACGAAGAAGGGACGAGCCACATTGGCCAAATACACATTCAAACACGAAATCCCGCCATACGGCCGACAAATATTCATTCACATAGATATAGATATAAGGAAAGGAGATAGGAACACACATGAAGGACGAACACAGGAGAGGTGGGACATTTGGGCGCTTTACAACATGGCAGATCTCAGTGTGAATTAGATTTTCTCGATAACAATTTTGATAGACCCTTGCTTTTTAATGTAGTATACTCTTAAGCATCCATGAGAACATCACAGTTGTAACATAACTTGCATAATACTTTAAACATTATAAACCAAGCTAGGCATTCAGACTTAAATGATCGCTAAAGGGATGGGATGAGAAGGGGTGGATGGTAAAAGGGATGCTAAAATCTTTTATAAAAACATTTTTTTCATAAAATTTTCCCTTGGTAAATCACAATGCGTTTATATTTAAATTGCAAAAATATATCATAGCTGTTTAGAATATTTCGAAAACTTTCCGGGATATATTTCGTAATTTATCCAAAATGTTTAAAAGTTAATTTAGTTTTTATCGTGTAGAAAAGCATGAAGTGCTTTCCGTGGTCGGAATAGCGGTACCCTTAAGGGACGAAGTACTGAAAGAAAACGGGCGTTTCGTCATAATTACAAAATCTTGGCAATGAATGCGATGGAAATGAAATATAATTAAAATGGATAGTTCAAATGCCAATAAAATAGATAGTTCAAAGGAATAATTAATTATTTGGGTTTTACAATATTTTAGAGAGAAACAAAAAAGATTAATGACTGATACGGCTTTCCAACTTTGCCATGTGACCAGTGAACTCGTGATTACCTCATTGATGAAAGATATATGTGTGTATGTGTGTGTGTGTGTATATATATATATATATATATATATATATATATATATATATATATATATATATATATACAATAGAATACAGAATAAAACAGATAACACGTAAAAGGACACTCACACGGAGTAGGCCGAAAGCTTAAATCATCTACAGTGTGAGTGTCCTTTTACGTGTTATCTGTTTTATTCTGTGTTCTATTGTGCCGTCCAAAAGTTATATTGCTCTCGTGAGTACTTCCGCATCATCTATATATATAATTATGTATATACACCTGCAGCTCCACCCAAGCTAGTTGATTTTTCGGGTACCAGATCTTCCTGGGAAACCATAACCGGCACAGGGAAAGGAACTGGCCTCCCTACCCTGATGTGTGAATATTCACACGCCCTCGGGCTTTGGTACATGGGTGAGCTCTACCATCACCTACTAAACCGACCTTCGGGTTGATTACTGTGTTTATGGTTTTTTTTATATAATTATGTGTGTGTTTCTTTTTAAAAAACCTAAAATGAACTAATGGACCTAAACCTAAAAAAAAATTTAGGAAAACCTAAAAAATATGGATACATGCTTCATGTGGTTTCCATGGCTCATATTTTTATTATTATTTTTGGCGCACCGAAAAGGCTCGTTTATCGTAGTTACGTGAACCTCTTTTCGCACCTTCATTTCCCATTCACCGAAGCATCAACCTAAACTAGAAAAAATCTGTATGAAAGAATGCGACATGTGCTCTTGTGATTTTCCGATTGGGGATGACGATGGACCGCTCGTTTCCACCCAGAAGAGGTAACGGGCCGATGAAATAGCAGAGCTGAAAGAGCCAAACGCGAGGGAAAATGCCAAGGCCGTTTACGTCCGGTGGCGCAAGGAATCTTTTCATAACCCAAAAGATTACGTCCGGATACGCTTCGCCTTTAATGAGAATATAGACAACAGCTGCATGTGGAAAGAATGGGCGGATGGAAAATGCTATTCTATGGGAAGTGCGGCGTCTACTGTAAATGGTTGTTTGCTTCCATCACAATCGACCGTACGGAGAACAACGGTGTAAGAGGAGCACTGCGAATCAAAGCTTTTTAATCCGCATCTCATTTCATAGTAAAACTTAATTATTTTTATTAATCGGCTACAAAAATCGATTTTGATATGCACTGATCCCAAGGAGGTATTTCCTACCCATCATAATACCGGTAGGCATGAGAAAGAAGGAAAACAGTTTTGATCAGTAGAAAACAAGCAAGAAATTTCCATGAAATTTAGTAAACCTTTTCGTAATATTAGACTCGCTATTCTTTTTTAAATAATGATTGGTGCGTTCCACATATAATGAAGAGTATTTTTAACTTAAAATAATTGGTGATAAATCAGACTCGAATATAACAAGATATAATATTTTAATTCTAACTATCAAGCTTGGGCATTCATCAATCAGGTTAAAAAATCTGTCTAATTTAAATTTTTTCGGCATATATTTCAATTGCTTTTCTAAAAATTTTACCATTTCAAGATTTTCGTCACTCGCAAGTTGCTGATTTATTCAAATTAAAATTACTCGATACTCATCGGTTTTTTAATATTTTCTCTCTCTCCGAACGGTAATTTGCTTGAATGTATATAATATTGGGCATTACAACGCCTTTGTTTCCTTGAGGCTTTACAATGGCATCAAAGATAAAAAAATTAGGATATCCTAGTAGCTAACGTAGAAAAAAATTTATCATATTAATGGCGTTCGTCATTCAATTTATTTTAAGTGGTAAAGGTGACTTACACGCACTTTCATTAATGAGGTAATCACGAGTTCATTGGTCATATGGCAAAGTAGGAAAGCCATATCATTCAGGTATGTTTTTTTATGTTAGCTAAATTTTGTTGACGTCATCGCTCAAGGAAATATGTTCGTGGCATTTGAACTATCCATTTTAATTATATTTCATTTCCATCGCATTCATTGCCAAGATTTTGTAATTATGACGAAACGCCCGTTTTCCTTCAGTACTTCGTCCCTAAAGGGTACCTACATTTTGGAGCACTCAATCCACTGCGTTTTCGTAAAAAATGAATATAAATATAACAAATCTCGTACTTCAATGAATACAAAATTAGGTCTTTAGAGTCTCTAATCTTCCCCTTTTCGTCAATTGTGGAATGTTTCTCGAACTTTCTTGCCAATAAGTTTAATAAGGTTGTTGCTCTCTGATCTTTGAGCTTCAACAAAGAATAGGGGTAAAATTAATTTCCTGCTCAATAATCTCTTCCCTACTTTTGAGTGATCTCTTAAAAAGTTAATATTTCAAATTTTTATTCCGAACTAAATTAACTTTTACACATTTTGGCTAAATTACGCAATGTTTCCCGGAAAGTCTTCGAAATATTCTAAAATTTTGTAAACGGTTATGACATATTTTTGCAATTTAAATATGAACGCATTGTGATTTAGCAAGGGAAAATTTTATGAAAAATATGTTTTTATAAAATATTTTAGCGTCCCTTCTCTTGGTTACGATGAGTTAAGGCTGAATGCCTAGCTTGGTTTATAATGTTTAAAGTATAATGCAAGGTATGTTACAACTGTGGTTTTCTCATGGATACTTGAGGGTATAATATGTTAATTAGCAAAGGTATCTCAGAATTGTCTTCAGACTCCATGACTGCAATTATTTTACTTTAAAAACGTCATTCATTATGTTGTATCTCTGAAAAAGCTTAGCATGATGTTGATAATCGGCGCATCTCTCACAATGCAGCAAGAAATCATCCAAACCTCTAAAATGTTCACAGCATCTAATTTCACAAGAACCTTGCTAATTATCTACGCTTCCTCGCTTAAATCTTCAATTAGATTGTCATAAGTCTTATGAATATAGTTTAGATGACATTGGAATTAAACTAAATATTAATTTCGTGAAATAAAAATTACATGGTTCAGAATAACACATCTGAATATCTGAGATACTCACCTCTGAATGAAAAGTGGGTTGTTTTCAATTTCATATTTTTATCCAGATAGTTCTTCCGCAAGGTACAGTGAAAAAGAAAACTTTTCTATTTAGTTGTGACGGGTTGGTCATATTTATGTCCTCATGTCAGCAATTCATCATACTTTGGGAAACAAACGTTTTTGTCCCTTGTTATCATTCATATCCATCCTATGAAGAGAACAAATTTAAGTTAGTGAATATCTGTTTTTCCAAAAGGGCAAGTTAATGTTAATAATGGAGAAGAATATATCTTTAGGAGTATAAAATACAATGTTGTTTCACGGTTAATTTTACCATTAAAATTTTTACGTACCCGATTTAAAGTGTTTTCTTTACAAATTATTGGATACTTATAGATCAATAAAATAGCCTATGTATCTTCTATCACTACCTGATTACTGTTGCGTTAATTTTCAGTTTGTAATAGTGACCTCAGCTTTCTGTGGCTAATTTAAATCGAGGAAGAACGAAATTTCTTACCCGTTAGGGAATATTTCACTTTTTTGCAAAAAGCGTATTACATGAAGAGCAGTTTGAGGTATTTTTCTATGTCTCATTCTTCGAATCTTTGAAATTATTGTCAGTCGTTATTTTTGTGCCAAAAGCAGAAGATAGTAAAGTATGGCGACCGCGGTGGCAGGGGGTAACGTTTGCCAAACCTAGAGATTGCGGATTTGAATCCCGCCTGGATGGTTTTTTTCTCCTCCAGGGGCTCAGGTGTTTTAAATAGCGTACAATGTTGCATATTTATCATTGTTAATATGATCGATGTAACGGCTAAAATTGCTGTTTTCGGATTAATGCTACATAAATAATTATAACTTGGCTCCACTTAACGCGTTCTCCATTTTGTAGTGATTTATTTTGGCCGTGATTCCTCAACAAAACCATTTTTAAGTTGGTGCATGTAACAAAATAATCCCAAGTCTTGAGATGCATTCTCCAAACCCTTACAAAGCGTTACGTTAGGTGTCTATAATTGGTTATATACTATTTGTTATTTCCAAAATGTTCTTTATGACAATTAAAGTATTGTTTTTCACAGAAAGCTTTCCATCAAGTAAAAAATTCAAACTGAGTGCACCGATAAAGACCCCAAAAAACCCTGTGATAGATGATTTAATACTCTGAAGGGGAAATTCGTTCAAAATGAATGCCCTGCATATAAACATTATTAATTCTGTATTAAAAGTAAAAATATAACATGCAAAACGGGAGTCACATTAGTATTTAGCTATTGCAACTTTCACACGCGTTACCTACTTTTGTGGATAGTTTTCTGCAACCTCTTTGCATTGCTATCTCGTTATTGATCATTCTCATCTCATACGATTCTCTCCTCCGTTTTTTATGTTACATTCAAAACAACTCGTCGACCACACAGCATATAATAACGAACTAACGTAGTACCTATCAGCATGGAAACAATGATTTTATAATTTTTTATAATTTTGCATGAAAATATTGAATTAAAAGAAATGCGAATTCAACTCTATTTCCCGAAAAATTACGTTTTCCCCCTACATCGCTCTTTCGGGACATTTGTGTCAAGAGACGTCGATGCAGAATCATACTCTTGTAGACGTGAAATACGTATCTTTGTGTTCGCATCGTGCCTCGGCATGGGCGTGCAAATCACCTCACTTCTTGAATCCTTTCCTCCAAATCTATCTTCCCGCCCTCCCCTTCCGTCCCCTAAGGGTCGTGGATCTTTTACGAGGCAAACGCCCCAGGATCTAAATTTTACGACGACCCCTCGGCGTTAGGCACACGCCAGTCCTTCGGAAGTGTTTGCATGCTTAAATTTTAATGCCTTTTTTGAGTCTCTTTACCATTTCGAGCCGTAAACGTTGGAAGGTGGTGAAAGGGGATTGGGTACATAGATTATCGTGAGATTGCGTTTAAGTGTCTCGTGACTTCCGGCTGTTCTCCGCTTAAGAAGTCCTATCACCTTGCGCTTAACGCGTATCTAATGGTCTCCAAACAACATCACTCGAACGAAATGTTATACCCATAGACTCTTGAGTCTCTTCCCGGAATCCCGCGATCATCCTGAGCGATCACGTAGGGTCGAGTGGGGTCGATAATGTAATTTTTTTGGCCTTGATGGATACGACAAAAAGATTTTCACTGCACTAGTCAATGAATAAAAACAAAAATGCGTGGGTTTATGCCATTGTATGGATTTAAACTTTCGCTTGGAAACACTATTGCTTTATAAATTCAGACTAATTATGCATATGAAGTATTTTCTCGGAGATTACATTTTGTGTAGAAAAATGCTAAGCTAATGTTTATGTTCAGTTCATAAGTCTCCATTCCACTAACTTACTTTTATAATCGGGATACGTGCTTTGTGTTAGGAAAAATACATCCTCATTATTGTAATTAGGGAATAGGAATAAAGGGTAGGGTAAAAATACTGAAACTGTGAAGAGAAAATTTAAACTATCATATCTTTGTTTAGAAATAAATTCGAAAACATAAATCCCCAGCTTTCAACGCAGATTGCGATTCTCAAACAAACATACATGACACGCGGCAAAGAAGTACGGTGGGGAGTCTCAATAGCTTGAGCCAAATATGCATAAATACGTAACACATCATACCTACATTTGAGTAAATTTTAGCTCATATACAAAAACACTCTAGCACAAAAACTTCCGCATAGTAATCTATATAAATCACACATTATTTGAGGTTGGGTTAAATGTTGTTATGACTGCGTATCGTGAAAGGAAAGCATGTTTGGATACTTCAGTCATTTTATCTCTAACCCTATTTCATCTCGATGTTCAAATCTACAAAAGCAATATGGCGTCATAATGATTCCCTATATGGCCATAGAGTATCCTGCGACCTTCCCGTGTCCTTATACCTTTGTAAATCATTGTGTCGTCTGCAATGAGGTACAGGAACTGTGGTCGGAATTATTACTTGTTTTACTTTGGAAAAAGTTCATTTTTCTACGACAAATGTCGTCAGTGTCTCATAGTTTTCATTTAAATTTCGTCTCCAAAAACCTGTTAAATTTTTACTTGATAACTTAATGCAGGCTTTAATGTAAAGGTTATTAAATAAGCAATTAAGATGATACATAAAATTAATAGAATTAATTAAGCTACATAAAATGGGAAGCGTTTGGTGTATAATTGCGGAAAATAACTCCAATTTCGGCAATTTTCTACCTTAATAAATTATACTTTTTTTCCAATATGGTTTGCGGAATCTCACTACGTCTGAATCTGAGTTGTATAGTTTAATTTATAAATTTTTTATGAAAAAAAATCACATTTTTTCATTTTACTTTTGAGCTCCATATGCTTAACTAATTTCAATTACTAAGTGAATGCTTTTAAATATCAGTGAATATCGGCTAATTAATCATGATATTCCACCATATCACGCCTGAAACGTCTCTTTTTATTAATTGATAGACTTTAAAAGTGAACACTTGTCAATTAAGGGTTGTGTTCATATCTTTTTAGTCAAAGGCAAGGATATAAATGATCTAAAAGTGATTATTTTATATTGAAGGACTCACTACTATATGATTCGATTACATTATTAGTTTCTACGACAAATATATATATATATATATATTTTATTATTTACATATATATATATAATTGAAATAGAGATAAGGAAAATGGTAAAGGAACACATATAAAGGACAAACACAACAGAGGTGGGGATGGCGGATGTGAGCAGATCACGAATGTAAAAATATTTTCCTCGACCGGGACTTGAACACCGGATCTCTCCACTTGCCGGGCGGATGCTCTAAACCACCTGAGCTATCGAGGAAGAGTACTTTTACATTGAAATCTGCGATCTTATAAAGCGCCAAAGTGCTCCGAATCATTACCCAGAAGATGGCGTTACGGAGCTGTTACACCCACCAAAGGAGAAATTGACAAACACAAGAGGAGAATGGACAGTAGGTTAGCAAGCATACAACATCATAAAGGATAGGAACGGTGCGTTTCATGGCACGCATAGCCAGAAGAAGAGACGAGCCACATTGGCCAAATACACATTCAAACACGAAATACCGCCATATGGCGAATAAATATTCATTCAAATTGAAATAGAGATAAGGAAAATGGTAAAGGAACACATATAAAGGACAAACACAACAGAGGTGGGGATGGCGGATGTGAGCAGATCACGAATGTAAAAATATTTTCCTCGACCGGGACTTGAACACCGGATCTCTCCACTTGCCGGGCGGATGCGGAGATTTCAATGTAAAAGTACTCTTCCTCGATAGCTCAGGTGGTTTAGAGCAGCAGACATCATGTACCGAGGAATTTCCCACCAGCAAAATGGATCGAGGATAGGATGCATTAACCGTACGTGGAACGTTGCCAAAAAAGGGAAATGCAATATTTCGGCCAACTTCGGGGATGCATTGGTATCCCAAGTCCGTAATCACGCCTAAAGGTCAGTCGTCGCTACATTTTGCGCTCTGCTGATGGTTTTCTTGCTCCACTGGCTATTGATCCGACTGAGGCTTTTTCCACAGTTTTAAGCGTCTTCGCACTCCCTCTCTTCTCCATCACACTCTGTACATGTTCAACTTGACCAAGTGAAATTCGTACGGTGGTTTCTTTACCTCCTTCGTACATGGGACTCGGAGGGTATTGCCAAATATAATATATATGATTTCTTTATTCGGCTTTAAATTTCACAACACCGCAAGTGGTAAGAGAGTATATTTATATGTGTATATAAATATATTTATTTATTTATTTTGACTAATTTTCTTGATTTTTCTAAAGTATCCTTCGCTAAATTGCAAATATAAAAATTTCACCTGTGCGATTTTTCAACCGTTACATTTAACATCCTAATGAGGCACGATTTTAGCTTCTTGATAGAGATGTTGAACTTTTAAAAGGATACCAGTTGATTTAACCTCACAGATTGATAAAAAAATCGTATTGAAATCTGAAAAATAGGTTAGAGAGAGACGTAACACGCTTTACTGCTGAATGTCAGTTTACGCTCAATGAGCGTCGCTACCTTCGTATATCCTATCGGCGTATGACAACATTAGCTATTCATGGTAGCACTATCTTGCTCCATAACTCAAATCCCGTAGATGCAATACCCTATTAATTCTGAGAGCCACGTATGCCTGCCGAAGAAAGCGTGTGAGAATTGCAAACCTTGCTGCCCAAGTAAAGGATGCGCGGAGAATGGAAGCAGTTAATGTTAACATAGCAGTTTATGACGCTTATTCAAATGAAAAATGATTGATTGACCTTTTTTCTTTTCATATTAGACCATAAAGAAATCTCTAGTTCAAGTTCTGTTTTGTAATCAGGGGGAAAATGTACCGTCAAATGTTATCCCACCGTCCAGAAAATCTTCAACGCACGAAAAACCAGGTCAGAGATTTATCTACGGGAAACACCCTGCCAGCATAGAATACCAAATACAATTCTCCGTTTCATGTTACCATTTAAAGGCTACTTACTAGGCGAATTTTTTATGGTGTTTTTTACAATAAGTAATATTACCTACAAAGGTTTAGCTCATCAATCTAGAATTGAGCGAGCTCGTTTCATTGTATTAAAATTCATTTAGAAATGTACTTAAATCAACACACATTACGGTCCAATGAAGCAGTCATAGAGTAGCAGAGAATCTGGTTATGAAGTAGATTTTCAGAATAATGTTGATAGCTGGTGTAGTTCCGGAAATAAAGCGAATACACATGATGTTTAAATGGTTGAACATACATAAAACCTCTGAATATAATTAATACTTTTCATTTTTATGTTTTAATTTCATGTATTTTAATTTTATGTAAATACATTTCGTTACTCTGCCAAGGCTCAAAACCCAAGAATAACTTCCATCAGCATTAAGTAGCTTTTTGTACCCGAAGAAATCAAAATAATATTCTAATTAACCCAATACCAACTAAAAATATAGAGTAACGCGATAAGAATTATTCATTTCTCAATTTAAAAAGTACTTTAACTTAAGTAAAACACAATTAAAAGCACACTATATATTAATACGAGTATATATGTATTCATGTGCGCGTGAATGAAGTTAGCGCTAGCGAACGAACAAAAAAATACAAACACCCATAAAAGAAAACACTTGTTTTCGAATTATCGGTGGTACAAGCCAACTTTCTCAAATAAAGAAAAGGAAGGAATGTATTGTATATATATATATATATATATATATATATATATATATATATATATATACACACAATATATATACAATATATTTTTATAATATAACTTTTGGACGGCACAATAGAAAACAGGTTAAAACAGATAACACGTAAAAGAACACTCACATTGTAGGTTATTTGAGTGTTCTTTTACGTTTTATCTGTTTTATTCTGTGCTATGCATCTGTTTTATGCTATGCTAATGCATTATATATATATATATATATATATATATTCAATGCATGAGATATTTTTAAATCTCCATGTGCAATTCGTCTTGCCAAGTCACTTGGTAGCATTAAAGATATAATATATGCCAATTTTTTAATTTTGTTGACGTTTACTCACTTTTTTATTCAAATTTGAGTTACTTGTAAAACCGATTGAATTCTAAATACCTTACCCGATAAAATAGTGGGAATCGAATGCTCTCAGTGGAATGTGGTAAAGGAGGTCTCCGTTTGCCATATGATGTTGATTCTTCAAACGATTCTAAGTTAATAGCCTGAAAGAGGCTGATTACTTACTGCTTCAAAAGTAATTAAAAAAAGAAAATTTTCTCTCATCCACATTATACTCTGTTGCAGCAGATGGTTGGTTCAGGGATCACGTAGAAGGGCAGGTCTTATGAGTGTTGTCAATTCGGCTATGGCGACTCGTTTGTAGGTGCTCAAAAGCGGAAGAAATGGGGAAGGGGATGATCGATCGGATGCGGAATTGCGCAAGACCATAAATCTGGACTCACAAAAAGGGGAGATTGGGAAACACGAAATAGGTCAAGGTCTTTGTGAATCTCCTTGGAAAGGGAGCGGCCGCAGGACCTTTAGCAGACGAAAGCCAAAAGGAAACAAATGCAGGTCTATTGTGTACAGCATGAAATTTGTGCTTCTTTCAAAATTTGAAAATCTCAATGTGGACAACAAATAAAAATTCTAAGGAGAAGTGTTACATTCACACCTTGCTCTTAGAGTGAGTTCCGGCAGAGAAAATACCAGCAAAGTTAGTTTCGTCACCTAATATGGTATTTTGAAAATTAGCAAATTTCATCTGGGTTAATATTCACTCTCTTTGCCCCTTTATCGTCTCCTGTGTTCTTGTTCTGCCTCATCCATAAATAGTTGGCCACAGTTCTCAAGAAGTAGTGGGTAATATGGTCATCAATTTCATTTACAAAACGGCAACGGCCAATGAGTATAAAAGAAACTTAAAAGACATGGTAAACAGCTAATTATATCTAAGAATCAATATTCATCTTGACTAATCTCCAAACTTTGCAAAAACCTACGTGATGAGAATCATTTGAGCAATTGTAATCACGTTATAGTATATTAGCAAACATATAAAAGTCAGTACAGCAATAAAATTCGTTGAATAAATAAAAATATAAGGTTTTCGTACAATCCCTAGTGTTTTGTTAGTCTGTTTTTCCAAATAATTCCAGATATGTATATTTTAATCCTTACTCTCCTCTCCATAAAAGGAATAGTGATTTCACTTACTTATACAACTTACACCACTTTTCAGTAATCTCACTAGCTCACTATAACAAGATGCCAAATTCTTTTAAAGGAAATAAAATGTGAATTCGTTTAACGTAGAAATAGAGATTTTGTCTCTTTCACGAAGTACTTGAACAACATTAGTTGTCTATGTGAGATGGAAGAGAATGAATTTTCTTGCCTTGTCAATTAAGAATATAATTGCATGATTTGCCAAGTCATTATTGGAAAGACTTTTTAAAGGAACATTTACAGCAGAAGTTCCAAGAAAAGAAATAAAGAAGGGCCCTCACAGAGAGTTCTGACATTAAATCAAAATCTGATCTAAAGTGTGATTTGGCTTGACAAAGCAATATCAATTTCGACATTTTAGCCTAGCCCTTTGCGCGTAGACAAAATTTTTGCTTCTATAAGAAAGGAAATCCTCTATGAATCAATGTACTCCATGCATATTCACGCTCTCAGTTTATTACATTATTTGAGAAACGTACACAAAATTATACTATAGTGACCCTTGCTTAGTGCTCTGGGCAAAATATGCACTAGTCATGAAATTCCGGCTGAAGTCAATTTTCGAAATTTTTCTACTCAAATTTTGCCTTGACCTCGTCTTACATATAGGATGGTCTGGAAATCTCTGTAAGACTGCACCGGAGCGAGGAACCCGGTTTCCCCACCTTATTTAAGGCTTTTTAGTTTGTTGGCATTTACCCTTACAGTCATTATTACAGGTGATAAACGCAAATTAAAGAAAAAAAAGTATGTCGGTAATCTCGAGGTTTTTTGTGAATTATTTCCTGTTCTCGATTCCCAATGGTTACAAAATGTCGGGAATTAGGAAACCTTAACTATATCATTAAATATTGTCTTTGAGTGTGTTCGGGCGTTGCTTTTTCAGATACTCAGTCTAACCCTTATTCCGATATCGGCTATAAATTGCTAGAGAGAAAGCAGCCTGCGTATTTCCATTAAATTAAGGAAATGTTTACTCCTGAGGAGATAAATTCTTTCTTAAGCTTCGCTAGGAAAATCAGATGAGCAGGAATCCTATAGAAAAGCAGAATCAAATCAACGTCTAAACCTAAAACCCATAACCTAAAATGGCGTTCGCGATATTGATAACCATGACAATTTACATCGGAAACCGCAGTCGTTCTTTCAGTGCAGTGTTTGCATGAACGATAAAGTTTGCTCATAGGTCGACCTTGGTAAACATATTTTTGAAAGTACGGTATAAAAGCTAAGATGTAAAATATGGATGGAATAAATTAGGCCCAGGAACATTTAATGGTGTTTTAAAATGTAATCAATGAAATGAATAAATATCTAATAAATGTAGAATTAAATCTTGAAAGACAAGAACAAGGTTGGTGATACATTCTTAAAGAATTACCAAAATTCTGTCCTTTGATGCCAGTAAATCAAGCAATGGTTAATCCTCCTTAAATAATTTTATTTACGTTTTCAATTAAGAAAGAAAACGTACGTTATCCGAGGGCTGACCGATGGAAAGGTTTCCAAGTGTTTAACTTCTCATTTTAGTGTTTTTTCCGACCTTTAATTCTTTCCTAACTTCTAAAAAAAGAGACTCAAAAAACCTTGGGAAATGATTAAGGTAGTCCATCTATTAGTATATATTTTTTAACTGCCAAAAATCAGTCCGTCGGCGATACCGCATTTTACACATAACCCAGTTGGATTCATATCTCGTCAGACAAAGTCAACTGCTGAGAATCAAATCCCGAGAATTGTAAAAACGCATCCAGCATTTTCCCTCAATATTCTAGTACGAGAGCTGTTGGTATGCTGTGAACCTGGTATTTACACTTACAAGATTTGCTTACGTTAGACGAGGATACCTAGCAGAGTACAAAAGAGGCAAGTCTTACAGGTTACCAGTTGTTTTTCCCCCTGGAGGGGAGGGGAATGAAAAATTTGCGAATCGGACACATTTTTTTGCGTCTTAAACTTGGCCGAGTAGTCAATGGGGATGAAAAATTTCGCGAATCGGACATGTTTTTAAGTCCCATTCGCAAATTCTGAGATTCGAAAAATGTGACCGATTCGCAATATTTTTTTGCAACTTTGCGGGTCCGGCTGTCGGAATCGGCACACCATTATCGTCTTAAAATGGTCAAAACGGGGTCTTGGCATCCCCATTAACTGCTCGGGCAAGTTTAAGACGCAAAAAAATGTCCGTTTAGCAAATTTTTCATACCTTCCCCCGGGGGGGGGGGGAGGACAACAAAATACCCTATAAGGATAATATTTCCCGGTTATTGGCAAGGTACTTATTTAATGTGTGCATTTTTTGTGAGTGTAAATATGGCGATCACAGCATACCAACAGCTCCCGTACTATTTCAGAAGTGAGCTTCCACTATTCTCAAGCAATGCCAATTTTAGCACTCATTCCCAAAATAATCTGTAACTCGCAATGAAGGTGGTGCTGTTGACTAGATTTTGAAACCCTGGAGAGGTCACGCTCAGGGCGTCTTCTCCCCTTGCGCTCTTTCCCTCTTTTTTGTCTACTCCTGTCTCTTCCCCTTATCCTCTTTCCTCCTTGTTTCCTAAACGGTTGTGAGACCTCTTTTGAAAATATCTCCTGCACAGTCTAGGCGAGAGACCTTTAGCCCGACCTTTTGCTTTCACTTGAAATTTGAGCTTGCCGTGCCCCATACATCACCGTGAATGGTGTTCCGGTTGGACGGCCGTGAGACGCTAGGGTGAAAAGTGTGAGTTAATTGCTCTAAGTGCCATCCTATTCCCTCTTCCCCTCCCCATCCTAATTCTCATTTCCTACCAGGATCCTTTCTTCATTCAACCCTTCCCAACCTTGCCCTACATACGAGTAGACCCTCAAATTTTGGGATGCCGTTCAATCTGACTGAAAGAAATAAAATTGTCGAGGGAAATATAGGACTTGGAGATAATCTGAAAGAGAATCACGTAGTAAAAACGTCTGGCTCAAGAAGGAAGCACCGTATTTCCTTATGATAACTCAAAAAGATCATGGAGCTTGAATAAAGTAAAGGGCAGGTTAGGTAAAAGAGAGAGGAGCGAGATTTCTATGCGTATTTGCGCAATGTTGGATGGACCGCTTTAATTAATTGGGCAAGAATTAAGAAGAAAAGGGTCGAAAGAAGGTCGGCCATGATATAAACCTAATTTTCTAAGAAGGTTGCGCTAGGGTTGTGTTTGACATCCTGCCTGTCCAACGGATGTTCCTTGGTTCGTTTTCACTTCACACTTAAAAATAGGAAGGCCAAACGCTAATTGATCTCTGCCATCCCCAGTAATCGTAATCAGGTGCCCGACTCTCTATTAACAACTCAGTATATTCTCGTTAGTATGAAGTTCAATAGAAAATAAATTGATCTAGAATGTTCCCTACAAGACCTATGATCAGGAATTAAATCACATCACAACGTGTCTATGTAATGCTTGTGTAAAAGCAAATTTTTCTGTAATTACGGAAAATATATTGCATCCTCTTATTGGCGATAGAAAGTAATGAGAGTGTACAGGAAATACTAGCCTAAAACATGATGACGTAAAAATCGTACGATGGAATATATTGTCTAACAAGTGGCTTAGCAACGATTGATGAAATCTTTGTCCGTAATATCCGCGTAGTAAAATTTCAATTGATGGTCTCAACACGGTGTTCTTATATTAATGAGAACATAAGCCTTCTTAAATTTTTATTTTTGTAATATTTTAATTGAGATCTGTCATTAATTTTTAGGTTATTAATCAATATTTTCTTAGAAGACAGTGTCTTGATAATTAATCGCATCACTTTTATTTCCCGCCCTCGTGGTTTCATCCTCTCTTGAGGCAGCAAAATTCTGGTATCACCTATAAAAGCAGGTACCGTCCATCCATTTGTGAATCCAGGAATAATAATAATGGAGGATATCTTGGCCTTCACTTCGGCTGACACACCCGTGTTCCTTCGGGGTAATCTTGATGGACCACTCTTTCTACCATTTAAGGTATTTACGTGCACCCTGCGCACGGTCCATAAATTCTCCGGCGGAAGATTCCGTCTGGTTTTCATTCGTTTTTTTATTTTTAGTTTGACCATTGGTAACATCTGGCATGCCCTTCACGTTGTGATCGTAAAAATCGGAGAATCTCCAGATGTACGTCATTCGAATTTCCCAAACCCACGCATTGTTTTTGTGTACAATCTTCCTACGAGCACCTGGATGAGCTGTCGTTTCTATAATCGAAGTGGGTAATGTCTTAAGAGAGACTAACGAACAGTACGGAATTATCCAGCTGAATGCATTAAAATTTTTTACTTGTACTTTTTGAAGATTTCGAACTTCAAACAAACCGGTTTTTCATGGAATGATTCTGACTTTCCATAATTATAGATAATGTTATTGTGGTCGTAGAAATAAGAATGGAACGTTGCTACTGTGAAAGAACATGGTGGTTATCATGATCTCCTTAATTTGAAAGTTTTAGCAGTTTTCAATGCGAGATTTTCAAGGTTTCACTCGATTCTGTTGCTTTTGATTCCCCTTACCGATGGCCATGTGTGAATACAAAACAATTTTATTTTCACTGAATAGTTTGTATAAAACAGCAAAGTAAGCATCGCATAGTGAAGATTAAAATGTTCATTTGGATAAAAACATCCTTCGAAGAAAGTAGTATGAGGAACAGATCCATTTAACATTACGCTTTTATTTCTGAGAGCCAATCAATAGGTTATTGCATGTCATGGTCGTTTGAACAACTTCTGGACTTCATTTGGCACGAAGGCTTTTGTTTTGTCGGCATTTTTATTTTCTATTTTATTAGTTTTGTTTATTTTATTTTTTCCCATGTGTGAAAAAATTTAAATTGTCGCATTCAAACGAAACTACTTAAATCAGTTATTGAATAAAATATTTTGGTTTCACAAATACCCATAAAACATATTCAAATTCAAGATTATCAACCAAGTTATGATGTTAATTAGCCCCAATATTATGACATGTTTTGAACTACACCCGTAAGGGGGAAATTTGCTATGAGTTGTTTATCATTGTTCCATAATTGATTGAAGATATTCTCAGAACACAACAGAAATCATGTAACAAATTTCCAATCATCCCTGTCGAAAAACATCGAACTAGTTCAGAAAAATAATCAACTAAAATTCCGTCAAAGTCGACTTTCACATCCAACGTTGAAAGTTTCCCGAGTCAGTTGTTATAAAAGAAGATAGTCTATTGCCAACTTTTAATGGCTAATGTTTAGCAATATTTATAGCAATACAATGTTTAGCAATTACCAATCAAAAATATGCATTTAACTACCGCAACAGTGAGTTACGATTGATGTACAAAAAGAATAAAATTAGAAACTGATTTTTTGTCCAACATCCTCCGATTCCATCAAACATTTCTTTCTACAATTTTTAGAGCAACCTTATGTATTGTTTTGCGATATGATATCCTTGGTCATACACTACTGTAAGCGGCGAACGTAAACTTCGGATCAGTATCTTTGGCGTCGTCAATCTTTGAGGCCGTCGCCATTGATATCCAGAACTCATATTTTGATATCTCCGGTTGACTATGTGAAACGTTCATGTTGATAGCGAGTCATCGCTTCTATCTTAAAAGTACTTCATTCGGATGGTATGGATTTTCTGAAGGGAGCAAAATAAACGAGTAATTTATATAGAGTACTTAAACGATTTTTTCTTCTTTGCATTCGGCATTATAATCGATAGGCAAACTTTTTTGCCCATAACTACAAACTAAAATAAAACGGCATATGGTGAAGAACAATTGTTACGACTGAAAAACCCTGCGCGTATTAGAAATATTTTAAAGAAGATAGCCCTTTTATGAATTTACCTATATTCTTACCTGTTCCATCAAAAATTCAAATTCATCAATTATAATTTACCTATTTGCTTATAATATTTTACCATATTTTATTTTTTTAAAGAAAAAATGACGATCTGAGCATTACTATATATATATATATATATATATATATATATATATATATATATATATATATATATATATTATTAGGTAATCTACTGTTTAAGGTAGGTTTTTGGATGGACACAACTATCAAAAAAACATTTTGACTCCCCACCTAGCAAACTTATCTATATCAGGTCCCTCTTCATCTCGGTGTACGTCTTCCCTCCCTTCATCCCGTCCAACATCCATATCCTATGCCTGCCCTTACCTCGCTTGCCCAGCATTCTACCCTCTGTTACCCTCTTCAACATTCCACTACCGCTCAATACGCCTTTCATCCATTTTTCCTGCCTCCATAGGATTTCTCTCAACAAACCCCTCTCCTCACCCACCATCTCTAATACTTATATATAATCCTAGATTCCTATATATAAATCCTATATGTGTGTGTATGTATGTGTGTATATGTATTTTTTTATACACTCATATAATATAATAATATAATATAATTACACATTCAAACACGAAATCCCGCCATACGGCGAACAAATATTCATTTACACAGAGAAATAGATATAAGGAAAGGGGATAGGAACACACATAAAGGACGAACACAGGAGAGGTGGGGAAGGAGGATTTGAGCAGATCACGAATGTAAAAATATTTCCTTGACCGGGATTTGATCACCGGACTTTCCACTTGCCGGGCGGATGCTCTCCTATCTATTAGCTATTAAGGAAACCTAATTTACGCTGAGATCTGCGATGTTTTAAAGCGCCCAGGTGCTCC
This sequence comes from Hetaerina titia, assembly GCA_037158775.1. Lineage (NCBI taxonomy): Eukaryota > Metazoa > Arthropoda > Insecta > Odonata > Calopterygidae > Hetaerina > Hetaerina titia. The sequence goes on from CM073771.1 coordinate 47,818,984, forward strand.
GCTTCCTTGGCCAAGTGATGGCGTTAGGGAGCTGTTTCTCCCACCAAAGGAGAAATAGACAATACACACAAGAAGAAAGGACAGTAGGTTAGCAAGCATTCAGCATCATACAGGAACAGAATAGGAACAGAACAATACGTTTCGTGGCAAGCATAGCCAGAAGAAGAGACGAGCCACATTGGCCAAATACACATTCAAACGTGAAATCCCGCCATACGGTGAACAAATATTCATTTACACATAGAAATAGATATAAGGATACGGAGCAATTATCATTCCTTCCATGCATGGGCTTATCAGAATGTATAAGCAAACTAACTACGCCAAGGTTGTCGTCAATGAGGAGGGGGTGGATAGCTAGGGTTAGGAGGTTTTGAGGGAAGCTGGAGAGGAAAGTAGTGAACTAAAAGTTATAAAAAAGAGGAAAGCCAGCGGAATAGGTCCAATTTTCAAGAAATGCGGGTGCCTACAAAAGAGAGCACTTCTAACTCCGAGAAAAAAAACAGAAGAGAAATAGGAAAGAGGAAATTTGGCGGGATGACAAGTGTCGAGGAAAGAAGTATCCGCCAAGAAACAGAAGAAGAGAAACGTAGGAGAAGTGGTAGCGAACCATTTGGCCAATCTTATTGGTATACCCCCTTTTCTGATATGATGTGATGATGATATGAAATTCAAAATTAGATAACTTAAAGTAACCAAATAGCCTAAATTGTTTGAATTGATATTTAGTCAAAATTTTATAATGAACATAAATGAGATAAAATTCCGTTCCAATTTCTCATACCCTTTAATTATTGTAATATTGCTGAGGTACTGTCTAAGGCCTGTTTTGCATGGATACAGCCTGACTATTCAGACATCATATCTCAATTTAAAATAAATTTACTTTCGGCAGTTGCATGGGAACCTTGACTTGTCGTAACAATACAGTCCACGATACGGTGACCTCTTATCCTTCATTATGTTTTAATTACATGAATTCGTAATTGAGTGATGAGATAACATTAGTGACATTAAACGCATTAAATATGCTTGAACTAATTCCTTTCTCTCAACTGTTTGAAATAACTTAGCTTTTTACCGGGCATTATGTTATATTGCCTCGAATTCCACTGTACTCATCACTTCACGCTCGACAAGACTTTGAGAGGAAGATTACGGTAATGCAGAAATTTAAACAATGGCCTTGACCAGGATGCAACGCGCATATGTGGATGACTGCCGTTAAAAGTTGCAGCCGCGGTATCTCCCGAAGTTTTTTTTTTACTTTGAAGAGCACGATATATTTGAAATGAGTGTTCTGCGGGGACACATATTTACTTTTCCAAGTGTTCTCCACACAAAATGCAATTGCGGTGAAAGCTTTACAGCAAACTTCGCGATTATTTGTGTTTACCTTTCACAGCCAATTTGACGAAGGCTCATTTTGGGCCAGATTAGGTTTTACTTGGCAATGATGTCAACACTGAAACGAATGACGTTACGTAAAATGAATTTCTACGCTGCACAAACATTTTCCCTCAATTATTTTCTAAACGTTGTGCCTATCACTATAAAATTAGAGTTATTCTATTCCGAGATACATACTTCAATTTCCGCAACTAGTAACAGTAACGGTAACATTGACTAAAATTTGATTCTGTATTTATGTAATCTGTAACATTGAATTTAAACTTGAACCACTTATCCCGTTGGTTTTAATGGATAGAAATTTAGCTATTTATAAAAAGAAATATCTCTAATCAATAAAAAATTCTTAGAAAATATGTAGCTATTATTGCAAATGTATTTTCGATTTCTAAAATGTCGGTTTACTTTTGTATTATACTAAAAAATCCAATAAAATGACTTGTCCATTGAAAATGTCGTGAAACTGTGTGGAGAACTTATGTTGATATTACTCTATCAATGATAATGTTAACCTACGATAACGAAAGTAGACATCTGAAAAGATTTGTGTAGGAAAAAATATTTTTATTTATCCTACGAGATTGGCCTTTATTGGAAAATTTATTTGTCTAATTTTACAAATCCTTTATTAAATCAGTAAATTTAAGTCATGGTGGTGTACGGAACACCACATTGACTGGGAATGGTTAATGTTGAATCAAGAACTATAATTAATCAGAATATTGCTAATCGGCCTAAAATTACTGGTAAGTTATTAAGTTAGAGACTATGTGAAGTAACTTTAGGAGTCATCAATCTGGTTGTAGACTATTACAATTCGCAGATCAGAATGAATATGCGTAATTTAGTTAACAGCTAACCACACCGCCAAGCGCCTTTCCCAGTGAGATGGAAAAAATCCTACTCTATCTGGTCAGATATCTAGATTATATAATTACCTAACAAAAACAGCCAAAGTTTAGACAATTTCATTTAATTTTATGGATGGCTTTTCCTTGGAAAATACTTGGGGTTTCTACATAAAAAATCCCCCATAAATTGTACGAGGCCGTTTACGTACAGGTACACTAACAATGAAAACGTTGGTATTTTGCGAAAAGGATTTTTTCTAATACTTAATCGTACTTTTTTCCAGTAGGATAACATGCTTTGTCTTTGAATTTTTTTTGGCTGAAACTGAAATAGTTTTCGGCTTAGAGTTTTTCCTCTTCCGTTTACTTTAATTAGCAGGTTGTCTTCAAATTGTAAAATATCTACCTGAAAAAACCATCCAGTAGTCGTAAGAGTAATGATTTCAAAAACAGCGTGGGTGGGTGGGTAGTCAAGGCATAGTGGGTGAACAAGAGAATGAAGACATGTGGTTCGGCATTGTGTTTGAATGCAAACGGTTGGCATTCCAACACAAAAATCGAAAACAAAAATAATTGCATTGAATGACTTAGTAACACAGAAGTTTGGTGGAATCGATATTTTTTCTGAGGGAGCAGTACTTGGCTACCGAAAGTTGAATCCCGGAATGTAATCAGAGTAACGATATTCAGGAATTTGCAATATTCCTATCCTGAATACCTGTAGTCACATCGTCGGAAGCTTAATAGAGCAAACATGGGTTGCAAGATTTGGCTTTTCACTTGTCAAATTAAATCTTTTAATTCATTATCTTCAAATGATATGTGCAATAACTGGTGAGCTCTTCAAGGGGATAAAAAGTTGTAGTCTGTAATTATGAATTCTCAAAAACGATTTCGTGTCTTGTTAATGGTACCATGTGGAGATTTGCGCACGATGACTCCAACATTAATCTGTAATGATACTTTGCGATATTGTCATCTGTCAGGCGACGATGACTAAAATATCTATAGAATTTTACTGCATCTGATCTGTTTGGCGTCTGCAGTCTCACTGCAAACTCACATCATCATAAATATTATCTGAAAAAAAATTTCCTTGCCATTACTGAATAGCCCCCATTGTTTCATTACGAAGAAGGTCACAAATTCTTTTAACTCTTTATTTATTCGCCCGTCGTCCCTTGAAAAAAACGTCGGCATAAGCTTTAACTCCTTTTCAAGTCATTGTCATGTGATTAGTTTTCATGTCATCATTTTCATTAATAAATGCACAATCAATCCCATGATAAAGTGTTATTTTTGGCACTGAAATAACGGGATAAGCACTCTATTCATAGATTTGATATTATATTTTTCATTCCAAACTTTCCTCCCAATTGAAGGAATATCAAGTTTGGATATCAAGTTGGAATTTAGAAAATAAAACTAAACCCATGATCAAGAAAGAATGGAAATTTTACCCACGACGTAATAGCATTCTTCTACTTCGTTCTATACTATCAATACACTTTGTAAGAATCTAGGTTTTATTTTATTTTCAGCTGTATTCCACACATTTACATTTAAATATATAGACAACCTTTAAAAATCACTTACCATTCATATTACGTTGTAGCAAGTTTGAATTGTTTCCTCAAAATGTCTCTTCTATCAGCACAAATGAACATAAGCACCAATCGTGAAAGAAAATATACTCTCGAAAAAGCCAACACCGTTGAAACAGGAATAGTTTCGTTTCTCGAGCACAGTGGATTCAACCGTTGAAGTGGGCACTCCCAAATGGGCTCAACGGATTTCATATATCTTTAATTTAATGAAGTCATCCATTTGGTTCCGTAATTTTAATAAATGTAAATTTCAAATATCCACTCACACTTATTTATCACTGCCTTATTCATCAACTATGTTTATTACGAAGTAATAGACGCATGATTAAATTGAGCTCTTATCCCTTGGAATTGTTCAATTAAAAGGTAATAATGAGTGGTAGTCACCTCTCCTTCACTTTTTGTTATATTTTAATGGCAAAAGTTTGTCGAAAATATTTGGAAAAAAGGATTCCGGAAAGTTTGATAAGTCTTCCCACGGATGTGTCACGACGGCACGATCGAGTTCTTCAGACATATTGGAAGGCTTCTTGGGGGCATTTATGAAATTCCTTTGGATGTTCTTCGTGTCTCGGAAGACAATTTGCCAGGATGGGAGGATATCACGCCGACGCAGGAGAGCGGTGATTCTGGTCACGTTGAGCAATTGCACCCGAAGGTGGCAGGAACTCACGACCTTCGTCCTTGTGTGTACAAAATTTGTCTCCAGCCCGTTCTCGCTTCATACTCTGGAGATTGGGCGATATAAGAGAGGTAAAACAATTGGATCCTGGAAAATGTTACAAATTTGGGTAGTGCTCACTGGATAATTCCAATAGCAACCAAGGACAAATGCATTTCCACGTTTAAAATGATGCACCTCAATAAAATTTAAGAAAATTGAAAACTTCAAAATCATTTATTATGAATGGTTAAACTTAGAGAATATTTTAATTTTGAATTATCCATGGACGAAAGACGACTCGAAAATAAGAATGAACTATAGGTATTCCATTCTTTTCCGATGAGGCAACGTTTTCATAGCTGCTATTGTTTGTTAACATTCCCCTATTTCAATATTTAAAGGAATTCTCTTTGCGGTATTTTTTTCCAAAAACTATAACTTAATGAAACATATACTTGTATTTATGTGTAAACAATAAAGTATATATGTAATTAATTATGTATATACTTGTATACATATAAACAATAAAGTATATATATTCATTCGAACATAGAAATAGGTATTGGGAAAGGGGATAGGAGAACACATGAAAGGCGAACACAGAACATTTGGGGAAGGGCGGATTTTGAGCAGATCACAAATGTAAAAATATTTCCTTAACCGGGATTTTTTTAAACTGGGAAATATTTTTACATTTGTGTCCTACTCAAAATCCGCCTTCCCCAAGTGTCCTGTGTTCGCCTTTTATGTGTTTTCCTATCCCCTTTCCTTATACCTATTTCTATGTTTGAATGAATATTTGTGCGCCGTATGGGGGGATTTCGTATTTGAATATATATATATATATATATATATATATATATATATATATATATATATATATATCGATGATACGGAAGTACTCACGAGAGCAATATATATATTGCGGTTGTGATAGCCATGATGTAAGCCTGAGACAAATACCTTACTGAAAATCGATAAAATAAAAATATGTTTAGTGAAATAAAATTTCATGTTTCCTAAAAACTAATATCCCATTGATTAAATTTGTATAAATGGAAAGCAGACCTGTATGCTGATATCACATCTAAATTTTTCGAGCAATATGCCATCATAAGGTGGATATTATTTCGCGCTATTCTTTCACGTATATGATCTAGAGTATCTAAAATAGTAAAAATTCTACGTTCAATTGTTTCTCGACTCATTTCAGTGGAGGTGTCAATTTCACGTCCTTAAGTGTTTAGTTGGTCAATTTTAATGAGAAATGGTTACCGAAATATATTCGTAAACTATAAGCAAATATTGCGCTTACGTACGAATCAAAAAACTTAGCCTTGCAGTTGGGTGTGCTAAAAGTTAGATGCATAACAAAATGAGTGTCAGAGCCACTTCCATTTTTTGTATATTTACTGTTTTTAAAATGAAAGCTTTGAGCTGCTGGTCTTTTCGATGAAATCCTGTAAACATGAAAAATACCAAAGAAAATTTATTTATGACTCTCGTATTTTGATTTCTGATGTTTTTCCCGGGTCAATACTTGATCGCATACAAGAAATGTGTAACCTAATGGGAAATTAGGATAATATATAAAAAATCAAATACGAATGAATCTTATTATTTCACCGTAAGTCTCATTTACATAAAATAGTGTTTATATCTTGCATTTCTCTTGCCATTTATTTTTTCAAATAGTTCATGTTATTGAATTAAAGAATAGTTTACGTCAAAATAAATACATCTATTTTTTAATGTGAAATTGTTCCATCGAAAAATTATTAACTTCAAATTGATAATTAATGTAGAGAAACAAAGTAATTAATGTTTATGACATGAACTTCTCAGGCATCATGAGTTGAAGTCCTTATTGTGGTCGCTACGTTCACGAGAATGCTTTACCACTGTGATATTTTTCGAAAAAAAAACAATAAAAGATACCGTGGAAATTCATTTTCCGCATCCCGCTCCGACCTCTTTCTCATATGAGCAGCCACCCTCTGCAACTTACCTCTCGCTCAGTCATTGAGGAGGCTTATTTCTCCGAGAGAGCTGGTTGATATATCCCAGAGCACGCTTTTTCCTAGGGAAAGGGGGGTGAAGATTCACGTCTCCGTGAATTTGAACTCGTCAAAGGAGAGGGAGAGAGAAAGAGAGCGGAAATGGGCTCCGCGCTGTAAAAATATGGAAGCAGCGGAAGGAGTCCTTGCACTCCAGCACCATCACTCGGCTGTTCTTCCAAGTTGGCGGCTAGCTTGGGGTTGGAAGTGGAAGAAGGGGTACGATGGAGTAGGATGTATAAGGGGGCAATAGTTAGGAAGGTTGAATCGCTGTGGGTGTGGAAAGGAGGAGGCAATGGTGATGTCAAAAGGGAGAGAGGGGTTGGAGGGCGAGGAGACGGGGCCAGAGGGTGTGGTATACGTCGGGCGGAAGGAATGGATGTCCTCAGCAAGATCACGGCCACGGGAGGGGTAGGATGTTCTCGTCGGTACTCTCGCTTCGGAACTGTGGGCCGCAACTCCGGGACATTTGGGCCGCACACACAGGCGCCATGCCGCCCAAGGCACTCACTGGCGTAGAAGGGGGCGAATGTCAGCGAACCCTTCTGCTCCCTACGGGACGGGAGCGGGAAGGGTGGGGTGGGTGATAGGAGAAAGCAAAGGCGTGGGCTAATGGTTACGTTAAATCAGCCTGAGTGACGAGGACGAGGCTCCAGTACAATAACAGTGAGGATTCTGCGAGGGTATTTTTTAAAGTGGTTACCGCCGCGAATTTTTTACCAGTTGGAACTTTCAATGGGAGTGTAGAACTCTTGAGTGGGCCCACGTCTGCCATGGTCACATAGTAAATTTAGTGTGCTGTGACCTCTGAGAGAGGAGAAAGTTGAAAAAACGAATGGCTACATATATGATTTATTTTTGTTATAATCCCGTGAAATTTATTATGGACATTAAGACCTTTGATGTTGGTGACTCTCATGAGTTACTACATCGTCATTAGTGACGTTTCAGTCGAAAATTTCATGTTCATAGCTGGTCGTATTGTCAGGAACACCTTGTATGCAATGTTCAAGATCATGCGGCCTGAAATGAACGCGGAAGCTGAGATGATAACGCAGCAGCCCCTTTAAGTTACCAACGTCAAGTGTCATGTTCAATTGTGTCAATTGTCAATTCTTCAATGTCAATTGTTGTTCAAGTGTCAATTTAATGTCTTTCTTTTCCAGCTAGACCTTTCTAGCTAAGGAGAGCCATTTATGATAATATTCATTTAATATTTATGACAAAGAATATAGTCCGAATTTTTCGGGAATACCAGTATAATCTCCCGAAAAATGGATATTTTTAATACATGTTTAACTACTAAATACATCTACTAATTGCATTTATTATATTCCGTCGGGGTAGTTGACAAATAGAAAATAAGACTTACACACATACTTTTATATAATTCCAAAGTTCATTTATAATGATTAATAACTCTAGTTCAAAAATCAATAATGTCATTTTTATAGCCATTTTGAATATTTTTCATGAAGGAGCCAGTGAAATTATTTGTACATAAAGCGAATAAAGTCTTTTAGGTATTACCTCATCATTTCCCGAAGCTGTCATTAGCATATCAGATTTGATTTTTTTTTGGGAAAAATTTATTAGAAAATGCATAATTTTGCAAATGTAAATTTTATCGACCTTGTTAAATGCAACGTGCATACTATTTTATACGTTTTCCTATGTATCTATAACGTCTGACGGATGTGAATAATAATTTAAACGAAGGAGCGAGATAGTGCTAGCCAACAAAAACAAGAAAATTATTATTGTTTTATTGAATACTTTCCGCTGGTTTCAAATTTTTTTCAGCTTTTTTGTTTTATCAGCTCTAATGCACAAATTAAAGAGTAAAATTAGATTTTATGCGTAGAAAGGGATGGTTGGAAAAATATTATGGCATGAAGTCAATACCTGATCTGCTTGAGCGTCCAAATTCCGATGGCAAGACAGTCTGTCCAGTGTGGTAGTTTTTGAGATGGAATCCCAATACAATACTCCTGTCCCTTTGATTTCGGAAGCACCGACATTGGCATATAACCTGCTGAAAATAGGACCTAAATCTGAGAAAAAAGAAAATGAATTCTTCCGTAAATGAGAGTTTATTCTGAGAGAAATAAGATAGGTTATCCAAAAATGATTGATTGATCATAGTAACTCAAATAAGAAAGATTTTCAAGAAATTAAGAATATTTAGATGAAAGTGAGTCAGGATTTGTTTCTATTTTAGCAACTGTCGTAGGTGGTAGTAATTCTATATAGCCATTTATGCAAGAACAACTAAAGGCACCCTAGATGATTAAGGATAGCATAATCAAGTGTATGATGTGAGAGAAGATGTTCAAAAATATGAGTTTTACAGTAATGGGGCACAATTGTTACAATATTTAAGGCAGGATTCAAAAACAAACAAGAATATCAATGAAATAAAGACAAAAGTATTCCTGCAGAAATTGACTACAATTATCGACGTATTCTACTCCCCACAATCATGAACCTCTTTTCATTAACCCTATGCCTTCATTCGTTCTCCACAGCCTAAAAGATTGCCCATCCAACTGGTTGATTCTGCGTCTCAAGTTACTCATTCATCCAGCCGATGTTTGAAAGGTCTTGGTCCGACATTGAGTATTACCTCTCAAACTCTGCTCACGTGAAGAAATTGTCTTAAATTTCACCCTTTACCGATTAACATTTAACCTAATGATCGTGCACCATCTCACTCGTGAACGAGACTTTCCATTCTTTTCCACGTAAATCCCCGGTAGGCACGGCACGGAGTTCTTTCACAAACCCGACCCGTATTTCTCCAGATTCCTTCTCTATTCAATTCCCTCGCTGTCAGTTATCCTCCCTAAATGTCTTATCTCCACCGGATGTCTTTCTCCGTATCTCTCAGGGCGACGTCTCGTTGATTAATATGTTGCCTCCCTCTCCTTTCCTCCACTATTCTCTTTTTTAGTGTTAATCCCATGCACTTTCTTGGATTTTATTTCATGCAACTGATTCTCGGAATCCAATAAAAAGAGGATATTCTCGCTTCTATAAAGAAATAATTAATATGACCTCCAAAGAATTTTGGCAAAGAAAAATAAATTCGGACAGGCTTCTGCGTACATATTTAGTAACTTTTAAACATGTAGGCGACTACTATTATGTCATTCTTATTACTTCCCTTTCATTCTACTTCATTTATAAAGTACGATGAAAAAATCAAAGACTGCATTTCCCTAGGAGAAAATTTACTAAGCCGACTAGTTTTGCTACACTGTAGTGCAGTGAAACTAGTCGGAACAAAAGATTCTTAGAAAAAACGCTGTCCTTGATTCTTTTTTCGTGCTTTAGAAATGGATTTCCACAAAGTATCACACTCAATCTCTCAAATAAAGACTTCCTTTTAATATAAATTAATGAAATACCTAGAGATACTTACTTGGGAAAAATTCTTTATTTCAGTTATATTATAAATACTCAAACACGACTACTCCTTTCCCATTTAATCATCATCTTTACCCTAACATACCAACCGTCCAAATCGATGACAAAGTCATTTAGATATTCGTGATTTATTACAGGTGGTATTTACTACAGCTATGAATCCTGATGGTCTTTCTTTAAGGTAATCTACCGGTTAAGGTAGGTTATTGGATGAATACAACTATCAAATAAATTGGTGATCTTTACGATTGGAAAATATTTTCCCCCGGTATAATCATTTTACCATTATTACTCTTGCTCCGACCAACACCTGAGGCATTCTAAAAAAATCTTATCTTTTTTAACCTATTCTATATGAACATGTCACTTAAAAAGATAAATATTCAATAATATTTTGCACGATTCATTTAAAATTGTATAAATAAACTTTTCCTGCTATTATCTTAATGTCTTATGCTCTTTATCATGAAAACCTCGTCGATAGACTTTGCCTGCTCAATAGAAAGCCCTGGGTTCAAATCCGGATGAATCTGAGCATCCTCAAATTCGCTCTCTCTCTTTGATTTTTTTCGGGTACACCAGCTTCCTGGGAAACCGCAGGTGGTAAAGGGAAAGTGACCGCCCCCCTCTACTTTGGATGTGTGACTTTCACAGGTCGATTGGCGCCGTACGCTCACTCATTACCATTCATTGGGATGTTTATTTTGGTTTGTGACTCCCTCATTTAACAGAATCATTCTCAGATTGATCTCTGATCTTGATTACAAGCAAATAAGTGCAAACCCATGGTTTCCTATGTGGATGCATGCCATTCCTAAAATCTGATCGGCTATCAGCGACTCATCGTATCTAGCGTCAGTTTCTCCACTCCTATCCCCAAACCAAAAACTATCTTCGCCTACAATACGGTTTTACTTCTTATTCAGTCATTGCTTAAATCACTCTGGGCTTGGGGTCTTGTGCATCACTCTGGGGGTCTTGTGCATAATGAAATAAACCTGTATGCATACAGATTTATAATTCTTTCATTTCAAGTTTCTTTATCTTTTAAGATTTAATATAAAGTTAAATTACAACATAATAAACTTCCATTTAAAATACTTTCATATAAAAGAATGCGGCGTAACCTTGAATATTTGCCTTCATTTCCAAATATCTCTATGGATATATCTTGGATCTGTATTTATTTTCTCACCTTGCTGAGTAGTTTTTCGTTTGTTTTAATTTTAATGATAATAAAACAGATTCAGTAGAGTTAATTCAGTTGTTCCCCAGGGAAGTGTTATCGGCCCTCTTCTATTCCTACTGTATGTTAACGACATTGACTCCGTAGTCACTATTAAAATACGTTTATTTGCTGACAATGTTATGGTTTGCCATGATATCCATGATTCTGAGGACACAGCAGGTTAGATGACCTTAATGCTATACAACGCTGATGCGACACTTGTGTATTAGAATTAATCTTAAAAAAGTACGTAGTGATAAATTTCTGGAAAAAGGGGAATTCCCTCCCGAAAGTCTACTGCATCTATCTAAAACTGACATGAAATGTAGAGACTCAATTAACTACCTAGGCGTTATCCTCAATCACGATCTTTCCTGGGTGAAACACATATGGGGAATATGCTGAAAAGTAAAAAAAAAATATATCTTTCGCTGGTTAGGTCTCATTTAGAATTTGCTGCTGATGTATAGGATCCTCACAAAGTTGATTGATTGCAGAACTAAATCGCGAGCAGCATAGAGAAGTTAGATTTTTTAAACGTTGTTATGATAAATTTAGTAGCATATCCAAAATATTTGAGCAGATAGGATGGGAATCACTCAAGGAGTGAAGGTTAAATTACAGATTGAAGCTCTGGCATGAATTGGAAGAGCGTCTCTTTAGCAGGGATGTTGATTGTAATGTTGTAATGGATTGTTGAAATGTATTATTATTCCCATCGTACAACAGGAGGAGAGATCATGTCAAGAAAGCTAGAGAGTTTAAGTGTAGAACAGATCACGAGTAAGATGTTATTTTTTCCACGAACGATAGGAAATTTGTTCGACCGCGGTAGAATCATGTTCGGTTGAAATTAGTCTGGTGTGCATGTACCCTCTGCCATACACCCTAGCAGTGGCCTGCAGGGTATATAAATAAATAAAATAAATAAATAAACACTTTTGAAAAAATTATATAACTTTTCTTAAATGATTAGATGTTTGCTTTTACTGTCTCAATGAAACTAAACTCTGTTGAATTTTTGTCTTTCGCGCATTAGGTTACATTTAATGTATATTTTAAATGTACTGAACAATAAAGACGCTCTAATCAGAAGTATAGAAGTGTACCGAGTCAGGTGGAAAGGCGAATTTGAATTAATGGCTCTTTAAATATTCAAAACTTGGGATCTTGAGAATGTGTTCGGCAAATTAGTGGCATTAGAAGAATTTTCAAGAAATTGCTGGAGATGCCGTAACAGTAAATTTTACGGAGTCATGCGCTAACGTACATTTCAATGCAATAATTTCAGAGTGTAAAAATCATTCGCCTTGACCGGAATTTGAGCTCGGATCCGTCGATATCCGCCTGAGTGCTTTGGCCAGTTAAGCTAACCAGACGTCCTAAAACTCTGAAATGTTTGGTCTTTTAAAGGACTACGGATGCCTGTGACATTGTATGTGCGGTATTTTATCACAACATCTTGCTCCTTTAAAAGCCCAAAAATTACAGAGTTAAAGAGGACGCCTCGGTAGCTTAACTGGCAAAAGCACTCGGCCGGACATCGAGGGATCCGGGTCCGAATCCCGGTCAAGGCGAATGATTTTTACATTCTGAAATTGTTGCATTTACATAAGGTCAATACACTTAAAATGAACTACTCCTCTTGGCTTGGCTAACTTGGTAATAAAAATGATGTGTTATTTTATAATTTTTTAACTGTCCTTCTTATAGATATGACGCCTTGACTCATAACAGTAGCTTTCCATTTAATTTCCATCAAAAAACTTCTTATATGTGATCCATTGTGTAAATCGGCCGATACTTCTTACGAGAAAAAGACAATGATAGGCTATATTTTTACAAAATTTAGGGAACTACCAATCAGGGGCGAGAAGAAACCATGTTTTTCTTCGAGAATTATGGGAAATAGAGACGAGATTACATACCTCTCTCCCTTATTCAAGAAATAGCTAATGGGGATAATATAACGTATAACCGAAATCTCTATCTCCACCGATCGTGATCGTAAGAAGTATCCACCAAAAGAACGCCAGTAGTTAAAACATAACGCGGTTTTATTTTTTGGTATATTATCACATTTTTCAAATTAAATTGCATAATTTCTAATGAATTGATAGCGATTGAGATATTAGTACCTTAGGGAATTTTAGTTTATTTCCTCGAGAGTTCTATCGTGCGCGAGGATGCCACAAGATAACGTTCATACCAGTCATCTCTGATGAAATTGAATCCGAAAATATTTAACCTGCCGACAACTAAATTAAGATTGATTGATTCAAGTGTTTTCTTTTGTCTATAATATTGTATATTACCTCATACGAAGGTTTCACTGAGTAAATAATTTGGAAACTTAATGTAACTTACAAAGCATGGAAAAAAATTTCTGATTTTAGGCATTTCATATCACACATATTATTCTGACTCGTATATTTGAGGTCACATTAGACAGACAAAGTTTCTCCTGATACAACTTTAACGAAACCACAGCTCCCAAAACTGAACTCCAAAAATATCACATAAGACTACTTAGAGGAGTTTATTGGCACAGGTGTTTACGTTTGTTGTCTTGGAGAAGATATTCCTTTTCTTTGGTGATGAAAATTACTGTGGTGGTTTCCTCTCTTGTTTATATTCAGATGGAATTTTCGCCAACTGTGACAATTTTCAATGTTCGCGTTACAGCTCTCTTTTGACATGAACAGTCACTCCTACATGTTATGCCCGCTTTTGTTTGGTAATTTAGTAGGATTATGAAAGAAAAATTAAATGCATCCTAAACTCTTTCTCTTACAAATGCTCTTCCTATTCTCAGGCTTCTCCCCAAGGACCATATAATTATTTTACTTATAATTTCATTATTTTGGGTCATTCTTAGTTGAAAATTTTAAGGAGATTCAGACCGGAACGAACTTAAGCTGAATGATTATACTTGCCTAACTATTTTAAATGTGTATAAGGAAAAGGTAATGAAGTGCATTTATATGCACCCGAGCTTATTTTGATAACCTTCGTATATACCGTTATGACGAGAACTAAATGATAATTTCACTTCCTTTATCCCCTTCCCTTCATCTATGGACTGAAAGCTTTTCGTATGATGGGGAATTTTTATATGAATCCTATTCAAACCTCCCTAAGGAATTTACGTAAATATCCGAGATTGACGTGGAGATTTCGTTGATGACCCCCGAGGTCTCAAGCAAGTCGATAGAGTATTTTTGTGGAATTAGAAAATTTGGACCTTAATCCGTTAGGTAGATATGTTTTAAGAGTAAAAGTACGTATTCCCTTTTTCATTTTCAAAAGTAAAGTGCTCGTTACAGATCTGAAAAACACTTAAAGTATATTCTTTTAAAATAATTTCCATTTGCTTTTCCCTTGAGTGTATTTCAATAATTAGTAAGACATATGCTCACTGCAGGACTACGTATTTGATGAATTTTTGACTTGATAAAAGTAACATGACTATCTCTGTGTAAAAATTGGCTCGTGTTTCAATATCTACCTTTCATAATAATGCTCTCCCTAATCGACTGAGGATCTAATAAAGGATCATTTTTTCCAAATGAACACATATGGAAAAAAGGTACTATGAGTTTCAAAAAACTTAGCTAATGTTCTTCTTAAAAGTGACTATATTTGTCGTATTATTTTATAAAACATGACTAATGATGTGAAAGTTTGCACCATTCATAACTCGGGATAAATATTCGATACCAGACTGCCTGATCATCATCCATACCGTGGATTAAGGATGAATGAACGCAATACAGAAGCAGAATATTAATAATGATCTTAGGTTCCATTTTTTCTAGGAAAGGGAATCTTATTTTCAAGCTGTTAGAAAACAATTTTATTAAAATATAGAATTTAAATATATTCATGTAGTGAATTTCAAGATTTGTTAGCATAAAATCATTCATATTAAAAAATATTGGCACTATTCCATTAGGATAGGTATTTACAGAAATATTTTAGAAGAAAATTTTGAACCTGGTTCGGAAAACCCTCCCTTTAAATTGACGAAAAATTAGATATTTTGCGGGTGTCTATCTAAAGCTTTATGTTTTCGATGAGTTTTCTTCCATTAAATATTTTCAGGTAATTAAGCTTGCTTTGCGCGCGTTAAAATTCAGTGGTACAAATTAACCGTAAGCCGTTATAAATGATCGATCATTAAAATTCTGCATTCGTTGAAAATATAAAAACCGTTCAAAAAATGGTGAAGTGTGAAAACAGAAAGAAAAATATGCTTTTGCAACCCGATGCTAAGCTATTTATGGATTTGTTGTCACTCTGTTCCACATTCTTGTTCATTTTGCCTGAAGTGTAAAAAGGCATAATTAGTGAATCGAACAAATTACAAAAGCAGTAATTTCGTCATTGACGTAATTAATAAATATTCTGAAATTTATGATAAAGGACTCATCTACAAAAAATCATAAATTGTATTCCTACCTCCAGTTCTTCCCATGCTTATTTAATCATTTCCTCCATTTATACAGGATCCACCTGTACGTTGAACAGCACCGGTGATAATGGGCAACCCTGCCTTACACCTCTTCCTAACACTGCCCATTCGGACCTTCCATTCCCCACTCGCCCTGAGCAGTTTGAGATATTTACAGATTGCGGATTAGCCTCCTGTCCTTCCAATCTATTACTATTTTCTGCAATACACGCATTGATTTTTCCCAATTCACTCTATCAAACGCTTTTTCGAAATCTACGAAACAGGCAAATCCGTCCTGATTGTATTTTATATTCCCCTCGATTAGTGATCTCTTTACTGCAATGGCATCCCGCGTACCCCTCCCCTTCCTAAATCCAAACTGATCATCGCCTAGGTAATCATTTTCCCTGCTCTCAATCCTTTTGTTGATGATCCAGTGAAAAACTTTAGTTGCGTGGCTTATCAAACTTATTCTTCTGTAGTCCTCACATGATGTAGCCTTTAGCTTAGTAACCTAGCCTAGTTTCTTCTCTAATCTATCCTGGTAACCATCTTGTCCGTGATCCATGGTGTCATTGTCCTTTTCCCATTAACGGTTCCAATATTTTCATGTGCGGCATTCGAAATCCCTTTAATGATAAATTCCCATTTTTCCTCGATAGCACTCCGGACCTTTTCTTCATTCATGATTTTTTTTACATCCCACTTATACTCCTTACTTGTCAATCCAGTTAATATTTCTACATTCCATTTCCTAAGCCGCCGCTCCTCCCTTATTATTTTCAAACGAAACCTACTACTCATAACAACTTTATCGTGGTAAGAGTTCGTATCCTCTCCCGGGTAGCTGTGCGAATAAATCATACTGTTCTTAAATCAGTTCCTAAATATAATTAACCTAACTGATACATTATTTAGTCACCTGGCACACTCCATGTGTACATTGGCCTATTGTGGTGTCCAAACCAGGTGTTGGTGATGACTAACCCCTGTCTCCAGCAGAACTCAATTGCTTTCTTCCTGCAGTCATTCCTCGTGCCTAAACCGTAGTTACCCACCTCATCACCATCTCTTTCTTCGCCTGCCATCGCATTCCAATCCCCCATCACTATCAAATTTTTCCCTGCATTCTATCCTATCGACTTCTTCCTCCTTGTGATTGATCAGTGGCATGTATACCTGAACAATGGCCAAGTTCACCAGTTCTGCTTTCATCTCTACTAGTGATATTTTATCCGTTGCCTGCTCTACGTGGCCTACGATTCTTCCTTCTTCTTTATTTAATATTGTTGCCACCTCTTGTTGGCTCTCATCCCCGCTGCTCTATATTATTCTATAAGTATCACTCCAGTATTCTCCACTATCCTTACATCTCACCTCGCACCTAAAATATCTCCATTTCCTCTCGTTTCTCGCTTATTGTACTCTAATTTTTCTGTCCTCAACATTGCCCTAACATTCCATGTTCCTCTTCTTATCTAATTTCGTCTTCTTCTTCTGCGTCCTCTGTCCTGCCTCACTCGGTTTTCTTCAGCAAGGGTTTCGTGAGATGACGACCACAGAAGTCTTCCCTCTCCCGCTGCCGGGCACGACACACGGGCTATTGGGCTGAGTCTCGTATTGGCCAGAACTCTTATTATCTGTTGTGTCCATAGCAGTAACCTTGGAAATGGTAATTTAGGTAGCATCCCGTTGCCTTCCTAAATAGTGTTTTTAACGTGAGATCATCGCTTAAAGCCCGCCCCACTGGGGTCAGACGCTTTTGGAACCGCCTCACTGAGGAACAGATGCTGCGTGGATTACATTTTTTCTGGCACCTAACCTTCCATCTGGCATGCGGGACCCTATCAGGAGCAATTATCATTGATCTCACCAGTCATCGGGGCACAGAAGCCCTTCCACGGAAGAATAAAATTGTACGAGTTAAATTCAGGTGGCAAGAGAATCAAAATGTGCAATATCAAAGGCAAATTTTCTCACAAATCCATTATAATAGTCAAACCGGTTTAAATGCAAACGCGCTAAGAATTTACAATAATCGGACATTGTAACACTTGGTGATTATATGATAATTTGGTAATAGATCAGGTTATTTTTTAGATTAAGTGGACTATGACAAGATGATTTTTAATGTATTGATTAATAATTTAAACTCTTGGGTTCTGTGATAGGTAAGATTAAGTGTATGAGACATTAAACCAAATTTGAACCGTCCAGCCAACCTACTATATGCATGGAACTCTGACGACGTGCAAGATTAACTATTCACTCCCACCGCAATGCAAAATATTGGGCCCATTTCATGATCAAGCAGTCTGTTTTCCCAAAAGGCTTGGAAGGCTATGTGTCGCGGCAAATGTGGCCCTGTAGAGCGGTATGCTAATATATGTTCCTGGAATAAATGCAAATGTCCCCCCGAAAACGCGGCGCCACTTAAGCGTCCCTCTTGGCTTAATCATTACAATTTCGCAGCCATCGTGAAGTGCACCTTCTCTAATGCAAAATACTTTGTTTACACACGTCTTTGCAGTATAAATGTCATTTTTCCACCTCTTCACGTCCAACTTTGAATTACGGACGCCACTTGAGTTTGAGAATTAGGTGCCCTTGTGAACTCACCTGTCATTCATGCAGTAATAGATGAGAGGGTTCAGAGCAGCATTGGCCATCGCCAGCCAGTAGAACCCTAGGTAGATATTTTGCGCCTGCGATGCTCCCGCTGCCCTTTGGTGATGGAAGACGTAGAGGAAATAAGAGTGATACGGTAGCCAGCACACTCCAAAGCCACCCACAACCAAGACAAGCATCCTGACAACCTGTTCAAAACAATGAGGGAAAATTCGTGTGTCAATTATTTCTCTCTGTAGACGGTAAGTTTAGTGCATGAATTTTCGAATACCTGTTTGAATGCAACTTTTAAAAGGAAAAAATGTTGCTTATGTCCGCTCATTTTTCTCGATTATATAGTGGGAAATAAATGAGTACCATAAAAGTCATTCTTATTCTTTTGAATTACATCTTCTTTCAATTACAAATTTGCAATTGGCCACCACCTATGGGTACACGAGTGTCAAAAATCGCGAAGCTTTTACAATAAGATCAAGACTATATGAATTTAACGGAAAAGGTATGGAGAGATCGTATTAATATTACCAATATTTGGCCGAATTTCTGCGAAATGTATGAATTTCTAACATCAAAACTGGTTTATAATTTTACTACAAATAGTTACATAGTTTATTAATAATTACATAAAGGATGTTTCTATTCTACCACGAAGAGATTTTTGGCACAATGATATTGATTGGTAACCACAATCGGTGATTTATTGCGTTCATGCTCGAAGATATAATAAATACCATATTCTCATTTACAATTTAATTATAGAGCTCAACCAACATTTCATTTTGTCTTGAAAGTAATTGATATTTCTTTGATATTGCTTGCTACTTTCGTTCTACTGAAAATACCATATCATAACTCTGTCCATTTTTACAGAAGTCAGATTCTGTACTCTATCGGAAGATGGCCCATCGTGTATAATCTTTCTCTGCAGTGGAAAAGTGGCATATTTTTAGTACTTCATAATAACTCCTTGAATCACAACAACACTTCACTATATACGTCATGACCCTGTCTACCTTGAAGAATCTCGTCTTTAAAAATATCAATATTTCGAAGGAATGATAAAACATCTTGGGTAATATTAAAAAGGAGGAATGAGAAGAATTCAGATAAATACTTAAAAAGCTACGTGAGGTCCTATAAAAAAACAAGAATCAAGGTCCCCTTGGAATAATAGGAATGCATAGAGTATACCGATGGATAAAAACATACAAAAAGGGAGGTTTGAAAAAAAGGGAACAGATAAATTTTATTTTTTATAAGAATGGATCCAGAGAAGTGGGTTTGAGAAAGAATGAAAATAAAAGACGATCCAGAAAGATTTAATTAGTGTATATATTAGTTCGGTATTGATATAAGGGTAGAGCTATCTTCTACAGCGCAACCATATGACATATCACTGTTGTTCTGTTAGAAGGAGTTTATAATTCAGAAAAGTTGGTACTGAGCAAGAAAGTTGACATGGAAGAATAGCAGAGAAAGAAAGGATAATCCTCGGTCCGGAAAGAAGAAATTACGGTAATTGGAGGAAGAGGAACAATAAAAGTTGACAAACAAAGAGAGAAGATAATACTTACAATAATCAAGGAAAGATAAGAATTATAGGCGACTCCTAAGAATGCGTGGAAGTAGATTGACAAAAAATCTTCAATTATCAAAAGCATCATATTATAGATGAGGACTAAATAGGTTGAGTAAATAAATGAATATATGGAGTTATTTGTCATCAGCGTAGAAGATATTTGCCATTAGAAGATTTTCTGAAGGAAGGTTGATGAATTGAATGGGTTTCATGAAAAATAAAGTATAAACGTAAAGAAATCGAGTCAGAAGAGAGGGGTAAATAAGCCAGAGCAAAAAAATGAAGGAAACATTTTGATTGGAGAAGGGAAAAACAAACAACCAATCGTTTTGGCGGGTCATGTCAACTCAAAAATGAAGAGAGAAAGTTCACCCTCATGCTTAGCGATTTTCTACGCTTTACGCAAATCAAACGGTGGTCCGTGTCCCCAATGAGTTCTCCGTTACGCTCATATTTTATTAAATCCACGTACTCGACTGCTTTGTAACTAGCAATCATTGGGTAATGAAACAAACTCAACAACCACTGGATTTAGCATAAGTGTTAGGTATTTCAATTATAGGCTTCCATCCGGTTCCAAAATAGCAAGGGACATCATGTTAAATAATTAAATTATCCCATGCTTTTCAAGAATTGCTACAAACCTACAGCCAAAAGTAGGTCACATTAAGAATGTCGAGAGTAAAATATGAGTGAAGCACTTGTTGAACAACACGTGGCATCTCTAACACCAAAAAAATAACCAAGAAATAGTTCAGTATCCTATAGATAATTATTATTTCTGCATTTTGCAAATGGTCATTGTTTCAAAAGATTTTAACTTTAACACGCCCGGTAATCCTCATATGTCTCTGGTCAATTCTTCAGGAATACATTAATTTCTGGGTTCACTACAAGTACATAGTTCCACAAACCTTTCGCTTGGTGGAAATGGCCAACGCCTGCCTCCTTGTCATCTCACCGATGGATCCTCCGCCCCATAAGACCCTCCCGGTCAGAGAGTAACAAACCGCCATCACGGTTAGTGGCATTGCATATGTCACTCCCAAAAATATCACATTGTACCTGGAAGTAGAATTTGTAAAAAAAACAACATGGAGACATCATGTGACTCAATCGTGAAACAATGCGATACCAATATACTTTAATGCACTTCAATGGAATTAAAATGATAAAAGAGTGGAAGATGAATGCTTCTTACTCCAAAATTTTCTTCTTTGAAATTTATGCAGTAGCAGTTATTATGGAAGGCTATCGACAACTGAGATTATTTGTGCTGCTCGAAATATATGAGCGTGAAATTCAGCGTCGGCATTACCCCTCTCTTAATAAAAGGAGGCGAAGGGTCCGCAGTTTCATGTCGACGGGCGGCGTACTTCACTTAAAGTGCTCCCCACATGGCACACAAGTAGGACACCTGGACACCTCTGAAAATTCCTGCCGCTCCCGAATTCACTCCCGAGCTTTAGGGATGGAAGAGTTTTACCTGTATCTTCCTAGACGTTGAAAAAGGTATGTTTTAAATAATGATTATAGCTATAAACCTGCCCCAGTTTTCTTCACAACGTGAGTTTTTCAGTGAGTATAAAGTGTGTGACATATACATATGCATGTTATTTTAAAACTGAAAATGTTGGCTGCTTGGTGTCTAAGGTTTCCTTGGGTTATTTTGCATTGTTTTATATTTCCAGAACACTGTTTAATATTCCAGGAAGTTCAGCCGGCTAATAATGGTTAGATCTCTGACTTAAATAAGCTGGCTGACACACCAGTAAACCTCATCTATCAAGATAAACCAAGGCAAGAGAAACCCCAATAGATATTTTTCGAAAAATTCCATTGAATGTTTTAACATATCAGTAGTTCATGTCTCAGCTTGCCCTAAGGTATTAACATTCATTAGTGTTTTGTGCATAAGCCTCTAATATTGTATTTCGTAGCATTTCTGTGTCTATGGGTCTTAAAATATGTTTTAAGAAGCAAATAAAATTATCTCATCTCTCCATAGCAATATTTCCACGAAAGAACATCTAAACAATATTTTTAACTCAGCGGGGTTGGTTATTAATAATGGTTAACAGGTCTCTTTTTAAAGCATTGTGTAAAGCCCTCGTCTTAAATTACTATTGTTCGTTCTTTTGACAAATATTGCTAAATTTTCTTCAAAACTTATGTTTTAGACATAAAATGAGGCAATGGACACGAAAAAAATGTTCCAAACTCATTTTCCCTTCTATTGGTAATCACAAACTTATTATGTGTCAAACAGTCACCACATTCCTTCTTTAATGCGAACATACAAAATGCAACCTTATTTGTATAATTAAGGTTTATGAATTTAATTAAGGATTTATATTTTTATATGTGATATAAACTATAGATTACATTAATTATGTAATATTTTGCCATTCATGTGAAAAGACAATCACTATGAAAAACAATGCGCCTAAAAACCATCTCCGACTGTATTTAAACGCGTTTCCAAAGTCAGTTTTAAGGTGTTTCAGTGCATTCCTGGAAAATTACCACAAAAGCAATCAACGTGATGGAAAAAATCTACCTGCTTTAAAAAGCCAAACTCATTGTAAAGAATAATATAAACCCTTATAAAATATAAACCCGCATTATATCAGTGGTGATTAAAATGAAACGAATTTTCTTTGATATCTTTTAATTATAGTATTCTTCTGATCGTGTACATCGCAACCTCCAACCTCTTTTTACAATGTTCATTAAGAATTACCATTAATCATGGTTCAAATAATATTAGAAAATAATAAAATCCCTTAAGTTGCATGTCTATGCAGTATTCTTCACCCGCACGGCCTCCATGACCAAGATCATTATTGGTCTGAGAAATTTTGGAGCAAGACTTAATATTTCAGCATCAAAATTGGCTAACGCCAATGATTTTTCTCTCGCACAAAATTTGGGATTAATAAAATTAAGCATTCCTTGCAACTAAAGCTGAATTTTACGGCCTGATAACGGTGAGCAAAATTCATACCTCTCCACCTAATTGTGAATTGAATCGATTTACGCCATTGCTAGTTGTTTGCTTTTAATATGGTTTTCCTTCTATCCTTGGGATTCTTTGAATAATAGCATGGTCAATTTAAAATATGATTATCCCTTTGTAGAATAAAATTTTACCGTCAATCATAATGAAATTCCCCGAATTCCAATATATATTAATTATCTAATGGCTGTTTTGAAAAAATATATAAAATAAGTTTACATGATGTCTAGCAGGCTTAATGTACAATATTAGCTAGCAGGTTTAAACTTACTGGTCTACTGATCTCTCTAAATCGTATTGTAAGTTTGCATTAAGAATTTCCAATATTTCTTTAACACACCGAAGAAACTTTTGGATAGATCTAGAATTTGAAGATAAGGTGTGCTGCGTTTTACCATCGCGTTGCTGCCATGTTTCCATGTGTGATTTTAATTAGGCTCTCTTCATAGACTGATCATTCTATTTTGGTCAATATAATTGTATTAAGCCTAGAATGTAGGCTATGAGCTACCCCACCCAATGGTAAAGGTAAATTTATCATTGCACGATGCTAAACCTATGCCGTAATAACTGATGTCACCTACTAGAAATGTTCAACAACGACTCATCATAATTCGAAAAATATATTCGAGTAATTAATTGTTAAAGAATTTTATTTTCTGCTCTATTGATCAATCCATTTCTAATTTATATTTGGTCCAGGCTTCATTGATTGACTAAAAGAATACGAGAGTGGCAGCCGTTGAAAGTTAAATCATACCCAGTTCGCCTACGCGTGCTTCTGATGATGGAAAAGGCCTTCCGCGAAAGTGTTTCATCCCATTAAGGGAACAAAAAATGCACATTGGTTTAGTTCTAACTATACAGGGGGTAAGGCATGGATTTTTAAATTTTATCACAGCGATTTATTCAGGGAAAATTGCTATTTCGCAGTATTTCGCGGAAAAAACTGACCACAAACACGTTTCATAAGCGATGTATACTCAATGTATGTACAAACGTGTGGTTGCCACTCTATGAACGTTTCAATATTTATGCTCTCCGACGTACTTTCTAAGAATGCCTGCAGAGATTATTACTATTACATAGCCTTTTGCTGATTATTTCTGAAAATAATATTAAAATACAAGTGTCGCATGCTACCGCTTTCGTTACTGGATGCTAAATGCAAGCTTTAACTTGCGATAGGTGCCGCCGACGCAATCTGGAGTTAAATCAATGAAAACTGTGCCTTAGAAAGAATTAAGATAATTTCAAAAATGTATCATTTGAACTTGAAGGTTTACACTATAAAGTAAATCAGTTAAGTACTTATGATCATTATTCATTGAAAAACATTTTTATATAGTTATTATGCGCCTATATCGGTGAGTGCCTTGTTTTCTGGCTAAACTCTGGGCAGCTTTAGCCTAAGGGTCAAATATGTACGTTAAACGTAGGTACGGGAGTGAATCAATGTAAACAAAAAAAGTCCGGGATCGTCTGCTTGATTGGCACCAAGTGATAAGAAAAAGGAAAAAGGAGAAGAAAAAAAGGAGAGAGAGAGAGAGAGGGTAAAAAAATAAATAAAAGATATTAGTATATTATTTATTTTTTTTAACCTCTCTCTCTCTTTTCTTTTTTCTTCTCATTTTTTTCTTTTTCTTATCACTTAGTGCCAATCAAATCTAAGAGTCAAAGTTTAAGACTAATAGTGGCGCAAATTTTTTTTTTATTCTTTTTGTTTTATGTGTACAATACAAAATTACTTTATCAGAAGGGAACTCTAAATACTTATTATAAATATTATTACAAATGTGAAGTCAATAGTACAGGGTTCGTCCGGAAAATAAGTGTACTGAGCTCAGGAAAAAAAATTTATTACACTTTTGCATATCTTAAGCTAATATTCCTCAAAATAGGACCCTTGTGAGTCGATACACTTGTTCCAGCGGCGTTCCCATTCCTGGAACGCTCCCGCGAAGGCATCATCGGGAACCTCTCGAAGACACGTCGTCACGGCCTCTTTGACGGCGTCCAAAGTCCCGTATCACGTTCCTTTCAAACTCCTCTTTATCTTCGGGAACAGAAAGAAGTCCGGTGGTGCCAAGTCCAGGCTGTAAGGCGGGTGCGGCAGCGTTGCCACGCCGTGCTTGGCCAAGAAGTCCGACACGACAAGCGCAGTGTGAGACGGCGCATTGTCGCTCAGGTTGTCAGTCATACGGTTGATCGCTGGCCGGACGCGGGCGACTCGTTTTCGAAGCCTGTCGAGCACTTGGACGTAAAATGCAGCATTTACAGTTTGTCGTTCAGGTACAAATTCGTAGTGGACGACTCCTCTTTGGTCAAAAAAGACAATGAGCATCATAAACTTATTTTTTGGACGAACCCTGTATAACTCTAAATTGTCAAGTTAATAAGAGAGACCATCCCACCAGAAAAACAAAATAGATGTGATTATAAGAGTACAATTGAAAATCAAGGAAATAAAAGTACCACATATCTTTCTTTTGCAATATTCATCGTGTCCCGAATTTACTCGTATATGCCGCCAACAAAGCTGTATTTAGCTTCTGTGTCTGAAAAAATTTCATGTTTATATCTAATTTAACGCTATTTAAAATCTTTAATATGTCATACTGTACAAAAAAATCTACAAACGAAAGAAATTCGAGCTCGATGGTCAAAGGTTATTTTCAACAGTCAAGGGAAAAATTAAGTTCAGGAAATACCATTCTCTCTAAAAAAATTACGTCCAATCATTCTTTCGCCACTGTTACGTATATTCTCAAAATTTAGACACAATACATTCTACAGTCTTGTAAAATTTATTTTATTTGCAGACTATCTCATTTATAATCAGACTGACTTGTTTTAATTTCCTCATATTTTTAGTTTCTTTTGTTTAATTAAGTGAAAGGAACGATTATTCATGGTGCGTGAGATGGAAATGTTCCGCAGATTTTATCGCTGTCTGGCGAGGAAGTGAGGCGTGTGCTTTGTGTTTGGCAGAATTAGAAATAAACTGGGAATACGGCCAGGAGTTAAGAGCACAGCTGTTACCTATTTCAGCTCTAGATGTACACATGGGCGTGGCTTTATACAGAGAGAAATCGCTACTCTGAAATAGGCATTTTAGCCGTACCAGGTTCGCGGAGAGTTGTGTGAGGCAGATTGCTCATGTTTTTAGATTAACGTCCTCAATTTCTGATTTTTTTAGCTCCAAAGTATTTATTCGTCAGTGAAATTTCCCTACATGTTAGAATATTGTATTGTCAATGGTTAACATTTTGCACCTAAGTTTAGACTCCGCTTTACGATTAGCCATTTCCCATCACCGTTCCCAGAGTCATGTCACTTTTCCACAACTCTTATTGCTACAGTTCACATTATCACATTAAAGTTCTTTATATCAGATAAGGGCCAATGTTGAGGCCACAGAAGCTACTTTATAGCTCAACATTTTATCTTGAGAAGATTAAGAATTTATTTTCTTCCATTTTAGAAATATGATTTTCTACCGACGGAATGGGTTTGGTCTTAAACCAATGTTTAGCTAAATTCCCTATCATTACACCTCTATTTTTCATTCGTTATAATTTGAAATTCAATTGACTGCTTTTGAATTGTAATCTTATTATTTTAATGATAAGATCACAATTTAATTGAATGGAATGTAAACATAATTGCTAAAAGACCCGTGTTTTCATTATAGTATTTACTAATGTTAAATGCATCTCCGAGTTTAAAATGAATCTTAAAACGTCTCCTTTTTTGTGTTATTTTATAATAGAGCGATTAAACTTCTATATCCGATTAAATCAATAAATTTCCAAGTTGTAACTTTTATTTTTCAAAAATTATTTATACAAAATCTAACAATAACACTACTTTAGTCGTAGAGCTTTTTGAACCTGGAATATTTTACGAACTTCTAGAAACCTTAAGGTTAAACATTCCTAAAGACAATTAAGAGACTATCCCTTTAATATCATAAATATAAAAATACGGGGAATTAATTTCTCATTATTATTCTCTTTATCCAATGAAATGTGAAAATATAAACATTATTCATACAAAAACAACATACCAAACAGTAGGAAATTTCAAGTTGTAAGAAAAAATCCAATTCTGAGATAAATTGGCATTAAATAATGTGAACACAAATTTTTTGAACCATTAATATTCATAAAAGGACCGTATTTATTATAAGTTTGAATGTTGAAAAAACATTAGATGTACTGACCTAAATAGTCATCAGCATAAATATATGAAAAACTGAGGTTTTTTTTATTTTTCCAAATTTAAGCTGTTGAATTTTAAAATATTAAAGAATTAGGAAATTCAAATGTGATTGCTCCAGTTGAATTAGTCAAAAGGTCTACGGTTACTACGAATCAACGATAGAATAGAATATTTCATTTTTAGGATAATTGAATTTAAACCACTATTTTGTACTTACGTGTATTCAGTGACCGAAGCCGGAAATCTGCCATCTGGCCAAAGCATAAAGCACACGCATCTTGCCTCACCGTTGCTGTACCTATATAATAATTATTATATTTTTCACATGTCAAGAGATAATTACACTTCAACATGTAAAAATATATATTTTTGAAAAATGAGACATGAGAAAAAATATGATAAATAGTCTGAATTATTCCAGGGATGAACGTTTCCAGGACTTATTCTCACCATTGCATCATAGTGGTTGAGTAGAGAAGGCAGGGTAAAGCCAGAAGACTGCTGCATGACCAGATACCACCGAGAACCCATCGAGCTCTTCTTTTGGATTTCCGATGCTTCAATGGGTGTGCGATGGCGAGGTATCTTGGAAAAAAGAGTAGACACAATTATTTCTTCGACCTAGTCCGTGCATGAAAAAGTACTCATTGAGCTCCTCGAATGTTTTTGCTTTCACTCCCCTGAAAGAGCACATTAGGTGATTCCGGACAGAATCATCTCATCAGGTGTTTCAGATCAAATGCCTATTATTTGTTAAAATGGACAAATTTTTAGAGCAGAGATTGGTGGGAATAAAAAAAAATTTTCAAATGAAAACATTTTCATTTGCAAAAGTTTTGGAACATATTTTGGGCTGTTTGCCATGTCCAAAGTAGTATTTCATAGAGAAACTATGTAAGTCGAAAAGAACAAAGCAATGAACACGAAGAGAAAGGAATCGATTCCTCCCTCCCCCATCGGAAACTCGTGGAGGATTGCACTTTCCCATTACGTTACGGTACTAGAGACAACTTGGAGACCTGAAGGGTGTCCTTGAATGCGTTTGCAATAGGAAATTTCCGCAAGGATAAAGTAAATGGCTCTAACTTTCCGTTAGTATACAGGCAAACACACCATCTCTGCACTACTTCAGTAAATCTGGCAAAAATGGGGTCTTGATGTTATTAAATTCATTAATTTGTATTTTCGAGGGCTTAACACTAGCCCTTTATGTGAATATTATAGTAATAATATTTGTTAATCAACATTTTTACTGATGATCGTTGATAGTCTGCCTATCCAATATTACTAGTTTTTTAGCCTCAAACTGCAGGTGATTCATCACACTTAAAAATCGCCTGGGCTACTTTTGTGGTGCTACGATAAATTCATTTTTACTACATTGAATGGATCAAACTTTACTACGATATATTAGATTAGGACCATGAAGTTGAATATCTAATAAAGTGGTTTTTTATGGCATTCCTTGCACTATCTCGCCCTTAGAGAACTCTAATATAGCGGAACACGTTTGTCAAATATGAAAAAGTTCCTTAGGGTACCGTATTTATTCAAGTAGTAATCTACAATTTGAGTAGTTATGATCCTTCACAATGAAATCAATTGCTTAATGGTATTTTTTTTGCATTAACCTCTTTGGGATAATTTTAAAATATCACTTCGTCATGAGAAATAGCAGCTTCCCCAAAAGAGTACCGGCCAGAAAATTAGGGGTGAGAATATATGCAGCAGATGTAGGTTAATCTAGTCGTGTTGCCTGTTTCTCCTCCATTGTGGATGCATAGCCTAACAAGAACCCTTTGAGCGTGATTCTATTCTTTGGACAAGTCGATCATCACCATCGTAATCACAAGTTACTTAATTTTGTTTACCATATGGTGGTAAATTATTTATTATTCTCTATTCCATGTATTGGAGAGGTTAATTGAAGTTCCTTTAACGGAGAATACTTTTTAATCAAAATAAATTGCGCATCAAGTTATATTTTATTAATGTGTTCAATCTTGATGCACCCTTTGCCTCCAAAGTCACCTTTCATCGAGATTGAATGGATAAATTTCCATATTCTAAAAAATGAATACAAAATTTTTTTCTCGCGTCAAATGACTTGTTGATCGTCGCATGCATGTTTTTAAAAGTAAAATTATTCGAAAAATGTGAAACACTAGCTAATCTGTTTGTGCTTGAATTTGCACTGGAAAGGATCGATTTTTATGCTGTTATAGACATAATTAATAAAATATTAAAATTGAAGCCATTATTTTATCAGAGTGGGTTAGCCATATCATGCAGTATTTCCTTCAGAAGGTATCTTTGAATAATTTCCAATGCTTGCAAATTAACTGTTAATATCTAATGTTTGGTAACTAGTTATTCATTTTAGAAATGGCATTAAATATTTTACAATCTATCGTACTCATGATATCAACATCATTAAAATTAAAATTGTCATTGATAAAAATATTCAATCCTACGAATGAGTGATCAAAAGCACTAAAAATTCCACATCTCCAAGGTACAATATGAAGCAAAAACAATATAAATTAAACCAATAAATATGCAATGAGCGCTGATATTAGTAATATCGAATTATTTAACGTAAACAGAAATGTATTTATTTTGTTACTACTTTTAAAATCTCTATTTTCAATAAAATGAGGGTAAGATATTGAAAATATTTAGATAACTAGGAAGTGGCATGAAAATGAATCCATATTAGTAAATTATTTTAGAAAATTTAAGTTTGTCATTTTAAAACCGTATTATACATTACCTGCTTAGCTAAAATGTGCAGAAAACTACAAGACATTAATTTTAATAGTGTTAATATATTAATGGCATCATTTTATGCTATCAAAAAGAGAAAAAAATACAGATAATATCATCCCGCAAAACAGTTTTGGAACTGCGGCACCGTCAGACGATCTGTGAGATTGGAGGACTTGACATTTAAAGCTAAGTATAAATGCAGCGCTAAATCACCACAGTTTCTATAAATGCACGAATTCTAATATATTCTATTATATTATATTTTGATTGCTGTTGCATGTTTTTTATGTTTCGTTCATGAATGAATTTGCATTTACTAAAATTGCAACTTGGAAACCTGAACAACGCATTTTTAAATAAAGTCACTTCTGTAAGCGAAGATAAAAATTAGCAATGAATATTAATAATCAGATTTAATAATCATTTTGTGATAAAAATGCTTTGAATACTCGTGCAATATTTATGAAAGTGTTAAGAAACTTCTTACAATAGGTCATGCATAACCTGTAGTTGTAAGAATATTAAAAATATTTGGTCGTTGAAATGAATGATTGTTTTAAATTGATATTAAGTTTAAATTAATATAATATTCTTATTAATGTTTTGGGAAGTATTTTTTATGTTTTTTATCAAAAATGATGGCTGTATTGCATTTGTTTTGACTTAATGTGCATGTGTAATGCTTAAAAGTTCACTCAGTGGTGATATCTTTTTTTGTCTTTTTGTCATACATTTGAAGAACATTTTGCAGTCTAAATAAAATATTAAAATCTTTCAATAACAACTTCCTTGATTAAATCCCATTCATTTCTTCTGTATTTGAATGATAAAATTATTATTAGGTAATCTACCGGTTAAGGTAGGTTTTTGGAGAATGATAAAATATATAGTCGCATTTGCGTTGACCCAATTTTAAAGGTGAATGTAAGAAAAACTGATTAAAAAAGATGTCACGCCTTAAACCACGGAAATTAAGTGGTATTCTTCATGCTCCATCACAACTCCTCAATCTGGTTTCTGACTAATTTAACCTATGAATTCCTCTCGGTGCAAAGATCTACCGTATTCCAGTATATTAGATTATCCATTAAACCCATTCTGTTCCTCATGAGACCATTTCTTCCTGCTCAATTATTAATTATTGTTTTATAATTTCAAACCCTCTCTTCTCGTTTATTATTTCCTTAAAAAATGTGCTGTATGTCATAGTGTGATTTTTAACAATCTCCCACAGCACCATATGACAAAACACCCATTCTACAGGAAGTTTTCTCATCAGCCCCATCGGACTTAAGGGTCGGACTTAAGTCTCTGCGAAACTCTATATGCACCAGTGTCTTGTTTTTTATTGTGTCTTCTTTTAAAACTATATTTTATTAATTAAGACAAATGTGTCCTTAATTTGTACTCTTCTGGAATATATAGTCATCGAACTGTTTTCTTTCCATTCTTATAAACCTCTCAAAGAGTAATAATCCAGTTTTTCGATAGGTATTATGGCCAGCATTTTATCCAAGAGGCAGATTAGTAATGGGAATTTTAGGATAACGTAATAATGCTTTAATTATAGCCCAAAGTCTTTTTAAAATAAACAGCGCGGATTCTCCGTCATGAGTGTAAATACATTTTTCGAGATAATAATAACACAGTTTCAGAAGTTCACATTTTTTTCTAATCCCCGATTTTTCTTTTTGTTCTACTTCCAAGTATTAAGCGTAAAGCGTCGTATTACACACTCCCGTAATTAGACCACCACGATCAGTTCGCGTCATATCATAAATCCAAGGGGTGATCGACCAAAACTGAACGGATAGGGCCTTCACCCTTCACCAACCCGTAGCCTGTGGACGTTTATATTGGAGTAATTAATGTGTTACCGACGGTGCAAAAGGCTGATAATTGCTTGTTTCGGATCGCGAATTCGTCTTTCTCATATTATGGCAACACTTTCATCGTCAAGCGTATCGATCTCACAGGCTAGCTTCTTTTATCAAATATGGTGACTAGATTAAAAATCCAAGGAAATTTTGTGCATGCTATTTTTTATTATAGATTTGCTACAAAATATTCCATGAATTTAACTGCAACAAGTCTTGTAAAATTTTTGTTCGTTTAATATGTGCCAATTAGTAAGTATTAGCGATAAGTCAGCAAGAAGTATACAACACTCAGTGGAAGAAAATAGATCACTTTTATTGTACGTTTCAGTTTAGCCTGCATTAAGATTTTGCGCACCCATGGTAAACAAAAACTTTATACCCCAGAATTTATAACTTTGGGTCTTCTGGACGAGCCTTAAATGACCCCTTTGGGAAGGAACGCTTTGCAAAGATGAACCCATACGGTCGGAGGCGGGGAATAATCTGACATTTATCTTGGCATGCAGGGAAGAGATTTGGAAATAGAACCTCTTTTTTACGACCAATGTTGGGTTACATTATTTTCACCACAGTCTTGAAAGATATGGTAATTTGACTGTAATTCTTTCCTTTCCGTCCCTGTCCCAGTACCATTTGGTACTGGAAATAGATGAGAAAAATCAAAAATAAAGATAATATTATAAATTACACAAGTTTGAAGTGTCTATCTTATTCCTTATGAAGAAAGATTGGTAAAAATGAACATGTCACCGTACCAGGTATTTTGTTTTGTAACTTTTCAATAAACTCGCTATATAGTAACTTTTATGAGGATATGTAGTTTTCTGAGAGTTGAACCCATCACAATTAGTCTCTGAGGTCTGAAAATGTCTATCTTATTTATCTCTTCATGTTGGCTTTGAAATATGTTAAATTACATATCTCCTCACTTCCTCGTAATATGACTTCTTATAAAAATATTTCAAGGTTTCAAGATCCATTCAATTCCTCATAATGTTTTCTGTCTTCCTCTTACTTTAGATTCCAGTTCCTTACCTTTCATGCTGACTGGGTAGTGGTGGTCTCCTTTCCGAAACCGTCAGATTTGATTCAGTAATAGTGAATATAATTTTTTAATGCGTTGACTATAATCGATGGTTTCAGGCGTTATTTTATGGAATCGGTTCATTCTTAAGCGGATAAAATAATACTTTGTAATTCCACAGATTTATTTCACAAACACACTTGTTTGTGAAATACTTGTTGTGCGTTTGTGAAATAAATCTGTGGAATTACAAAGTATTATTTTATCCGCTTAAGAATGCGTTGACTATTATTGCGCATTATTTGATCGTGCTGTAGAATATCACTTCCCTGTAAATGACCCGTAAAACGCTCTTGTCTCTTGAGGTGAGGTTTAATCTCTCTACGTACTTACTTCTTGCCAATACTACCACAGTATAAATGTTTTCGTGTTCTCCTTAAGGACTAACATCAATGTATTTTGGTGTGGTTTGATTAATCAGTCATAAATTGGGCGATAATTTGAAGAGTTCTGAGTTATGGATTCACCGTAAATTTTAATTCTTGAAGAGTAGTTACCACATTTTGTGAGAGTGTGCAAATAATTAGGGTAATGCTGTGTGCTAATGCTAGGGTAATGAATGCTTCCAGTGTGACATTATGTGTTTGCAAAACGAATCAAGTTAATCTGCTGTTTTAGGATTGAGGGAACGTTACTATGCCGAAAGCGTAACGGGGACAAGTTTTGTGATACGCTTAATTACCCTGAGGGTCTAACTTGACGGAACTGAAATTGACGAGCGTGGTTAATCGATAGCAAGCACTTCTGTCACTTTTACAGGGTAAAACGCGTGAAAGCTTGCTTCACTTTGACTCAATTGAAAACTAGCTAACTCCACTACCTTTCGATATGGTTAAAATCTCTACAAAATTAAAATAATTTCATAAATCGTAATAGGCAATGTTTAAGGACTCACATTACTGGTAAGTAGACGATAGTTACAGTGGAACTTTCGTGGCGTCAAACTATTGATTGTTGACAAACAAACGATTGAAACATGAGATTAATGTCGTGCTAAATTATTTTGATATTCAAATATATGAAGAAAAAACTGAGCTTCGTTCTTCTCCTTTCCTGCAGAATCCTATTTAATGTTTGTCAAGTACCACTACTTCATCTAAATAAACTATGTGTTTTGAATATATTGTTGGTGCTATAATTTCAATGAACAATATTTTCGCTTTGCTACCTGAAAAATTACTATTATAAAACTAATCCCCTTGGCCGAATTTCTGCAAGGAACTCCAACAAATAAAGGTATGCCTTATTTTACAAATAGAGTGACATACGTATATCCACAGTGGTAGAAATATAAAATTTCTGGCAAGGCAATAAGAGAAGATTTTTCTGTTAATTCTCATTTTTTTACGATAAATAATTTTTTTTAAATGCTACTCTTTCATATTGAGCAAATTTGGTCGTTCTTATATGTCCCCATATACCGTTGTGCAATCTCGTAATAAGCGGAAACCGAGCGGATTCGTGCTATCTCAGCTGATCTATCGACGATTTCTTAGTGGCTATAAATGAACCACCGTTAATATTCTCTTTGCCATGAAATACCAATTATCATCTTGCCATTTCCGCATCCTGGTGTACATATATTGTGTTTTCATTTATATATTTTATTTCCATAACCTATAACTTTCCCATAGTTGTCCCGGTATTTTTAAAGGAGATCCTTTTATTTACATTTTACGTTCTGGGGTAAATAACTTCAATGTGACGATCTATTAAAAAAAATCCAATGTAGTGTACGTTACCTTTTACTATAGGTTACATCGTGAACGATCTTCCTTGCTGAAATCCGAATCCGAAATCCACTGTCACAAATGTATATGTATTAATGAGAATAGGTAACATATGATGTCTTCACACCAAAACGAGAATATTTATCTACCTTTTCATGAGAGACGTATTCTGGAGGCTTTCAATAACTTAACTTTGATGTCTTAAAACTTTTAGAGTAAGATACTATATTCAAGCCGCAGGAAAAGTTCCATACTGATGTGTATTGGCACGCATTACGCCAAACTTCAGCTTCATTTTAAGTTTAAAAAGGTTGATTACAACGATAGAAATTAGACAATGTTTGCCATCTGGCCACTCTAGGGGAGCCAGAAAGGTTTGCAGCGCTGGAATACAGATATCCTTAATCACCCAATGCTCAGGATTATACGGGCAACAAGTGCGCCAGATGCTACTAAATGCCGACCTTAGAGTGTATCCTGGGGTGTGAAAGTTTCATTACCTCACACTGAGATTTCTTGATCCTTAATGGGAAATGGCATTAACAGACGGAGAAATGCAGAATCGTCAGAATGCAGACAGAAGAATCGTGCAGAAAGAAGAATCGTCTGATTCTTCCAATAAATGAAAATCCATGTCATGAAAGGTCAAAGGACATTTTAATGAGTCTTGTAATTAAAAATCTTGAAAGATGAGTGAATGTAGTAAAGTATTTTTCAGTCGTTTGGAACCTAGAGCTATCACTTCGCCAGTCACACAGAATTTTAGACTCTTTAAAAATGTTTAATTTATTACCAATACTTTCTGGTTGTAACGAGTAAATAAATCTTGTTATTTGCCAGATATTTTGTTATTAGAAGAACATGAGAGTAAAAAAATATATCGATTATAGATATATGTCATTAAATTACGAAAACATTTATCATCCATAAGGCATCATTCTCATTATTGGGAAGGCAATCACCAGTCAATGAAGTGCTTGAAGTAGACAATTCCTCTTTTCAACCGAATAAAATGCTCGTTTTCTTTTGTTAATACAACTGATATTTAATCTCTTTCCTCATGACACTCAGTCACTAAATGAATTTAGAAGAGTCCTTACAAATTGAATAGAAAATTTTTGGTTGAACTGATGGTTTCTTCGACCATCTAACATCAATAGCCCAAGTAATAACCCCCACTGGTCCTTCACTTTTGACATTTTGACTCTACGGCGTTCTATAAGAGAGGAGACGTGAGGTCTAGGAGTGTCTCGTGAATCCGGAGAGAAAAGGAGCAGCTTATACAATATATATATATATATATATATATATATATATATATATATATATATATATATATATATATATATATATACATAAAAAAATCATTATTTCACATGGAAATAGATACAAGGAAAAGGGAGGAACATATATAAAGGACGAGCACAGGAGAGGTGGGGAAGGCGAAATCAAGCAGAATCACGAACGTAAAAATAATTACTGGACCGGGATTTGGATACCGGATCTTCCACTTGCCGGGTGGATGCTCTAACCATTTAGCTATGGTTTAATTAATTTTTATTCCGAGGCGACGTAATTTACCCTGAGATCTGCGGGTCTTTATGCTACCAAGTGCCGCAATTCTTTGACCAAGAGATGTTGTAAGGGGGCTGTTTCACTCACCAAAGGAGAAATACACGACACACATGAGGAAGGAAATTAGTTAAGCAATCATACAACATCTATGATGGTGGTAGGCGTCCAATTCACGGTAGGAGTATTTCTTTTAAAGAGCTATATCCTATTTGATGTGTTCGTGGCAACGGATATTTGTCACTGAGATTGACTTGGTAATCTGGAGAGTGGTCATCGTCATTCGTCCGAGGGTGTGTTAGTCATCTCTGTGCAGCGATCACCACCATTCCGCACCTGTGAATATCCCTTTAACGACCTTGCGACCTACCGCGCGTGAGAGAGAGAAGGCAGGCAACCCACACACACACTACCCGATCTCCCTTTAAAGCCATCATCTGAGCGTTTTCTCCCTCGAGCTGCACAGAAGGGCGAGAGGAGTAATCCAAACGGTTTCCCCCTCAATTGGATCCCATCGATTTTTGAACTAATGAGGTGCCGGATATCAGGAGAAATTTTGAAGGTCGAAAGATCTCCTCCCCGGAATCACTGCCGGAGATATCCAAATTACGTCAATATATTCGATACATCGAAGATTTAGCTGTTAGGTTGCATATACTCATTGGAATCAACTGTATAACCTATCGATAGATATTGAACTGAGAATCGCTTCAAATGTATCCGGATCAAGTTAATGCAATGCATAAAATGGCGTTAGCGTTACCGCAATTTGCGAAAATTTTGGCGTTTGACAGCGAAGACGGTAAAAAAAATTGTTTTCTATGAACTGATTCCAATTCTCATTCATTTATCTAGTTCCCTCAAAGGCACAGGTGCCGTAAAGGTACTTCATTTATTAAAATATGTTTGTGTTTATTTTTATATCATTTAATTTGTTATTCCATAGATATGAATCGATTACAATAAGATAAATGAAAAAATAAATAAATTTAAAAGGAGATTGCTTAAAATGAAAATTCTAATGATTTCTAAATTTCAACTTTTAATTGCTGCCAGAGAATTCAGTTCGGTAGAAAATGTGTTCCTTGTTGGTATTTTGTTCAAGAGAAGCAAAGAATGGAAAGTAAAAGGAGTTAGTAACCGCAATGCATCTGCAATTAGAAAATAACCCGTGAGCGACCGCAAGCAATCGCGTAGGAGATAATTAGAATTTGTAGTGTTTATACATTGTCGATATCCTGCAAATTATTTTTTTATTTGATAGGCCTATATTTTTAACAGCTCTCCCGCATGATTTTAATACATGTATCCTCTGATTGAATTTTATTCCATGCACGTAAGTACTTTGTTTCGTGTGATTAAAATTTTTCGAGCGCATGATCAAACTTCCTGTAGAGGTTTCATGAATGGGACTGAAATGCATGGTTAGTGATTTAACACCCTCCGCCAAACGCCGTTACCACGGCTTTCGAAAAATAGTGTAGATTTGGAAGAGTGTGTGGCTGGGGATATTATGGCAGCAGCCATGCATAAATAAATATTATATTATTTCATACAAGCATTCGGATATATAAAAGTCACATACATAAACACTTGAACTATGCAAACGCATATCTGTTTATACACTAATTACCCCTACCCTGCAGAGGTGGTTCTCGGGTTAGACTGCGTGAGAATCTGCAGGATTGAGCTAACGTTCCGGACAAACTATCGCCGAATACGCACGTAATCCATAATTGAAGTTCTCTAGGTCTAACTTCTATTCAATTTTATCGGTAACCATGTTAGACCAATTTTTGTTAGATTAAAAAATTATTTATTTCAAAGATATGTTCGAGAAATTCACGACTGGAAACCTGATGCAGATACCAGTTTAACTGGCAGGATGATGGAAACATGGCTTTGCGAGAGGCAGGCAAGGAGTACTCCCACCAGCAGGCTCCGAGTCAGTGAGAGGGGGAAAAGGGCCAAGGCGGGGGGAAGAAAGGAAAGATTGGGTAGATCAGATTTTGAATAAAGGATTACACGTAGAATCACTTATAGATTTTGAGCCGTCTGTGTTGTGATTTTTCCTCTCTAAGTCTTTACAAAGAGACCATGGGTCCATGCAAAAAGATCACTTGAATCTCAGTATATATCCCGGTCAAGGTGAATTATTTTCACTTATTGCATTGTTGCATTGTAATACACATTGTCTTAAAGTGTAAAAATGATTAGCTTTAATCGAAATCTGTCCTGAGATTATCCCAGTTAAGGCGACTGGTTTTCGCACTTTGAAACTGTACCATTTTAATACCAATTTAAAAACGACTCCAATAAAGTTAATGTCGTGGCAATTCCTGCATTATCTTTGATTCAGTCTTTACCGCTGTATATATTTTAGTTAGCATGGCCAAGAGAGTAACAAGTACTACGTCTTTTATTTTTATGCAGCAGATTGTTTGGATACAGGTTATGAGAAATTTAAAACTGACTCGCAGATTTAAGAAAGGGATCATGGACGATTCTTTTACTTTCTCTGACCAATTCGACGAGCCTATCGTCTTATTATTTGAAATCATTGAAAGAGACAACATATAGGATGAAAAGTATTCAAAACAGTAATTTATTTCGTTTTCCCAGTGTTTCCCTACCTTCAATTCTCTTAAATGAAGGGAGGAAAACGAAGGGAGAAAGGAAGGATGCGGATTTGAATAGGTTCTTGTTGTATTGTTAAACGTACGATAAGGTTATGTTTGGATAGGAAAAGCAAGGGAATCTCTGATGTACCGTTTTCTATCTTGTATCCACCCTAAACCTTTCTTAGTTGCTACATCGCCAATAATAATTTATTTCATCTGTTTCAACGCTTATGAATTATTCTCAGGTATAGTCCGAGTTTCACTCCAAGATGAAGTTCAGAGTTAGGTAAAAAAAGAACTTTTAAACTTGTGCTAATCCTGAGAATTTTTCATGAGCATTTAAACGCGTTTTGAGAGCTCAATTGCTGTGGAAAATTAATTATAATTTTATCATTTTTCATAATAATTAAACTTCACAAATCTAATCCTTATAATCTAATATATACGAATCTTGAAAAATAGATCAATCTGTGTAAATAAATACTTAATTTTTATTAGTTACCCTTTAATTATGCTTATCGACTTCAAAATACAGCCCTTGGCTACTAATAAAACGATCCCAACGCTTTAGCCAGCTTTAAATTACCGTCTGGAACGCTATTTTGGAGATAGCCTTAAGGTCTGCGATATAATTATATTGGATATTTCAGTGGTTTTAAAAAGGCCTCCTTTCAAGGTGGGTTTCAGCAAATAGGAAATAATCCGCTGGAGCAAGAATCGAGGAGCGGGGTTGTAGGGGGATCGCCGGCGTGCTGTTTTTAGCCAAAAACTTGGTAACAGTCAAGGATTTGTGCGCCAAAATATTTACGTGATGAAAGTACTAAGACTCGTTTTCCCACATTTGTGGTCTATTCCGCAACATGGCGGGTCTTAACCTTCTAATAACCTCTATATAGTACTACCCATTTACTGCTTGTCCTTTGGAGACATATTCATAATGAATAATCCCTTCCCGATCAAAGAAAATAATCAGCATTTGCAACTGCATCCCCGAAACGTCTGTCAAAAAGGTGAAACTCGATCGAACACTATTGTCAACTTCATTATCAATATCCCTTATATTTAATATTCGCCTTGCACGTACTAATAATTCACACTGTTGACATGGACATCGCTTGTTGACGTCAATGGTCATCCAGTTCTCAGTTCTTCATCGGTCGAGTTCAGACTATAAGCGGTTATACCATAGAAAACACTGTCCCCGACTTGTATATTCATTGCCAAATACTTGTTCAAATATTTTATAAGTTTTATCATCTCTTTTCCCAAGTTTAAAACAAAATTCAATGCACACGCGCTGTTTCTGTAAAAAATTTGTACAACAAGCATGGTCAAGCTCATAAGAAAATAATTCCTGTGCAGAGATAAGTCATGAGAAAGCCACGCCCATGATGAAGATTTACTTCTCATAGACGTCGCTAGAAGGTGACACCTAAATGATTGTGAACCGTCGAGGGAGATCAATCTAATCTTTATTGTACAGCCCTTATATTTGAAGTTCTCTAGGTCACTTACGTAATTCATTGTACAGGAGGCGAAATATTTAATGACCCTGCCTGCATTTGCCGTTATTGATTATTCTGGCTCCGACGGGAAACTTTTTTCTTCGTAGTACTTATTGTGATAGATTATGGAAAATACGTGCATCTCATTTGGGTACTTCCTTCGACCCAAATCATGCTGTAAAAATATCCAAGAACACTTAGACAGGATAGAAAACTGGATGAGCGAGTGGAAACTTACCTTAAACCCAACAAAATGCATCAACGTCAATTACGCCAGAAAATGGAAGAAACCTAACAACACCCCCATTTACTACGGCAAGGAAAAGATCCCCCAGGCATCATCTGCCAAATTTCTTGGTGTACAACTGGACAAGAAACTCACTTGGCAACCACACACCCAATATGCACTTAACAAGGCCTTTTTTCTCAATCTATCCCCTCATAAAGCGCACGAGTCCCCTCCGTCTTCTTACTAAGGTACTTCTGTTCAAATCCATGATACGACCTATCTTAACCTACGGTTACCCAGCCTGGGGATCAGTAGCTGCAAAAAACCTGAACAAACTGACACGCTTTCAAAATAAAATCTTGCGAACTCTTACTAACGCCCCTTGGTTCGTCCGAAACTCAGACATTCACAAGGACCTCAAAATACCGAACCTACCAACCTATCTAAGAGACCTAGCCCTGTCATTTCAGCAAGAAATAGGAAATACTGGTAACCCTCTCATAGAACCTTTATGGGGCTATTTTGATAAACCCCATTTTAAATACAAACGTGCCAAAACAAGGATAAATGAATCCTAATAATCACCAAATATAAAATTGACATCAGCTGCACTTACATATACTCGTTAGCTTAATTTCGCCCTTATGCCACTTATATCACACAGCCGTTTATCAGAATAGCTGGGTGTCGGTGTAAAATGCGCCAAACGGCGCAGTACTTAAGCATCAGTCAGTCAGTCAGGTACGAAGAGTTAGTTGATAAGTTGCTGATAAAAAGTCACATATGAATCCACGCTTATGTACGAACACTTACTTCCCTATTGTGCACCTGTAGACTCGTTAATCAATTTACATGCTCACCTATCCACGGCAATGGCCGTCAATGAAAACACGGAGGCGGCCACGCTGCAGTTGGCGACGAAGTTGGAGAACGAGCAGTAGACGGCGCCGAAGGGCCAATCCCCGTCCAGCATGAAGACTAAATTGAAGGCGCAGTTGAGAAGAGATAGGAGAAGGTCCGACACGCTAAGATTGACCAGGAAACAGTTGGTAGCCGTCCGCATCCTCCGGTGACCTTGAAAAAAAATATTTATTTTTTATTAGACTGCTACCTAAAGAATGAAATTTTAACCCATAAATCATTCTTTATCCTTTCCTAATCGGCTTATCATATGATGGCTCTCCTTCTCTCGTGATTATTAATTATTCTCTGAGATTCTCTTATCTTTTTTTTCTCATAGTGTACCCAAATCACCACTCAAAAAATTTAAAAACAAATCTGTAATCCTCATCTATTTTTCAACTAGCAATGAACAGCAAAGACTTTAGAAAACATGAGGGACAAAGTACAGGCAACATTTTTATGTTTCCTCATTTGATGAAAGTAATCTATTGTAAATTAATGGCCAAATTGCCGAAGGGGGAGTTGTTCATGCTGCTTTTACCATTGGTGGCTTTAATTGGTAAGTACGTACTCAAAGACTTTTTATACCTGTGGAACTCTTGAGAACCTTTGGGCCAATGAGCATTTCACTCCGATGGACAACATCCGTTCATATTTAAAAGTTTTCGAGAACTTGAGAAAATGAACTGTTGTTATCACGAGACCCCAGATGGCCGACCATTTTATGTCCTATCCGACAGAGTTGACACTCTCCAGCCTGTATGTTGCTGTTAATCTCTATGCGTCGAAAATAGACACACAGTGAAAAACTTTAACTCTTTGAGTAAAAAAGTCCTCTAATCATACATATTTGACAATTTACGTTCACTCTGTTTATGAGCCTATTCATAGTAATTTAATTTTGCTTAATACCTTATTTATTCAAAACATGTGGTCAAGCGATTGATGACGCCGGTGACTACTTGCATATGCTAGGTTTAATTTACCGGACGGGAGAGCCATATTTTCGCATCATGAAAATATAAAGGTTGATCCCTTAATTACCTCAGTATTGTTTCAACACTTGTGGTTGGTGACCAAAACCTCCATGGTAACGCTCTAGTAGCTTGACATTACCAAAAAACATAAATATGTATCTAACTTGTGTATTATGATTTTAGGACTAACTTATAAACGGAAGTAGCGAGAGAATTTTACGAACTGAAAAGGCTGAATTATTTTTATTCGGAGCTTATTATTTTACTTCATTTGAGGAATTTCGTTTACAAGAGAATTTAATATTCAATCAATAATAATTACTGGAATTTATGGATTAAATTTGAAATTTGAAACCGTTTTTTTTAAGGCGCCTTTAGGAGCGATTTCATGTTATAACAGGATCGAAAACACTTAGGCTAAAGGTTTAGGCTTAGTAAACAAATCTAATGCAATTGAAGTTTAATTTTTGCATTTTTTTTATTTTTCTTAAATTTTTACATTGTCAATATTGACTTGATTCTCATGTGATATAATGACCTACCAACATTTTTACCAACCTTTAAAACATTTACGGACAAATTTTACAAACTCACTGGTATACCTTTTCAGCTTTTTCTGTGATTTTACCATTATAGCCTATTCGCAAAATGTTGATCTCTCAATGTATTTTTCATCTTAAGGGATAGAAAAAAGTCAACAGAGGGTCATATCGAGAGAGTAGGGTGATTTTTGGAATCATGACGGTGTCGGAGTTCACATGCAAGAAGTGGTGTGAGCTGGTATGTTATCTTGAAGCCAAATGTACGAGTTGTTTTCCAATATTCACTACGCATTTTTTTAATTACCTCAAGCAACTTTTAGATAATACTCCTTATAGACTATGCTACAAAAAAATGACCAACCTAAGGCAAAATAAATTGAGCGCGAAATTAAAAAAGAAGTCCCGTAACTCCTTGATCGCACTTCGTACTCATCATTCAAATAAAGACGCCAATGAAATGAAAATGTGTTGATCCAGTGAGAAAACCTTATCTCCCGTCATAAGGCTTTTTGGAGAAGCTTGTGTACGTTTTATCTGTAACGCCTTTCATGCTCAGAATCACGTCCATTTCTGGTCTACCGCTTTCTCCCAAATCCCCATTTCATCTGTGAATGCCCACGTTTTAGCTCTCGCGCTATCTTGCTTCCTGTGTTATCGCGTCATGGGGTACTTTGAACCCCCCTCCTTGTCCGTGGGTGTGAAAAAGGAATAAAAAGAGGAAAGAAAAACGGAAAATGAAATAAAAGCAAAGTGCCAAGTCGGTGTTCTTTGCTGACTACGCGGAGGAATATATGAGCCCAAGTTAACCCCAAGGTACCAGTTCTTCCTGCCTGATCGCTTGAAAAACTCCAATATACTCACGAAAAGATTTAAAAGATGGTTAAAAAAATACAACACACCTTCACGGAATCTGTCTAATTTTAAACCATATCAAATATCTCCCCTCCACGGACCAAAGTTTTTGATCACCAACTAACAAAGAGTTTGCTGTCTTACTTATTGTCTAAATCCAACGAAACCCTCTTCCAAAAAACGAAACTCTCACTCCGCTCGCGCCCGTTTCTTTGGGTCGCGTAAAAGTTTTGTAACAGTGTGACGATACGTGGGTGTTTTCATTAAGTTACAGATATCTCATATATCTTTCCTGCTGAGAAATTAAAATGGAAAATATGGTTCCAAGAGGCAATATGCACCAGAGAAGAATACAGTTTTATGGATTGAATTTACTTTAGTCAATAACACTGACGATGAAAAAGAATAGAGGAATGAGTATATGGAATTGAGCATAGGAATAGAACTCATTTTAGTTCAAGCAACATAATATCTTGTTTTTCGAAATCATTGGATAAAATTCTGCTTTCGTTTTTGTAGTCCTATTCAATTCTCACAAAAGCTATGGTATGCATACAAAATAGACTAGTATTTTCCAGAAGAGCCATCTCAATATGTCTCGTATTTTGATGGATGGATTGATATGTAATCAATCGGTAGATATCAGGATACACAAAATCTTATTAGGAATTTAGAGAATTTTGCAAATTAAAATTTAATTATAGCTAAAAAAACTATTAAGTTTAAAACCATGAAGTGGCATGATATATATTATGATTTCTTACACATACAATTTGCATAACTTTGGAAAACGTAACTAATAGCAACACTATTTACTACGATTGCTTTATAGAATTCTTCACGGTAATCAGCTTTCACTCTTAACATTGGTGAACAAGAAAAAAATTCAGCATGCATTCCTTTTGGCCCCAACGTCTAAAACATTTATTGTACTGCATGTACAGGTATACCTATTTGTAATTCAAGTCAAAACTGTGTTCCTAAAATTTTTCTGATTAGTGCAGTACATTTCGAATCTAATCCAAATCGTTCAGTGTCGATTAAATTAACTAATTACTAAGAAATAATGTTCAGCTAACTCCTCTTTAAAATTGTATAATTTCCATTTTTTTTATTACGAAGATTTATATCATCATATACATATTTTTA
Source organism: Hetaerina titia (assembly GCA_037158775.1). Lineage (NCBI taxonomy): Eukaryota > Metazoa > Arthropoda > Insecta > Odonata > Calopterygidae > Hetaerina > Hetaerina titia. The sequence continues at coordinate 47,863,949 of CM073771.1, forward strand.
TAGGTTACTAAAGAAAGCAAAGTTCCGTTTTTCTATTTTTACTCTCTAGAATTTTTAAAGGTACAGTTTTTCAATAAAAAAAAAACTTTATCAGTACAAGCAAAGCGCAATTTTATGGGGTTGGCCGGAATTTTGAGTTATCAATATGAAAGGTTTCTTTCGCTTGCGTCATTCGGCCCCAATATTTGTAAAAGAAAAATCATAAGAATGTTACTCATAAAGCTGTTAAATTTAGAATTCCCATCCATATTGTGTATATAGTATATTAGGTAATCTACCGGTTAAGGTAGGTTTTTGGATGGACACAACTATCAAATAAACATTTGGTAACTCCAAGCAAAACCCAATACAGCAACCTTATCTACATCAGGTCTCATCATCATCCCTCTTCATCTCTGTGTTCTTCTTTCCTCCATTCACCCCATCCAACATCCCTATTCTGTTCCTGCCCTTTCCTCCCTTGCCTAGCATTCTCCCCTCTATTACCTTCTTCAACATTCCACTACCGCTCAATACGCCTTTCATCCATTTTTTCTGCCTCCACAGGATTTCTCTCAACAAACCCCTCTCCTCCCCCACCATCTCCAGTACTTCCTCATTTGTTTTCCTTTCGGTCCATTTCACCTTCTCCATTCTTCTCCACACCCACATTTCAAAAGCCTCCAATCTACGTCTATCCTCCTGCTTCAGTGACCACGTTTCTGCGCCGTACATAACTACGCTCCATATCAGAGTTTTTACGAGTCTTGTTTTAACCTCCCTACTCAATGTCCCCGTCATCAACTCCCTCCTCCTCGAGAAAGCCTCCTTTCTCAGCAAAATTCTTCTCATTACGTCCCTACCACTTTGGCCGTATTGCAAATAGGAATGTGATATTCCTATTTGCACACTACAATTTTTATGATTCTTACCTTCAAATTTAAATAGTACATCTCAAAGTTTGGTTTGTCATCTTGTTGCTCAAAAAACAAGGAATAGCCGGATGCTTATAATCACTTGCATTTTCGATAAAGGAATTAGAATAGAATTGTACCCAAAACTATTGCCTGAAAATGAATTTGCTTCTCTGCATTTTCCACACTCCAATTCGTGTTCTTTTGTATCTTTTAAGATCCATTTAATATAGAAAAAAGCACACAAATTTTGCGAACAATTTTTTTGTTATTGGTCAGCGACACAGTTTGTTTCATTTGTTCTTTTTCTCGTTCAATGAAAAAATAAACACCGTTTCAGGTTCATGTCATGAGGAAAATCGGCGTAAATACCTCTCTTTGTTATTCTTTTTGATATTATGAAACAGGTAGTTAATTGATTTCTCTTAGGTGACGATTTTTCATCCAAGTGTTTTCCTCATGACAACGCTTGTAAAGCAGCTGGTAACCATAAAAGGTCTCCCTAACTACTTACTTTTTTAATTATAACCTAAGAAAAATAGCATCGTTGTTAAAAAAACGCTGTTGTTTTACCTACCGTGCACGCCCTACATACTTGGAATATGACGCTGGATCTAGCAATAGGAGGTGAGAGATGAATTTACAAAAAGTTCTTCTTACGAGTACTCGTAATTCAAAAATTGAATGAAACAGTTATATACTAAAATTAGCTACTTGCAAAGTGGTACTTAATTGAATAATACTTCTATGCGCATGTGAGACAAACTGCTATTAACATGAAGAATGCTAAAACATGAGTGTAATAACGAATAAAAACCCTCTAAATTTTCTAGAATCTTAAAAATCACAAAAACTTTCTGATCTCTCCAGGGAAAAATGAATGTTATATTATTAATTCTAGAATTAGATTCTACAATTACTTATATATTTTCATTTTTATGATCAATCCTACTGTACTACAATGGAGTCAATGACACGTTTTCAACAAAATTACAGATGTAAACCATTTACAATTTATGTCAGACGAATTTCTAAAAGTTTTTCCAAAATTTCAAGAAACTGCAGGAGATGCTGCAACAGTAACTTTTAACGGAGGCATCTACTCTACTACACTAACATGCATTTCATTGCAACAATTTCAGAGCGTAAATATCATTCGCCTTGACCGGGATTCGAACCCGAATCCCTCGATATCCTGCCGAGTGCTTTAGCCAGTTAAGCTATGAAACTCTTAAAATCTGAAAGTTTTCAAAAATTTATCAAATAAATTTTAGAGTTTAAGAGGATAGGTAGGAGGCGTTTTAGGTAGAGATAGGTTTTAGGTAAGAAAGGTGTAAGGCCTAAGGCGATAGCTTAACTGGCTAAAGCACTCAGCCGGATATCGAGGTATCCGGGCTCGTATCCCGGTCAAGGCGAATGATTTTTACGCTCTGAAATTTTTGCAATGTTTATCTAAAACTTTTCAATTTCTACACAAATATTTAATGTCTTTTATTTTGTCTATGTGCACCTTCTTAGATATAAATGTGGATACTTTTATTATATATTTTAATTGTTAGTACTGTTTTAATAAATTCTCTTTTGGGAAATTATAGGAATTTATTGTCTGCTTTTCAATTACCTCAGGTCTGCCAAAATGTTCCATATATTCTTTCACAATCAAAAATGCATGAATGACGGACAAAGTGGGTAATAAAATGAACCAAAATAAATTTCTTCACCAAATTTTCGTCTTCAAAAAATGCGTTGCACGTGGAGGAGAGGTCTGCTGTGTGCGATCTTCACTCAACAAATGAAGGTGCTCCTCCGCTGTGATAATTTCAGGTGATTTTCGGTGACATGCAATTTGTAGAGACGTTGCCGCACAGTGCGTGGGAGTTTTAAACCTCCCTTCGAGTCGAGGAAAACCGTGAGTCGGCGTGGCCAGAACGGTGCGGAAGGAGTAACCATAAGAAATTAAAAGAAAATTTGACGACTGGAGTTTAAGTAACCATATGCTCATTTTAAACATAATCTGTGGCTAAATAGCCTCCAAATTTTAATTTTTTTTTGTGGTTAGCGTGCAGTCCTAGATGAACTGTTTAAATAAATGTCGGTTCGGAAATGTCACCCCCGATTAATATAGTCGCAAAATTTCGTAGAAAAAAATCTCTCCCACCCCCAGAGAGTTATTTCGTGAGCATTTACCCATTTTTTCATGCAGCCGCACTAATTAGAAATGTTTACGTTCACGTTATCTGATAGAAAATCCAACTACAACGGTTCGTGTCTTTTAAAATGAACATTTCATCCTACTAGGCTAACAAAGAACCAAAATATAGTATGCTACCAACGCATAAAATAAAGATGCAGATGAATATTTCACGATGTAGAATGAAAGAGACGTGTAAAAATGGTGTTTGACCTACTTAATATTCGCGAACTTTCCCTCGGGAAAAAAAAGGTTTTGAAGACTCAAAACGTTGGAAAATAAATTTTAAATTTTCAGACGTTACGCTTTTTAACGTAGGCATATGCTTTTTCAACCGCTTATTGCTTTTTATAAAATTTCCGGCGGAGTTCTACGCAAGTCAAATCTTCCCGTAAAATTTTACGAGTGGAACCAAACAGCGCTTCAAAATCCAATTTGTTAAAGCTTTCAAAGAAGGGTAAAGAGAGCACTAATCTTTAAACTACCAATTCCTCATCACCACCTTGTTCAGAGGTTGAACTAATTCACCATCATGTGTCCATTCACATTTTTCCCCATACGTATGATTTGTTTTTTTCAGAACTTTCCAAACGTGCATCACTACTTTGAGAAATGATTTATGTAAAGGTATGCATTCTATTCTTTTGATTTTTTATCTTCGGCTTGAGATGTCGAGGATATACTATCCGGTGAATATTTCGTAGCTCCAAATTTAGTCAGCTGAAAATGTATGAGGCCAATCCACATTGATTGCGTTGCCATATCTATGACGTGGGAGGGTGGGTCAGGAGTAGGGCTTTGAATCGGCATTAGCCCAAGCCATTCGGTGGAAGAAGATAACGCGTGGTAGTCACGGCCTTTCGGTATGGATATCTCTTTAGAGAATGCTAATGCTTGACTTTTCTCTTGCGAAACTTCAGTGAAGAGCCTGATCAAAGGAAATGATCTAAATTTAGAGACAATAATAACAATATATTAACGATAAAATAATTATTACGACATTAAAGTTTAGTATATTTTTTATCCATATTTGAATTCATAACTAATTCCTATGCGTGACGCCGAATTCTCCATGGCTCAAAACTATTTATCTCGATTTAAATCTCGTCATGCCTTTGAGATAGCAGTTTCTTTCAGTTCATTCAAGGTCTATAACTCTAAAACATAATCCTTTTATATTGTTTAATGTGTCAATTTTATCTTTATATTTTTTATGAACAAGTTGTTTTCAATAAATAACGAGAATTGGAGTTATTTGAAGAGAATTTTTTTCTTCCGTCTATATCAATGTCATTCCATTCAAATTAGTCCCATTAGATATTTTACGCTTGTGCCAGCGCTCTTTCTAATTCTCGAAACACTTCTGGCACTCGATCTTTGCTGTAGATTTTACCCCTCTCAGCGATGCGTTTTTAATCTGATCTCTGCTCCCTGCCTTTTAAGGTTCTTTTTATTTTTGTTAAGAGAAAAAAGTCACATGGGCCCATGTCTGGCAAATATAGAGGCAAGGACATCATTACAGGGTTCTTCTTGACCAAACATTATGGGCAAGCAGTGAGCAGTGCGAGCAAGTGAATTATCGTAGTGCAAAAGCTAAGAATTATTTCGCAACAAAACTGACCTTTTTTTTCGTATTGCTTCAGGTAGACGGTGTTGTACCTGTAAGTGATACTCTTTACCTAGCGAGCCTTCCAATTATCTCCCACGCCAGCCAATATAGCAAATACCGTTCCTAAAACAAGGCATGCGGTTATCTAGAATGTTATTAGATTCTTTCATGGTTACTCCTGGGAGAAGTTGTAGTTAAAACCATTAAGGGATTTATTTAGGAGGAGACTCGAAAAACAATAAGGAATCGACGAAAGCTATTGGTTGATAACTTTGACAGGAGCAGAAAGTTATATTTCAAACCTTTCAATGGTATCAAAGACATATGATGTCAGCTAAATGATAGATTTAAATATTTTTGAACCTATGGAATTTGAGCATAGGTTAAAAAATGTAGTTGTTTGTCTTTAAAGAACCTTCTAGTTAAATACAATACGCTTGTACAACACAAATATGATAATAACTGTTCCTTAAGACTGCTGCAAGTATAGTAGTTGATCAATGCTCTTCTATATTGCATTCCATTATTTTTCTCTGTCATGTTTTCACGGAGATTATTGTTCTTTATTTCAATGCTTTTAACTAGGGAATGCTTCGCATAAGTTGAAGCATACGGGTTTGGAAAATATTGAACCTAATGTTTACGCTCCGATTTCAGCCCATCTTGATATTACTGCATAAATGTATTCGGTGACACTTGTGTTTTCCTTAAATTCTTGGCCTTGGTCGCTTCATTTTGTATGCTGCACTGCCAGTTGAATTTGTCAAGATTTTCAAATTGAAGACTCTACAATGCTCCAGGAATGGTATTATTATGCAGTAAACTAGGTATATTGGATATACATTCTAGTCTATCCAATGGATTAACCAATTTTACTTCTCTCTGTCCCCTCTAGGTTTCTTTCTTCATCTGCTCCTCGTAAAATATCTTGAATCACTCGATTAGTCAATTTAACTTAAACATCCCTCTGAAGCATACAATCCCATTAATATCGCTATTACTACAATTTTTCATCGCTCATACCAATAAATAAATATATTCACTCCATGTGTACGAATGTATGAATTCAATATAATATCGTGATATTTCATTTGTTTTTAAGGTTTTATTATTACGGAATACCTTTACCGATTGTGTCACAATACAGTTCTTACATTTTCATTACTGATATCCCCTTCCTCAACTAAAAAAAATATTGCTTCTTCTGCCTTTTATTTATTCAGTTTTTTGTTGGTATTTGCTTTCCCCATGCCAACATTGTCATAATATGTAAGGAATTTCAGGCGCAAAGTCTAACACATCAGAAAATAACGAGTGGCTATATTTAGCAATTTTTTACAGCATCAAATTTTAAAAATACGTGCAAAGATAATAAAGTGAAAACAAAGATGCTTAAATGAAGACTAAAGCTTAATTATGTGGATGCCGACCTCTGTAATGTTAGGGAAAGATGGTAAGTTATCTATCCATCAACCTTTCTCCTTTATTTCGTGAAAACCCGGTCATTTTCATAACTTTCTGTTAGTAATATTTTGTTTTCCATAATGCTCATCTGCTCATGTTTTACTTAAATCCTGAAAGAATAAGGATGGAAAATTATCCTGAAAAAACCTTGATATTTACCTTGAAAAAAAAACCTCGGTGGGTTGACCGAGGGAATGATCGGAAGAGGGGAGGGTTCCGCGAGATTATCCTTGTATTGCCGCTCAACTCCAGGGGTCACACCTCAGGGCCACTCATGCGTGCCCTTTCGTCGAGCACCTGCCGGTTCGTAGTTCCCTCAGAGACTAATTACTCTTCGTCTAAATCCGTAACCACCCTTCCGGGTGGTACGTAGAGAGAGATTCAAGAGGTTCCGGCGGATAAGACAGGAGAAAGGGATGGAGGTGGTGAACGTGATGTTTGGGGCCCTGGACGGCTGACCCCGAGTCCCCGACCTCTCCCTGCTTGGCGGCAAAGGCGGTCGCGGACGGCTGTTGGCGGAGGACCGAGGGAGTGTGATAGAAACCCTCACCGTTTAGATCACACACGTGTGCCCATCGGGGGATGGGTCCCCAGGACTCGGTAGCGCGGAGACCTTTCGCATACAGCCTTCGTACTTTGGATATTCTGGTCCTTCCCCTGGTTTCGACTTTACAGGATGACGGCAAGGGAAACAGCCACCTCTCAATTAGCAACGAAAACTCGAAACGTAAATATGCAGGCAAGCACGAAGTTAGAGAGGCGGAGAGTTAATAGAGCGTATAATGTTATGTTGTCCTTCTCCGCCAGAATCTGCTAATTTTCTTCGTGGAAGTTACAGTGTAGATGTCTGTCGACGAATATTAATCATATTCTCTTGTTGTTTTTTATTAGTTCGAGGGTGACCCAGCCTTCATATAACAGCCAATGGAGGTAGATTGATATGCAAGTTTATCTAAACTAGAAACAATGTATTAGACCATCTGCAAAATTTAATTCAACACTTGATGGGGCAAAACTGTTTAGTAACAGTTTTTATCAACGGCATGAGTAGCGAATGTATCAGGAGTGCTTAACAAAAAATAAAATGTGGTTGGAGGACAGAATAAGAGAGTTTTTAAAAGTCAAATGTTGGATTCGTAGCAAGTGATATTATTGCAAATTTGAAGTTTTTTTCCGAGAAAAATTTTCCATCATCATTATCTCTTTCGGAAGGTCATTGTGAGTCCAATATCATATGAATCATTTCTTCATACCATTTCTTAACCAAATATTATGCTAAAATTTGAACATTTAACTAGAGGTAATATTTAAAAGGGATGTTTTCCCACGGTTGGTCATTATATGACACACTCTCAATCATCTTAAAATGTTCTCATACAAGAACTTTTGAATGTATACCGGAAGTTCTATCGGCCACTTCAGATGTTTCAAGAAACTGTCACTTTACAAACACTTAAAAATGAAAATGAAAAATTCCTGATAAAAACTGAGTTTAACTCATAGAAAAACTAAAATTTAAATTCTATAGAAAACAATGGAAAAGTTAGAAGTTTTGTACACATAATCAATAATTCTCCCTGGAGATATCCTGAGGAACAAACACTTAGGTCAGGTTAAGAGGAATAGTGGACGGAATGGTAAACAAGAAATTAACGCAGTTGTTGCAGGAATTGATTAATGCAAATAACCAACCTCCTGATTGAAATACTGATAATGATTTTCATCAAACAGTAACAATACTTTTGGTGGGATTGCTCAAAGAATTGCTTATAAATTATCCAAAAAATATCAACCAATATTAAAATTTTAGAATTTCAGATTTGGCACTAAATCATTCACGCCAAATAATTTTTTTTTATGTACTACCATCTTCCTGTGCATAATGTTTACTATTATTTAATATAACAGGTCCTTCAGTTTCAATCTTCAAATTAATTCATATGAAATATTTACCATTAACTTTTGCTTTTTGAGCCCTGTGCAATAATCAATAATTATACTAGTTACTAACAACCTATGAGTTTTTAGCAAGTAACTTCTCTGTCACATTTGGGTTGGAGTGCAAAATTAATTGAAAGAAAGTTGAAGTTAAAATGTATAGAAAGGTATATTCGATTGCTACTTGACATTTTTCTGAAATTCATCACCGTTTCAATGGTATTTTAGTCTGTCAGCTTCCATTACTTTACCCTGAAAATGCAACCCTTATTTGTATTAAGTGCAACCATTTCAACAATACAAACGAAAGGAAACAAGAATTTTAATCAGTTGGAGTGCCTATGGTTTATACGAGGCGTGTTCTTAAAGTAAGGCCCGTTTGGTCACAGGAAAAAATATACTCATATGAAACACATTTTATTGTCACTTTTAGTTAGCTACAAACCTACTTCACTTATCTACATAATCGCCGTTCACTTCTAAGCATTTTTCGTACCGCTGCACCAGCTTCTTTAACCCCTCTGCATAGAAACTCGCCACCTGAGGGTTGAACCAATCGACAACGCCATTCTTGAGTTCCTCATCGGTTTCGAAACTTTGTCCACCGAACCACTGTTTCAAGTGCAAGAAGAGGAAGTAGTCACTGGATGTAAGGTCAGGACTGTATGGTGGGTGGTTTAAAGAGTTCCCAACGACCCAAAAACTGTCGTCCACTGGACATTCTTTTCTCTTTGTGGTGGTCGGTGAGCATTTTCGGTACCCACCTTGCACGCAATGTGTGGTATCCGAGGTTTTCCGTAACAATATTGTAGACAGTAGTGCGTCCAAGTTGAGGAAATTGTTCAGCCAGGCCATTAATAGTCAATCGACGATCACATCGCAGTTTTTGTTCCACTTGCGAAACGATTTCATCGGTCAGAATACTGGGCCTACCACTTCGATCTTCGTCATGGACATTTGTTCGTCCATTTTTAAAATCACAGCACCATTGTCTAACCTTTCCTTCACTCATAACTGTAGGTTTATAAACTAGGCATTATTCCCGATGAATTTCAGCAGCCGACAATCCTTTTGCATACAAGAATCATATGACAGAACGCACTTCACAGCTGGGGGGATCAACGATTGTCGCAGACATTGTTGTTCGCATGCACGGAATAGCAAACGACTTCTGAAACCAAACAAATGCTGCTACAGCTTCCCAATGAATCAGTAGATGGCGCTGCAGGAACAAAATTGTGTTCTGAAGCACAATATTTAAATATAACCAAACGGTACTTACTTTAAGAATACTCCTCGCAGTTAAGCGTTAAATGGAAATGTGGAAAAAATCATACTTAATTCTACGTGAAAAGGTTAAGCCAGAAACAACTGCGAAAAAAATTAAGCTTTCCTCCCTTTATTCCCTCCGTTGCATTTCCATGTCATAAAAATTCGACTACTTTTGCAGTAAATCTTTCAAATATAGAAAAAATACTATATTTAAAATAAATACTATGATAATATTTAGCAAATCTTTGAGTCTTAACGGGAAAAAATATTGGATATGAATCTAAGCTGAAGTCCAAAAGGATCATTATAAACCTTTATTATCTTCCATTGGAATTCATTTAACTCATGGAGAGTTGCTCACATTGTTGCTTCATATCTAGAATTCGTTAAATAAATATTAGCCTTTCCTTGTCAAAGAACGGAGAATTCATTTTCTAATTTAAATCAGTTTATACTCTTTTTCCATGCGGGAACCCTTTGAGAACCCGCAGCCCTACGGCGAAAAATATTTCCTATCGTTCGGAATTCCCAAAGAGCACTGCCGATTGAATTCAAGCATTCGGAGATTAAAAATTCTCTCTCCTCGCCCCCCTTTTGATTCACCTCATGACAAATCCATCCCTTAGTTGTGAGTCGGTTCCGCTTACAGCTCGGCAGATAGGAATTTTCATGGTTTAAGGCAGAAATTTAAATCCTTTTCCTCGACAATCAGAGGATACCGAATGCAGCCATTTTGCAATTGATACTTATTTTCCTTCCTCAATTGTATTATTCTTCTCGTTTTTCTCTTTTTGTCAGTAAGTTTAACTCTACTTCAGACAAAGTGATAAGCAATTTACAGATTATTATTTTTTGTTATCAGTCACAAATCAAAATTTATGCTTAGGTTTTTACGGAACTATGAGTATCGTCGGTAGTCCATTTCCCGGGGAGAGTTATAATCACGGACCAATAATGTATTTTATGTTGTGCAGGCGTGTATTTCATTCACTTCCAGCTGCTTCAATTTATCTTTTACAAGCATTGTTGATAGAACAAAACCCATCTGGTGCATAGTTTTACTTGATTTTTGCCAATACTCTACCATTTATACACGGTAACATTATGGAGCTGCACATCTATTGGGAATGAATTTTGAAATAGGATTTATGTTCTTGAATGTATTTTTTCTGCACACTGACCACTTTCGCTTTATTTTTTCAGAACATAACTCATTAACCGTGACAATAAATCATTATATCAGGCAAGGCTACTCTATGATAAATGAATTAATGATACTAGGACTTTAACAGAATATGTTTCGAATAATAAACCATGCTTAAGACCATCTGCCTTTAAAAATATTATGTCATTATATCAAATAAATGTGAATTAGTTTCTTTCTTCTAGAATATTACCCAAACTTTTGAACTTTTAGCGTCGTCCACGTAGAATTGGATATGATCGACTCATTCAATAGAGGAATCATGGTCTTAAGAAAACCTTTACGATATTTAAAAAAAATATTGCAACTGCCATTCATATCTTTGGGACTGATGTAAATTGGAACTCATTTACGCCTGGTAAAAAAAACCTTTGTGGGTCATATTGCATCATTCACTTTACCCAGCCGTCAAATCCTCAAGGTTTTCATGTTCTAATCGTTATTGTTCTGACCATTCCTTAGAAAAATTTTATCAAAAACAAATTTCCTCCGCCTACAAACTCCGTAAACCGCAGTAAAGCAACTATAGGGTATTTAATTGGAAAACTTTTCTCAGCGCATTCTTTAGTGAATGATTTTTTGCCAATAAAAAGAACAAACAAAGTTTAGAAGACTCTGCGCATGAAATAAAAATATTGGTGAAACTGGGATGATCTGATAGGATGGAAGTGCGTGCGGTGTTTTTTTCATCACATAATGTGTTGCGATTAAACTCGATGAATGTCAAGTATACTGCTTTGAAATTTTCATTAAGCTTCTCAGGAAATATTTTTCATATTTATTTCAGTACTAACTTGTAATCAAAGTTTTCCTTGTGGCATTTACAGACGAAAGAATTCAGTAAGAATTCAGCAAAAAACCTTTATCAATGCATATCAATGCCTATCAGATTTTCGTATATTTCCAAGTAATTCGAAAAAGGCTCTTTTAAATATTATATATTTCTATCCATGTATGCATATATATATATATATATATATATATATATATATATATATATATATATATATATATGTATACATATATATAATATAAATATATATATATATATATATATACGTGGGTTGTCTGCCAAGTTTCCGACTCAGAAAAAATGTCTTGTATCTATGTTAGGTCGGAAACTTTTTGTATGTATATATTTAAACCATAAACACTGTTATCAACCCCTAGTAGAGTGTACCCCATTCGTACTAAGCTCTTTGAAGTGAGAATTTCACTCAGAGTAGAGGGGCCAGATCTTTCCCTTGTGCTGGCTATGGTTTCCCAGGAGGATCTGGTACCCGAATAATCAATCAGCTCGGGTATAGCTCTGTGCGCCCAGAGACGTGCCCGGGACTCGAACTGGGCCCCACGCTCAGTAACGCGACGTTGGAATCCGCTGTCCCCCTTACATAAATAAATAAATGAATATAAAAATTATAATATTCATTCCAATGGAATATGGAATATAATGGAATACGATAAACGGAAAAGCGATTGGAACTAAAAGACGAACACAGGAGAAGTAGAGAAGGCGGAATCGAGCAGATCACAAAGTGCGAAAATATTTCCTTGACCGGGACTTGAATCCCCAATCTAATTTCTCCACCATACTCCTCACGACAACTCTCTTGTTATGGGCAAAGTTAACAAATACATCGAATTTTATTTCAATCTCTGACGTATCTCCGGTAAAGAAAAATTACGAATTAAGTTGAACAACACGTCGCAAGTTTTAATGACGCATATTTAGCAACCTGATTTTGCTTAATTAAAATGAAATAACTGGAATGTTCGGTGCTCACTTTCCGCGATTTACAAAAATAATTTTCCAAGCAGATGAACTGATTGAAGTGGATTGTGCGCTTTCATGTATATACTATTCTACTAACCTTCCTGCTGACTTCTTTACCTAGGCTCATTATGCCTTTCGGGTTCAATTTGGTTGCATATCACAGGAACACAAATTCAAGGAGGAAACGAAATGTCAGTCTGGAGAAAATTTTTGGGTTATCCCGAGCGAGTAATTTTTCCGTTTGTCTTCCCGTGTCTGTTTTCGTAGAGGAGTTTGGATATTTCAATATTTTATTTTCGTTTTATGTAATTTTGTAAAAGATTATGAACGTTGCCTCATTCGCTAATTAAATTGCCTTGATAATTTCACCCACTCTAAATAAATGTTCTCAGAATGGGATGTGATTACTAAATGTCCTTGCACAGCCAGAAAGTTTTCATTACTAAAGCAAGGGTTATCTATGACAATGGTATAATGAATTTTAATCCGCTCTATTATCCTCTTCTTTCTCATGCATTTAATGCCTCATGTGGGAAAATGAGACCCTTTTTCGAAAATAACTCTGTTTATACTTATTTTTAATTTTGTAACTAAGAAGTTTGGTAAGGAAAATGGCAAAAGTTTTCTAAATGTAATCATGTCTTCTTTTAAATAAATTACCACCCCGTCTGAATTACCAGTTATCCTGGGACAATATTGTTTTAGCAAGACTTACTAGAAGTCCTACTCTCAGCCAAAACTCAGCCTCGGTTTCTACTCATCCCCTTGTGCACTTCCCTTATTGTTAATTGGTTGTAATAAATTAAAGTTAGGATTATATCATAATTCATATCAAAAACATTTCTCCGTTTAGCTTTGACTGTAGCTAAAGTAGAATTAATGTTTTCCCTGTAGACTGAACGGCAAGCAGGAAGGTAGGGAAACTGTACTGAGTCACGTCAACTACGTTTTTCTGTCTCATATTAATTTTATACTCAAATTTACCATTATATTATGTAAAGAATAAGGTGAATAAAACAAATAAAGTGACAAAATATGAGGCATATTTTGTCAACAACTAATTAGTTGGAATGGAATTATTTAATTTGAAGCACATGCATTTTGATGTGTCGTCAAGAAAAGTTAAAATTTAAATAGAATCAATGTCCGGAGATATTTTCAGTGAAACTCATTTACTATAAAATGTTAAAATACTTGGGGAATAATTCATTGATCAAATTTTGTCTGTTACCACTATTGATACGCGTAACGTGATTTTATCACCATATGCATTCGTGAATCTTTCACCTTGCCCCCAATGATCCATGATAGTGACAGTAATTGCGCAATCGTGACTTGAAATCTCGTGGTACTTGAAGAGATACGTCAATATTTGTGTCATGTTATGTGGAGTTGACCATCCAAGGTAATCACGGGCCTATGGGGGATAGGGAATATGGACTGCATGGGCCTTACTCACTCTCCATCTTTCTTTCCTTCGGCTCCCATGTTCGGGGAATTTTCCATCCCGACTTTCCTTTACCCCAAAAGGGAGATTGGCTTGTCTAGAAAAACATTGGCGCCCTGAACACGAAAGTAACGCCCGACGAACTAGGCTCCAGGATTTTCCTTCTACAAGCCCAGTCCCTTGAAAAGACCACCCCGACGACAAATCTTCTCCCGCAACGTCCTCTTCGCTGACTGGCAGCGTGCCCGCAGCAGGGGAGGGATCCTGGGAGAGGGGAAAGTGAAAGGTAACACACCTTTCATTTCCCATACCATCTCTACCCCTAAGTCATCCTCATTCTGGCCTCTAATCATCCATGTCCCCGTCACTGTGTATTTAAGTTCTGATAAAACAATGGTATTGATTGAAGCGTAATATAATGGCATTGACCAACTCCAAGCTTACCTCCTGCTCGACTCATGGCAAATTAGAATAAAAATTTTTGCGAAACTTCCATCCCAGTCAAAACGATCGTGGAGAGAGGCAATTCAAAGGATATTCAAATAAAACCATTTTCAAACTGAAATGGACAACCTGAGACATGTACTGATTGCAGATTAATTTCATACCCCTCCAATATATTCCCGTTTTCTGCAATAACCTCACTATCTTTTCCCGATTCACTCAATCAAACGCGTTTTTGAAACTTACGAAACAAGCAAATACACTTGTATTTTATACTGATTGTATTTTACCTTCCCCTTCATTAGTGATCTCATTACTGAAATGGGAATAATCTCTCTCCTTCCTGAATACAAACTGATCATCGCCTAACTAATCATTTGCTGAGCTCTCCGTCATTTTGTTGATAATCCTGAGAACCACTTTAGCTGCGTGCAAAATCAAACTTTTTGTCCTGTAGTCCTCACATGTTGTAGCCTTTACATTTTTGGAATAAGAACTAACGCTGATCTCAATAAATCTTCCGGTCAGATTCCTCTTTCATAAATGGTGCTACTTAGTCCATAAAGACTCTTCCTCCCACATTTTCCTAAACTTTTAAGTACTTCCACCAGATTGTTGTCTACCCCCACGGTCTTATTTGATTCCATCTCCCCAAATTCCCTTTCTATTTCATCGTCGAGTATGCCTGGACTTAAGTTTTCTTCCTACACGGCGTATTCTCTTTCTAAATCTAATCTAATTGGTCCAAATCCTTTACCCCACAGTTCTTCTTTTTTTCCTACAATTTTTCTTTGATATTTTCTGTTTTAACTATTATTTTACCCGACTTTTCTTTAGCTGTTAACACAGATAGTGTTAATAGCTAAAGTAACAGATACTCGCGGATAGTGATTTCACCTTGCTATATAGCGCATCATTTTTACCCATCGTCTGTAAACTTTCCATATCCTCGTACCGCGTGCTTCTTTTTCTCTATTTGTCACTCGTCTCAATTTATTTTTTCATTCTTTTTACTTTCTTCTACTTAACTCTGTATTAACATTCTTCTTATTCCTTCTTTAATTTATCTTTTTTTTATTTATTTGCTGCTATGAATATTCCTTTTCCCATATCATTTTTGTCAAGGTACAAGGTGAAATTCATCTACATCTACATCTACTCAATACCCCGCAATCCGCCGCAAGGGCGTGTGGCGGGGGGTGTTAGGGCACCACCCGTAAATTAGGGAAAAAAACTGCATGCAGAAGCCACAAATTTATAGCCCACAAACCAAACATGGTGAACATTCATGCAAGAACCCTTTCGCCTCAACCCTATCACACACATGTAAACCCACAAACCACCAACAAACATACACATGCACAATATTTTAATTTTTAATTTTGTTCCGACTTTTAACTTCAATTTTTTTAATATTTCTAAATGGACTTCGGATTATTACTATTATGATTTGTGATTGTTCTGGGGAAGAATGAGTTTGTTTCTGTAATAAGATCTTAGAATGAAATTTGAAAATATTATCGTCATGGGAGGAACTCATTTACTTCGATGGTTTTATTTCTCTATTTGCTGACCTTCTCTTTATTAGAAATTAATGTCATGCATTGAGAAAGAATGAAAAAAATACTCTTTTTATCGTATCTTTATGTTTTTAATAAAAGTAAAGATATTTGACGAATGAAATTCTTGTCATAAAATGTGTTTAACATATGAAGCGTTTTGTTTGAAATACATTTTAACTCGTTTTTACGAATACAAACTGGAATTCATGTCCGCTATTTAAATTTATTTTAATAACATCGACGGAAGATTGACAGTCTTTGTTGTAGGTTACATGATTTCTTTTATGTACGATTTTAAATATTTCATATAATTTCACGGAATCTTTCTGCCTTTAATGAAACGAAAAAGGCACGTCACAACCTCAGCAAACGCGACTCTGCTGCAATATTTCTTTTGCACTAATTTCTTGGCCATTAATGACGTCATTATCCTTTCCCAGTGAATATGACATGCTCCTTTCATTGCGCGGTGTAGTGTTGATTCCAAAATCGTTTATAGTTCAAGCGAAAACTGACGTCTTGTAATGTGGTAGACTAAAGCGATGTCGGTCTGTACAATATAGCCTATATGACACCATGACGTATTCAAATATCAAAACGGTTATAAAAAAATATTGAATAGTGAAAGTATTGGAATTAAAAGAGTTAATTCTATAAGTTGGTTTGTGGCATCCGAGCGGATTGTGGATTGATGAGAAGAGACAATAGTCCCATTGGTGGCGTTGGTAAGTCCTCGAAAGCGCCTCAGGATTGACTGTCACATCAAATAATATAATCCTCCGCGGCAGGTGGACATAATTTTATAATTGTCTAATAAAAAGTTCAATTATACCAATTACATCAATTTTGACCCTGAACAAACTTTCAATAACCCTTTTTGTTGGTTCAATTAAAAAAAGGATCTGTCCATGCGAGATATTTGCAGCATAAGCCGTGGTTTAAGTTATTTAGCGTTAAGTTTAAAATGAATTTTAACCCATCATACAAAAATGAAGCTTTATATTCAAAATATGAATTTATTCCAGTTCCAAATGAGTGATTGCAGTATAAGCGGCAGTAATGCCTATTTTATGTTAATTTATTTAACGATGTATCGATAGAATAATAGAGAACAAGCATTTTAAGTTTACAATTTTTTGCTTTTCCATATTTTCAAATGAAATAGATCGTTCACAAATATCTCGAGCCATTAGGTTCCTCATTTATATACAATGTGTTTTAGATCGCTGCATTTCAAGCAAATTTTTATTCTGGCATATATTTGTCCAAATTTACTCAAATATTCAGGCGTGTGCTAAATGATTATTAATGCCGTTCTATTTACATATGATAAGTAAAGAAACAATATTATTAGTTCTGTTCCCTGGAATCTACCACACTTGAAACTAAAATTCCGTCAGCATTAAGCACAGTCGTACACGTGTACAGAACGTTGATGGAAAATTTAGGCATGCGAGATTAAATATGATATCACAGGTGTGCCAAAAACGGAGATGTACGCACAAAAAAGAAGTACTCAATTCATCTCTTTTTTTATTTCGGCGGTTCTGGACATCTTCAGTGAAAAGAGAAAAATAGGGGTATGGATGGTGGAGACGCAGCATAGGTTGGGTAAGAAGAAGTATTTGGAAGGGTGAGGAATCAAGCGAAGCCCTAGAATGGAAAAAGTAGGGAAATTATGTGGAGATTGAATGTAAGACAGAGATAATGTTAATGAGGCCGGCGAAGCATTTTTAGCTATTACTTTTACCCAAGGTACAAGTAGTTGAGAAGCACTAACTATGAGGCATATTCTGTTCTTCCGATTTAAAATGGTATGGGGAAGAGATAAAATGAGGGATACTTATTGCAGTGCAAATTTGGATTGGTTAAAATAATCCTCTTAGGAATCTGGGAGAGTGACCTATAGTATCTAGAAGAGGGATTGCCAAAAAGTTGTTGATTCTGATTTTATACCTGTAGGTAGCGGTATATCAATAATTATATAGAACTTGCTACGAATTCCACGATGTATATTATTCGGTATATTAAAGACAAAATATAGCGCTCTTAGCGGAACAAGGAGGGAAAAAAATGTCTTGAAAAAATTTTATCAGACGATAATTTGAGAAGCTTTCACTGGTTCTTTTTTATTTTGGGGAAGGAAATATGGGAAAATATCGAGAGACGTTTTGCATTTCGACATCGAAAGATATTTTGCAAGAGGTCGGTGGAGTGTAGGTATTTTGAAGAGTTTCGAGATGGAGGTTTAATATTACATTATGACCAGGTTTGAGGTGCTCTGACTAACTATAGAAGTTATGCATTACGGTTCCTGGCTTAATGCAATTCTTCAATAATAATTAGGGACACGCTTGAAACCTACCAATTACGAGTTTGTGTTTTTGCTACTAGTTTCTATGCATTGGAATTTCTTCGGGTTTTGATTAATGAAAGTTTAAATTAAAACATTGAAAATCGTATACAGTGGAGTAGTAATCAAAAGTGTTCAAAAGGAAATATATCAGCTCGTATTCATACAACTACTAAACCTCGGATATTTATTCATGAAAGCCTGCCTCTTTTTTATTGAGAATATAACGGAATATAATCTTTTATGTAACCCTTTTTTCAATTAATGATTACGGAACGGACATTTATATTGCATAAAAATATCTATTTCGACGTTTGGGCTGCAAATATTTTGCTCTTTTTAGGACGCAAAGTTTAAAAAGAGTTGTTTTGTAGAGTAATAGGCCAAAAATGACCATTTTTACGGTTTAAATATTGACAGAAGGTGTAGCGCTCAATCTGTTATTGTGTTGTGTCCTTCAAATTAAGGTAATTAATCGGCGGCGAAAGCCATTGCAGATATCTAACGTATCCGTTATTGCAATAGCTATGTATTTCGTTTCTCCTTGAAAGCGCTTTACGACACCGTAACATTGGATGAATAACATTGCCACTCGTATATCAAAAACATTCTCCGCGGTACATTTTACTTGCAAATTGACTTCATTTCGTTTCACTATATTATAGGGAAATTATTTATCTGCAAAGCATGGAATACTAATATAAAATTAAGTGTGGTGTATATTAAACCATTGGCATGTTCTCTAAAAACATAGTTCATTCCGCGTCTGTAATTTTTTACCTTTATACATTCACCCTTTTTTTAGTTCAATTTAACTTGTTATTGATATGATGCTGATGGTTTTACCATAGTTCTACCGCAGGTAGTTTTGAAGCCAGAAAACAGAAGGGAAGCACGCCATCATGAAATTGACTGGCCTTCTCTAGTCATTCATTTTTGGTTTTGATCTGCTCATTCATATTGGTATGGTTGTGTTCAAAATCTTCTTTGTAATGACTTTCTTATAAATTCGTCAAAATGTTTAATATAATCTATATTGCCAGCATCGCAAACACATTAGGCTGCCAAATAGATTCATACTAGCCGATTGCAGCGGTCAGTATATATGGTAATCATCCGAGAACTTTAATGTGGTGTTTAGGCCTCTTCTCGGTGAAGGATGCACTCTTTAAAAATGGGTAAATCGCTGAGGATAGATTGCGTTATGTAGGCATTAATATTGGAATATTCACTGTGGCTACACTTGCTATACGATTCATACCACAGAGAAGTGATTTTTGTCGCTGCTTCTGAACGTTTCATCTTCAAGGTATCATTAATTTAATAACGACAATCAAATCGGAAACAAGTAACAAACTTACAGCAAGACGAATACGCTTATTAATTCTTGCTTTTCATGGAGTTTCGGTTAACCACTTTTCACAAATTTTTTCATCGCATTTTGCACATAACACAAAAATAAATCTGTAAAAACTACCAAGCCTTTTACTTCTACAGATTCCATCACAATCGTAAATTTTTATTGGAAAATATGGAATTCATTTCCCCGTAGTCACTTTTCATTTATATCCTCCAAATCCCCTACGTGAAGCTCGATTATCTACGATATTTTAGTGTCGCCGTCGTCACCTAAAAGCAGACGTAAATTATTCCACGTGGAGGAATGCGAGGGCACATCCCGTAGGTTAGGAAGTGGACCAGAACCCCCTCCCAGGGTAATCTGCACAACCCGCCGTAAGCAAAACTCCATTGACGAGAATTCCGGTCACGTGCGGGCTCTATCATACATTCCATCTTTAACTTATCCTCGCCCACCGTTTTTCGTTGATCCGAGAAAAGAGATGACCCAAGAAGAGAGAGAAAAGTCGTCAGATATGGGGATGGCGTGGAACCGGGGGTGTGTTTCAACGAGAGGATGCCGACCATCGTCACCAAGCTTTGAATCCGAAGATCGGTCGACTGTCGCCCTCCATTCTTCCCCACCCCGTGTTTATCCTTTCATGCACGATAAGGAAGTGAGATAGAAGAGAATTAATTAGCTTGAAGGGAAAGGGTCTGTGGAATTGATGGTATACTAATATAATAGGCAGGATAACTTTTAATTCAATGTGTAGGCGTAGATGAAAAGTCTGAATAATTCATAGGCCATAACAAAATAGTTCAAATCTGTGGCCTTGACAAGTTTGCAGAGTTTTCCAATCGTACCAAAGGCAAACTATGTACTTGTGTCCTTATGTTTAATTATTTCTGGATTATTGAAAAATATCGTTGTAGTAATTTCAATAACTATGAAAGAGAAATTAACACGTACAGGAATCCCCAGTGGGTGAAACCCGTCATAGATCTGACAGATCTTCCAAATTTTTTTTTACCCGGTGGTATTTCGGGGAAGAGTTGTTGACAAGTACACACCGGGAATGTGATAGACTTCTTTTCAAGGTGTGGACACTTTTATTGTTTATTGATTTATCAAAATAGCACATATATTACATAAAACACCAAATTAATTGCAAAATACTGAAGATGTAATTACGAACAAAATTAGACGAATTGTTTTTTTTAAGGCTGTGATAGGAAATGCAATCCGAATAATAACGACTAAACAACCAATATTCTAAAACTTTTCGAAATTGCTGATGACACCTGGACAGTATTTAGGGCAATTGACGCAAAAGCCTTGATGGATCAAAGATGAATGAATATGAGTACTCGTATGCGCATTTCTGTTTAATTCTACATGTTTTTTTTATTTTCACTCTGTTCAAATGTGATAATAATATATTTATTACATTTTAAAATCAACAAGATAATTAAAATAGTTGAAATATAATATTATAAGTAACAAGCTTGTAATCGGGTCTGAATGTCGAGGATTGGGATTGTGATCACTTTGAAAGCAGGCTTTGCTTTGTTATTTTAAGATTTCTAATTAATCGAAACGTGGAGAGTGTTAACATACCTTATTTTGACAAAAAAAATGGGAAGTTAACTTTGAACTACTTAACACCTTGCGTCAAGGGCAGATTAAGTTCTCCCTAAATCTACCTTCTTTCGGTAGTCTTTGCAGAAACACTCTTGCAACTCGTGTGGAAGAGATTTGAACTTTACAAGTGCATTCATACTGCAGAGTCCTAAATTGAAGCTCGTACCTGTAACAGACACAAAGCCGCTCAAATCAAGTCGTTCCTGCATTACGAAATACCTCGTGAAATTTTAAGGGAATTGCTTTATGCTTTTCATAACGTTGATTCCCGTGTGCTAAACCTTGTGTTTGCTTTAGGGCATGCTGAGGGAGGTATTCAAGGGGGCACATTTTCTTAAAATAGGAAGAAAAAAGGCATTTTGAAAAAAGGTTTTTGTTTACGGAAGAACAGGTTTTTTTTAAACGAAATATTCCAGCATGGCCATGTATAGGATACAAATATTGGAGACATTTTTATAAATATTTAATATTACGAGATATTTGGGATCAATGTTTAGAGAGAATCAAAAATATATATTGGTTTCTGCGTGCAAGCGTTTGCTTTGTTCTAAAAGGAGAAGGAAATTTCAGATACCCAAAAATGCAGGGAGATGAGCGGGCGTTAAGGATTTATGGTCGGTTTAATAGAGAAATCAGTAATGAATGGGCGCACATTGGATGGTACCTACAAGAAATGGACGTTTTGGACACTCTAGAGAAGAA
This sequence comes from Hetaerina titia, assembly GCA_037158775.1. Classification (NCBI taxonomy): domain Eukaryota; kingdom Metazoa; phylum Arthropoda; class Insecta; order Odonata; family Calopterygidae; genus Hetaerina; species Hetaerina titia. Next base: position 47,885,785 of record CM073771.1, read on the forward strand.
AACTTGCTAGTAAATTTGTTGAGATAAAACGTTAAAGTTATAATATTTTTTAAAAATTTGCCCATGGAATATTATTGACGTGCCTCACCAAAAAGTACCTTAACTAGGCAGACATAGGCAATCAACAGACGGATGATGGTCGCAAATTCTGGTTTGATTAAAGAGATATTCCGTTTCTCTTCGCCAACATAGGTCGTACGAAAAATGAATTGCGGTTTTGGAGATTTATTTCCTTCCCGACTTAGACAGACACACATTCCCTAAACATCAAAAAGCTTCCAGAGAATGACGTCGTAAACGTATTTTCGTAGAATGGGTTGCGGTAGATATATGTAGGCCCTTTTTCTCCACGTTATGCTGTGTGAGGTGACCTAGAACCAAAACCATAAATCACTCCACCAATCATGGAAATAGATCATAGTTGTATGGTAGCTGTGTTTAGGAAAAATTAGTCTCTAGCATGCTTGAATAACATGATTGACACAGTTTTCAATTCATGAGAACAATAGCCAAACGACAGCATGGCTAAAAGACATTTGAGGAGATCTCTCAGTGTGAATTTATGGATTTCTAAAAGGGTTAAAGCAAATAGAACTATTTATTACATGTGATAACTGTCGAATATTCTTAAATTACCATGTTCAGGGTATTAATTGTTCTGTTAGTCAATGGAAGAATGAACAGCCTAAGTGTTTGAAATTGGCTTTATTAACATCGTGGACTGTGGCGCGTCGCGCACGACTACGAATGCCTGTGACATTGTATGTACGGTATTTCGTCATAACATCTTGTTCCTTTAAAGCCCCCAAAATTTCAGAGTGTAAGAGGACGTCTCGGTAGCTTAAATGGTTAAAGCACTCGGCCGGATATCGAGGGATCCGGGTTCGAATCCCGGTCAAGGCGAATGATTTTTACTCTCTGAAATGGTTGCATTATAATGCACACATAGCGGGTGACTCCGTTAAAGTTACTGTTGCAGTTTCTTGAAATTTGGTAATTTGCTTTGGCTGCGGTTAGTTAATACAGAGGTGAGAATATACTTTGTTTTCAAATGGAGTATTTTCTGACTAAACATTCAAGTTACGTTCAAACCCTCCAAATTCCACGCACCTAAAATAACCTCAATTGCTACAAGATTTGTCAAGAACAGATCGTCGGGAATACGTACGAAAAGTATCTTTATTTTACGTTCTCGCGTGCTTGTGAATGATGCATGACGATAAACGCAGCTTACGAAACGATGAATGGATAAGATTTTCGCGCCAAACGTTTCGTTCATAAAAGTAAACGACGTGAATTCAAATTCTTTGGCCTTCTTTTAGTTTTAATTTTCTTCGCATGAGCTTCGTCTGCGTATCCAACGTCGACGCTGCGGCAGGCTTAACTTTTCCCTCCCAGAATCCTCCCACCCTGCACGTGTCTCGTGCGGCTGAAACCTAAAGCGTTCAACTCCCCCTTTGTATTACGCCTATGGTGCGATGGAAATGTGTCCCTGTGGGGCATACTCCCTCGGAATGTTATGTCGGTGAGACAAAAAGGTCGCTCCGAGGTGTGGCGCCCGAAGGCTCCATAATGGCAACACCGGACCGAATTCCCTTGGCGAGGTCGGAGAAAGGAGAAAATTTATATGAAAGAGGATCCCGGGATCTTGAACCGTAGCGCAGTAGGACGGAGGAAGAAGATAAAGCGGGGTGGGTTGAGAGGCAGAGGAAGGGGGGAAGAGATAAATATAAGGGAAGGGAGTAGGCGGAGAGAGAGCGGAGGGAGATTGAGCCATGCAGCTGGAGACAGCTGGGTGATGGAAAAACACCCGCGAATAATGGGCAAGTCACCAGCAGTATCACAGATGGGTGTCGAGGATTCTAATAAAACGAGAGGGGAAGAAGATGGGAGGAAATAGTGCCTGCCTTGGAATGATTTGGAGAGGATTTTGACGTTAAGGAGAAGTAAGGGATATTGATTGGAATTTAATTAGAGCAGTAAAAGGTGATAGGGAGAAGAAAGTTTGGGATTTGGGGCAAAAAATGTGTTGGTCTATGGGTGTGTTTGCGTGAACGGAAAGAAGCGAGGAAAAGATAGTAGACTCCGAATTGATTTCCTTTGAAATTGATAATTTTTCCGAAATCCTTTTGACTGATAGTCATTCCGTCTGATTAGGTGTCGAGTTCCTATCACGACTTGATACGGTTCGATTTTCGTATCTGACCATCCGATTTTATTCGACCTTCCCTCCCTCGAGCGCATTGGTCGACTTCCGCTTCAGTAAGACTTAGAGCTGAGGTTTTGTCGTCATTAAGAGAAAGTAGAACGGGAGTGTCGATTAAGTAAAGGACAGTTGATATCTAGAGACACACGTAAGACTTAACGGATTGAAGATAGAAGTGAGCAAAAGGATGAAAAAGGAAGTGAAATAAGAAGAAAGAAAAGAGATGGGATAGAGCAAAGTTAAAAGAGAGATGACAAAATCCAGCTCTGGTCATATTAATTCAAATGCTCCATATTTCAATGTTCGTCGAATTATAAGAGCGTTCTTCTAGAAGATTTTTCCTTCTTTATTTCTTAAGAAAACATACAAGAGGGTGTTTAGTTGATTGCTAGTACACTGACTACCAAGTCTTTGGGTCAGGGTTTGAGTGCTTACGGAGGTTACTGAATTTTTCAGTAGTATCCCGAACCCTATTTGAGTGCCATTTTGGAATACGCGGCATCTTTCCTTTTAACTAAGCGTTTCTTCCCAACCCTTCCCCTATCCATTGAACATTTTACCTGCATCAGCTATTCCTAACGGCAAAAATTACTTTGACGGGTTTATTGGGGTACCAGTTCGTTCTGGGAAATCAGAAGAGAAAGAGGATAGAGATAAGGCCTCCATAGCATCATTTATAGATTTCAAGCACTTTCATTCAGTCCTATATTCGGTAGGATTAGCATTAGATGAGTTTTAATCTCACCTATCAAACTAACCTCGGGTTTTTTTTAGCTGTAGAAGACTGAAGACATCACCAGTAGCGGCTTTACGGCCATCTCTATCAAGAGGGTGACGCAGGGCCTACGAAAATAACCTAGGAGTGGTGCAGCGGAACGCATCCAGAGCGCAGTGATGTGATAAAAAAGTCTGACCCATTATTCTCGATGATCTGATCACGAGAGTCAGATACAATCAGGCTAAAGTTTATATGGGACGCGGAATAGTCTGCGTAGATCCCTGATGGAGGAGAGAATGATGGTTCTGCGTCAGACCAGCCCTGGCGGGGAACAATCCAACAAATAGATACAAAATCTGTTTTTACAATACCAACACGTTGGGACGACTTCTTTTCAATTTGAAAGATGTAATTGAACCAAACCTTAAATGTGAAGTCTATAAACTCCGTTGTAATGACTGTGAGGGGTTCTATATTGGTCAAACGGGACGAAATTTTAATATTAGAGCCAAGGAGCATAGGGCCTGCCTTAGGAACAGAGACGATTCATCGGCTTTTGCCCGACACCTCTTGGAGTTGGGCCACGAGAGTGACTTCCATCCCGAGGTCCTTTACTGCCACCAGAAGGGACGGAAGTTGGACGCCTGGGAGCAGCGTACAATCGGACTGGCCAGGGATTCTAATGTCTTGCTCAACGACATCACCTTCTGCAACCAATCCCCGTTGCTGCTCGTGACTTTGCCTCCCCACCCCTACCACCCTCCTCTCTCTCCTTCCCTCCACAGTGTGTGACTATATATACTGGCATTTCCGGAAATAATCTTGTACCTGATGATGGCATAACAGCCGAAACCGGTCGTTTTATATTAAAAGTGTGGAAGTCACAAACTGCTTATTTCTTTCTAAATATGACGTCCTTTCACAAAACAAAAGATTCTACCTTCGATTTAATTTCTACTGCGAGTGTGACGCATAAAATGAAGCTTTATCTTAGATTGTCAGTTTAGTTCAAAACTGCTAGTCTGAACATCTACTTTAACAGCCGTTGCCTGAGACTTGGGTTAACTCCCAAGTATGTGAATATATCTACGAAGTCTTCATCGGAATCATCAAAAGTGGCAATCCGGACTGCAGAACGAGCTTGGGTCAAGGAGTTGAAGACCTGGTACGGAAGACGGGATTCCTTATCCCACTACCTGCCGTTCCTTCATGAGCTCCTTCTTCCCTCGGACAATACGGGATAACAACTGTAGGGTCACACTCGGAGATAGCAAAAATGCCACTTGCCACCCTCGGCGTCTAGGTAACAATTAGTTAAACTCAATTGCATGCACTTTTACTAACCTCCTGCGTGTTGTGTCAAAACCCTTCCCGCATGCCCGCATTGGAATGCCATTAACCAATGTATTGCTGTTTACAGTATTGTTTGCTCTGCTTCTGGTACCCTAAATTTCCCTTTCTATCCCTTGTACCTCTCCGTGGGTGTGCCCTCCTTACACCTGCAGCGTTGGGCCAGGTTCCTCACCTTGAGTGGGAAGGAGTTTTGTGTGGAACGTTTTTGTGGTGGTGGTAATTCGCCTGGCTACTTGCTAGAAACTAGCTTGCACGTTCGTGATAAATTTCTTGCTGCATCCTAGGGTAAAATTATTTGTTGTAGTTAAGCGTATGTACTTGCATGCTTGTGGAGTGAAGGGAGGTAGATGTGTGTTTGCATGCGCGTCGAATGATGGAATGTTACGATGAATGTGTGCACTGCTGTGGATTGGGGTTTGCATGTGTGTGTTGGTTTTGAATGTGGTATTTCTTTTTTCCTTTTTTGGGTGGTGACCTAACTCCCCCCGCCACACGCCCTTGCGGCGGCTGGCGGGGTATTATGTAGATATAGATGTATGAAGAAATTACCAGTTCTATCCACTACACTGAGTGGCAGTTCTTGGACGATTATGTAAGAAGACGTGTGAGTGATAATATCATCAAAATGCTAGCCGTAATTGACAAGAAAATCAAAACTCTCAGTGCTACCAGGTATCACAACTCTACATTTGATTCAATTGCTAAATTTAATTTCCATCCCCGTGTGGTGAATTTGTCTATACACACATTCTCAGATAAACATCAGCAGTTGCTTAATACATCTACATCTACATAATACCCCGCAAGCCGCCGCAAGGGCGTGTGGCGGGGGGTGTTAGGTCACCACCCAAAAAAGGAAAAAAGAAATACCACATTCAAAACCAACACACACATGCAAACCCCAATCCACAGCAGTGCACACATTCATCGTAACATCCCATCATTCGACGCGCATGCAAACACACATCTACCTCCCTTCACTCCACAAGCATGCAAGTACATACGCTTAACTACAACAAATAATTTTACCCTAGGATGCAGCAAGAAATTTATCACGAACGTGCAAGCTAGTTTCTAGCAAGTAGCCAGGCGAAGCACCACCACCACAAGAACGTTCCACCCAAAACCCTCTCCCACCCAAGGTGAGGAATCTGGCCCAACGCTGCAGGTGGGAGGAGGGCACACCCACGGAGAGGGACAAGGGATGGAAGGGGAAATTTAGGGTACCAGAAGCAGAGAAAACAATACTGGAAACATATGTATATAATGTATGTGTATATGTATGTATGTATATGTGTAATAAAGGTCTCAAGTACGCTCCGAGACCTAACCTATCACCCAAAATCCTCAGTGATCTTGTTACGGACTGTGAAATTTCCCTGTGTAATGAACCGCTTAGTCTTAAATACTCACTATCCTCGACCATATCCAAATGTGCGTCATTGGGGATGAACATTAATCCCAATGATAACTACTGGAGGACTACCAAAGTAGTGATTAATAGCATTAAAGAGTGTATAAAGCGGGAGAATCTTACCTTCACCCGCAGTGACAAGGGAAATAGCCTAGTAATTTTAGATAAGACAGGCTACATTACGAAATGTCGTAATTTCATTTGTGACAACAACTGTGAACTGTTATTAAGGGATCCGACATCTGTGTACCAGAAGCAAGTGAAAGATCATCTCTACAACTGCCATTTCCTAATGGCAGAGAAAGAAAAATTTTCCCTCATCAACATGAATCCCCTGCCACCTAGGTTCTATGGCCTGCTTAAAACTCACAAGGCTAATAATCCCATTAGACCTGTAGTTGCTCATATAACATCCCCACCGCATAAGTTAGCATACAAGTTAAATACTCTCTTCCGCACTATGTCAACTTTTTCCCCCAGATTTGGAATCAAGAACTCCATTGAACTTTCACGAACCCTAGAGCCCCCCTTTTACTTCCTCCTAAGTCCACTCTGGTCTCTTTTGATGTGTCCAACCTTTTCACTAATGTACCTGTTGACCAAGCCATTAAAGCAGCAGAAAAGTTTTTAGATAATTCAGACGCTGCCATCGGACTTTTAAATTTAATACGACTATGTACCAGCCAAAACTATTTCTCATTTGAGCACAATGCATACCGCCAGAACGAGGGATTAGCGATGGGTTGCCCTCTTTCACCCGTTTTAGCGGACATATTCATGGACGACTGGGAGAGACGCCTTTTTAATTCTAACAATGCTCTACTTAAAAACGTTTTTTACTGGTACCGATATGTGGACGACATTGTATGTTTATGGACGGGTAGCAGACGACAGCTAGATTGTTTCCTATCCTTTTTAAATAACCTCGACCAAAATATAAAAATAACTGCAGAAATCGGTGGATCATCAATAATTTTTTTGGATTTAACTATCTCCTTACAAGGAAATAAGCACAAGTTTTCTATTTACAGGAAACCTACATTTACGGATGCAATAATACCTAGTGATTCGTGCCATCCGCATTCCCATAAACACGCTTCGTTCCATTCCATGAACCATCGACTAATAAATATTCCCTTAGACCAAACTGGTTTTAGCCTGGAACTAAGTACCATTAAACAAATTACCCTTAATACCGGGTATGATTGCCAAGTAATTGATAAAATCCTAAATAGCAAGTTGAAAAGTCTAGCTGCCTCACAATCTTGCTCCCTGCTACCTGCCCAAGCAGCCAAGAAAACAAAATGGTTCAAATTACCCTTGATAGGCTCCATTTCATACAGGGTATCTAACGTCATTCCTAGAGATAAATACAAAATCTGTTTTTACAATAGCAACACGTTGGGACGACTTCTTTTCAATTCGAAAGATATAATTGAACCAAACCTTAAATGCGAAGTCTATAAACTCCGTTGTAATGACTGTGAGGGGTTCTATATTGGTCAAACGGGATGAAATTTTAATATTAGAGCCAAGGAGCATAGGGCCTGCCTTAGGAACAGAGACGATTCATCGGCTTTTGCCCGACACCTCTTGGAGTTGGGCCACGAGAGTGACTTCCATCCCGAGGTCCTTTACTGCCACCAGAAGGGACGGAAGTTGGACGCCTGGGAGCAGCGTACAATCGGACTGGCCAGGGATTCTAATGTCTTGCTCAACGACATCACCTTCTGCAACCAATCCCCGTTGCTGCTCGTGACTTTGCCTCCCCACCCCTACCACCCTCCTCTCTCTCCTTCCCTCCACAGTGTGTGACTATATATACTGGCATTTCCGGAAATAATCTTGTACCTGATGATGGCATAACAGCCGAAACCGGTCGTTTTATATTAAAAGTGTGGAAGTCACAAAGTGCTTATTTCTTTCTAAATATGACTTCCTTCCACAAAACAAAAGCTTCTACCTTCGATTAAATAAGGAAGGAAGGTTAGGTTGGTGATTCAGACATGGAAAATCGAAACGGGCTGTAGAGTTTGTGATATGCTGATGTATAAATATAATTTCCGTATTTTTCATACTGGTCATGTTGATAAGGATAATTTTAGGCTATCAAGATATTGAAGGCTGATAGTTTTGTACGATATGGTTCAATGAATATTATTCTGCTATAGTCTTGATATACTACGATACTGCCCCATATGCGTACCATGTGGTTGATATTGCAAAAAATCCATATTCAAAGTATATCAATGTCCAAAATATTGAACATTGAGAACACTGAGTTTCGATCATCGATATGGAACATGAGTATATCTTAGCATAGACGAAATTCAGTACCATGTTGAAGTACATCTACATCTACATAATACCCCGCAAGCCGCCGCAAGGGCGTGTGGCGGGGGGTGTTAGGTCACCACCCAAAAAAGGAAAAAGAAATACCGCATTCAAAACCAACACACACATGCAAACCCCAATCCACAGCAGTGCACACATTCATCGTAACATCCCATCATTCGACGCGCATGCAAACACACATCTACATCCCTTCACTCCACAAGCATGCAAGTACATACGCTTAACTACAACAAATAATTTTACCCCAGGATGCAGCAAGAAAATTAATCACGAACGTGCAAGCTAGTTTCTAGCAAGTAGCCAGGCGAAGCACCACCACCACAAAAACGTTCCGCACAAAAATCTCTCCTACTCAAGACGAGGAATTCGGCCCAACGCTGCAGGTGGGAGGAGGGCACACCCACGGAGAGGGACAAGGGATGGAAGTGGAAATTTAGGGTAGCAAAAGAAGAGAAAACAATACTGTAAACAGCAATACATTACTTAATGGCATGCGGGAAGGGTTTTGACACAACACACAGGAGGTTAGTGAAAGTGCATGCAATTGAGTTTAACTAATTGTTACCTAGACGCCGAGGGTGGCAAGTGGCATTTTTGTTATCTCCGAGTGTGACCCTACAGTTGTTATCCCGTATTGTCCGTGGGAAGAAGGAGTCCTTGAGTCTGCTAGTCCTGGCATCTATTTCCCGAATTTTGTACACATGATCCAAGCGACCAATGTATGTTGGAGCGCGAATAATTTTCGAGACCTCGGTGCTGAAACATGCGGATCTGAATTTATTTAGTAAGTTTAACCTAGCATTGAGTCGTCTTTCTTCCTATGATTCCCATCCCAACTCCATAAGAATTTCAGTGACGCTTTTCGTTTTATCGTAGATTCAGTATCGCAATATTTATTTTATGTATAAAGGCTCGATAATTAATATTTCAAGAGTCTAAACGAGAAGATAGAGGGTGAAGTAGGGCTGAGAGATTGGTGGCAAATCCGCGCACAGGAAATGATGGATGGGATCACTCTGGTTATCATTTTTGACCACAATCGTCCCTTCCATTGAGACTCCGATAATATCTCTCCGATAGAGAATTCCTGTGATTACAACGACGGTAGTGAGGGCCAAGGCGACGGTGGCAGTGAAAGTCATAAATTTTGAACGGCAAAGGGAAATTTCCCTCTTTGATGGATTTTTTTTTTACCGTAATGTTTGCCCAACTCCGTATTTTAAATATATTTATCTTTATATTTTGAGCGTTTCCCACTCCGCGTTTTTTCCTATATTTTTAAATGTGTTTACAATGAAATCCCTTTAAAAGTTTCGCAACTGGATTAATTAAACGATCATGCTGTAAGCTATTTGAGCATTCTTTTTTTACTAACATATGTTATTATTTGTCAAGTGTAAATATTAGGTATATTATACATGATTTCCAGAGCCTATTAGCTCCTTATAAGGATAATTTATATATTTTAGTCCATTCATGGTAAATAGATGTCAGATTAATTCAACATTTTTTTAATAGCATTAAAGTGTTCTGGCGATTCAATGTGAAATTAAGAAATCTTGCATTGAAACGAATCTCATGATTTACCCTAATTTTTTAGTCCAGTTACAAAACATAAAGCTGAAATCTCTGGGATTTATAATTACCAGTCTGAGAATTGGTTTGTAGTACCTCCTGTAATCTGCCAGTCTTGTCATTTCCCCCATAGCTTTCTGTCCCAAAATTTTCCATTACCTGTTACTTTTACTCGTAGTTTATCCTTTGTCATCCTCTCTAATTCTACCACTATATTTTATTAGTTATTTGCCCTCTTCAGTGAATTATCATACCTGAGTATGTCTTGAATTAGTTTCATTTCTCTTCTATTAGGAGTCATCCATAAGCTTCTATCTTTAATTACTCTTTGGATCAAAATTAGTCAATAGAATTTTCACTGCAGCTTACTCCACTATGCCGACACTTCTAAAATGTTTTCCTTTCAATGCTGCTGTTTTGATACTGGTTCCCGATCAAGAACTCTATTTAACAGTACTTCAAATTTTCATTAATAGTAATCGAATAATGATAACATGCGTGCATTCCTAATTTATTTGAATTATATATGAGTAGTGCCTTATCAAAGCAAGTAGCTCGTGAACTGCAGTTGATTTACCAGAAGTTAGATCATGGTATTTATGTATTCAACATATTATAAATTAGTATTTTTATTATTTTAATATCAAAATCTAGCTGACAGTCAATAAATAGGCAACCAAATTTTATGTAGTAAGTATAATTTTTCCTTAATTTAAATTTCCGTGATAGCTTTCTCACAGGAGATAAAATTTGTTTTTTTTATATTTATTGCTCCTCTCAGAGCGAATCAGCAATCACCATACAAGTGTTTTGTGGAAAAAAACTGACAAATAATGAGTATTCCCCGCTTTATTCCGATGTTTTCGTTCGTGTTTACCATAAGATTTCTGGAAAACAGTTACACAACGAAAGCACTCGCAAATATTTGCCACTCTTAATTGAAATGGATATTCTATTTCCGGGCGACTCGATTATTTTGCTCAGATGGAGAAACTATCTAAATAACCGAAAAACTGCTCAGTAAAAAAATCCCCCCTGGGGATGGCTGCGATGGTGCAACTGAACTTTTTACACTCCGTGATTGAAAAGGCACAGCACGTGAGAGAGGAAGCGAAATGGACCAAGCGAATAAATATGTGTTTGCTCTTATGAAATCGCCCGGTTACATTTTAAATTGTGAACTGAAGCAGCAACTTTTCGGGAGTCAATTTTTTACTGCAATACTCCGAATAGGCTCGGACTCCTAAGATATTCTTAAGAATATGTCTTTTTCACCTAATTCAACCCTTTTGGTGGAATCCCATGGAGGTTTTCTCAGCTTTCGATGCATATCAAAGTATTGGAGCTAAAATAAATGTTTCGGCGGAAAATATGAGATTCGGATTGACTGACTATCGCAACATAATTATGGTTTCTAAAACACGGGTATAACCCTGGAATTAATGTTGTACAAAGCTAACAACCAAATATTCTAAGGCTATAGATCGAAGAGTTTTGACGAAAATCAAGAGCTTTGCTGTAGTTAAAATCACATAATATTCCGCAAATAATTACCTGTTGTTTACCCTAGACTGTGCGACATCAAAGTTAATAGCCTTGCTATTACTTTGGAAATTGCTTATATTAACGAATTAAATATGTAAGATATATAACGTATATAATATATATACGTAATTAAATACGTAATATATAACGTATAAAACATAATATATACGAAATTGATAACAAACAGAAAATTAACTCATTCACGTAAATCTGTACTTTAAAATTATGTTATATCTTAAATTCCAGTAGTCAAAACCAGAATTTACCTTTCTGGCAGGTACAAAGAATTTCGCCACACTATGGTACAAAAGATCTTTACAAAAGCAATGCATATTCACTTTCAAAGTCTCGACTTTATCCCGTTCTTTTTAGAATATGAACATTTTTCTCGCAAAGCGCAAAATAAAATCGCATCTTTAAGAATTAAATTGGTCTTAATTAAAAAGTAATGCTTTCATTTTTCTGCATACAACATTCAAATATATACGACCAAAGGCAGCCGTTCACCAGAAGTGTTGATTAACCCTTAAAAAACACATCATTCCGACATACAGCGCTGTAAAAGTCCAAATCTAGCAAGTATTTCTAACTACGACAATGATTTAACGGAAAGTAAGAAGGTCGTGTAGTGAAACGAAAAAGTAAAATGGAAGAGCACGTAGTTACTTACGAGGGTAACCCCAAAAGTAAGGTCTCCAATTTTTTATAAATAGAAAACCATTTATTTTCCATGATATATATATACATCATTTTAAAGATTGATCAATTATCTATTTTTCTACGTAATCGCCATTTCGGTCGATGTATTTTTGTAAACGCTGTGACAGTTTTTGTATACCCATGTCGTACCAGCTCGCCGCCATGTCCTTGAGGAAACGTTAAACTTCATCTTTCAGCTCTTGGTCGGAGCTGAATTGCCTTCCGGCCAAATGTTCTTTCAACTTAGGGAACAGATGAAAGTCGCTGGGGGCCAAGTCCGGACGATAGGGTGGGTGGTTGACAATCTCCCAACCAAAGTCTTGCAGGAGAGCGACGGTTTGGCGGACATGTGGGCGAGCGTTGTTGTGGAGAATGCATACGTCTTTGCTCAATATTCCTCTTCTTCAGTTAAAATCCTGGGGATGGTGCTTCAAGGAACATCAGTAACAAAAATTCATGGTTTATGCAGCGTGATCCGCCGATCATTACAAATGGTTTCCTCAACCTTCGCGACAGTCTCATCAGAAATTGAAGATCGCCACGGTCTTTTGTTCATCGTGAATTTCAGTACGACCGGATGTAAATTCTCTACACCACGCACGAACGTTAAATTTCACACATTTCATTGCTTGGGGGACGGAAAACAATTTGGCTCGATTATCGCAGTCTGACAAGCGTTCCTTTCTTGCCCATGAAGTCCTTCCATTCTCCCGAACCTAAACCCGCTCCACTGTGCTCTCGAACTTCCTCCCTCTGAATTATTAAAGGGTAGTAAGTCCCCACGGTCGAAAACTTTTTCTGCGGCTGTCCGTTCAAAGAGAAAAACTTCCAAAGCCACCCGTAAGTCTCGTATTTCCCTCTTGTTTTTAACGGTTCATTTCGTTCGGGCCTCCTGATATTCTAAAAATATTACTACGCATGGCGTCATTCCTACTGGAAGCCCATACCATTTTAATGTGAAAAAAAACATCTTTAAAATTAATTACGCAACATCTAGTTCTATGCAGATGGATGTGATATTGATGGCGCTATCAAGCTAAAAAGCTATCATTTATATTTAATAAAAACATTATACATACATATATATAATACTATGGAAGATATTGAATATTTCTCGAAATCTGCTAGTGAATCAGTTTGACAGTTTCAAGGATAATACTTGTTTATTAAATACGGAAATATTGATAAAATGAAATTGAAATGAAATACTCATGGAACTGAGCCAACTCTTCCTCACCAAAAATTCTTTCCGATTCAACGAGAAAATATATTTGTAAATAAAAGGTACTGCAATGAACACACGAATGGCTCCTGCATACGCCAATCTTTTTATGGGTAAACTTGAGGAAAACTTTCTACAGCAACAAACCCTGAAACCACTCTTCTATATTGATGACATTTTCCTCCTTTGGTCCCACAGACGCTCATCCTTCATTACCTCTCTCAACCCCTCCTCCTCGGTATCTTTCAGTTCATCTATATCTGACTCGAATATCACTTTCCTAGATATTGGCATTCATATCCAGAACAATAAGTTTAACACCTCAGTTCGAATTAAACCTACCGACAACCAAAATTTTCTCCATTTGAATAGCTGCCACCCATCGCACACAAAACGCTCCATCCCCTTCTCACTCTCAGTCCGTGGCCTCCGTCTCTGCAACAACACCCCCTCCAAACGGAAATACATAGACCGGCTACACGACTATCTCAGAGAAAGTGGCTACCCTGTAAAACTACTGAAGAGTAAAATTCTCAAACCGTCAACCCAATACACTCCTTTCCCCAAACCAAACCGCCCAAAATGCCCTAAACGTATAACAACTTTCTTTATCCCACCCTTCTTCCCACAAAATTAAACATATAATCCGTGAACTCTTCCCAATTATTAACAACAGTCAATTCAAATCACTTTTACTCCCACATTGTTCCTCCGTTTCGTTTAAACCCCCCCAAACTTGTGAGACATCTTCAAGTCGACAAAACAATCTGCGAGCACTCCTATCTCTTCCCTGCCCCTGTCCCCAGCATACAACCCCCCACGCTACAAATGCTGCCATCTCGTAAGACCCTCCACCTCCCTTACTACCAACTCCCAATCCAACGCCACCTGCACCTCAAAAAACATTACACATCGCTTCTCCTGTAACTTCTGTCCTACCTTCTACGTGGGTGAATGAACGACCACCATTTCCCTCCGCATGAATAACCACCACTATTCCGTCAAATCTCCCACCATCCTTGATTATCCCATCCCTACTTAAACTGCTTTCCGCAACCAATCTTTCGATGACTGCTTTTCTTTTTCGGTGATTGAAACCTTTCCCAAATCTTCAAGTAGCAAAGAGGTGAGAAACCGCGAGATGGCGCATATCTGGGTGCTCCAGTTATTTAAACCCCCCGGGATGAACCAAGCCCACTGAATGCATCCAATAGCTGCATACATTTCCACTCTACCCCCTTTTCCGTTTCATATTGGTCCCTTATCTTTCTTCCCCTCACCCTTCGCCCGCACTTGTCAACTCCGCTCTTCCCCGAGAACGCCATTCTGATGACGACAGTCGTGCCGTCAAAACGTGAACTACATATGAGTGCCCTTTCTTTGTGTCTCTACATTTTAAATATTCTATATCTGTGTTTATGTATTTGTGCATCACCGAAGAGATGTATATTAAGGTAGTCCTTATGTTTCAACTTTCTAGGAGTTTAACTCCCATCCGCAAAGCGTGTTTCAATTAATAAAAAACGATGTGTCCAAAAATTAAACTCAATCGAATAACTGCGAGGTGATCCTCATCCATCATGAAGTTTTGAAACTTTTGCTCAGAAAGCCATATATTTCACATAAGTTTTTTAGTTATTTTATTTTTGGAATATTTGCTTTGTCATTTGTTATTTTGTCAGTTTTTTATTATCAATTACGAAAGGACATTAATGCGAATCGGAGTATAACATACAATATCTTCCATCGCATGTAGTACTAAGTTTACATAAAAAATCACTAAATATTAGCCGAATGAATTATGTCATGTGGTATATCATTTGAGATAAATTTATGCTATTCTTTTGGTTTGCGTCCTGTATTTATTTTGAAACAAGTATGATAATTGATTTCTTAATTATCGTTTCAGAACTGTTTGTGCTGCTGGTATAATTAACTTTTTTGAAATTTTGTTTTTAGACTCGTAAAAGGGCGTCAACTTCTTAAGGTTGTTCGGCACACAAGTTAAGAAAAGATTTTAATGTCACTCTTATTGGCTACATTTAAAACATTGGCTACAAATAAAACTGTTGGAGCAATTCCAAATCTTCCTTCAAACAGACAATTTTGAAGCGTCTTTTTCTACAGCCTGTAAATACGAGGCATATTCATGAAGCGAGATTCGTTTGCTTATATTTAAATGTTGGCGCTTCAGAACACAGCTTTACTGCTGCAGTACCATCTGCTGATTCATTGAGAAGCTATTGCAGCTTTTGTTTTGCTTTAGAAATTTTTTGGCTATTCGTGCATTCAAATAGCAATGTCCGCGACCTTTTTACAGAAGTGTTAAACATTAACATTATGATTAGGGTAGGTAAATGTTCTTTGTTCGTTTTAAGCAAAGATTTATTACATTCCGTTATTGTAAGTGCAATGGGTATGCCTTTAGAAATAAATATATTGATGGTGAGTTGAAGCAATGCATGAAACTACTACGAAATATTTGTCACTGCCAAAAATTCAATTTAGTTTTCATTTCTCAATGACGGAGTTCTTTTCAGCTTTTTTTAATTCCACTCATGAAAGAGACAGAATTTAGATACATTTTTTTCAGACAAACAAACAAAATGAACTCTTTCAGCTGAAAAGTAATTTCTCACGAAAGAGACACAACATTCACGTCATCTCCCACGCATCAAAATAACCCTTATTAGCCCTTGTTTCTGAACTGAATTTGGAATTCTGGGGAGATGAGTTTTCACTCTTCTTCCATTTTACGAAACTCAACGGAGAGGAGGAAGCGACGCTCAGAATTTTCAGAATTTACACCACGCTCGTGTTTTACGCAAATGCATGTTGACACAAGACCGTCAAAATGTTAAACTCTCGCCTTTCATCGTGCATGAAGTCGTGCCCGAGTTACGACGCCGTGGACGATAAGGGGATCTCATGCGGGAGTGTAAAATATGGACTCGCGTCGATTCTAGGAAAACGCACTAGGAAATAAATATAACCTTTTTCCACAAAAAATTGGAGAAATAAACTGGGAACGTATCGAAAATCATCAATTTTGGTCAAACGTATTCGTTGGCATCTTTAAAATCTCCAAACTTGAGATGTGTCGTTCCTGAACGATTCGTTCAAATAGGGACGAATCAATCAGAGGAGCGAGTGAAACCAAATCCGCGGATTGGTAAAATCCCATGCCAAATGGATTGAAAGGATGCATATAGCCAGAGGAATCGAAAGAACAAAAGGACTAACATGAACAAGAGGGTTCGAAAAAAGAAATGAATTCGAATCCCCTAAAGGAATGAAAGGGGAATATAAAATAAGTTACATCATCATACGGAGAAGGAGATTAATTTTCATTTTGCCGTGGTTACTTATTAAGTCGTAAAACGTAATTATTGACGATTGTCGAGGTAACTATCGAAATGGCTATATTATAGGCAATCTCCATAACAAATAGATACCCAAATTGAAAAAAATTATTATTATGAAGGACCTTTATATTTCTAAGTAAAATAAGATAAGCAAAATTTAGTCACTGAAATAAATATGGTATTTCTCATTCATCCTATTTATGTATGTAAAAGAAACGGAGATAGGTCCTTCACATCTGTACCCAAAATTCTTTCCTTTTGTGTAGCTATAAGTTACACACTCTTATACCTCCCCACCTACATATAACACTATAATCTGAGCCAAGACAACGAACTATACCCTTACATCAATAGCCGCCATCCATTACATTCAGAACGCTCCATATACCTTTCTCACTCTCCGTCCAAGGCCTCCGTCTTTGCAACAACAGCCCCTTCTATTATCTTCCCAAATTATTGAACAATAAAATCCTCAAAAATTCGACCCAATACACTCCTCTCCCCAAACCAAACCGCCCAAAATGCCCTAACCTAATCACCACTTCCTTCCCCTGAACCCACCAAATCAAACATATAATCCGTGAACTTTTCCCAATTACTTATAACAGTCATTCCACAGGATTTTATTCCCACATTGTCTCTCAGCTTCGTTTAAACGCTCATAGAAGTTGCGAGATATCTTCAAGTCCACAAGACCACCTCCACGCACTTAGCTTCAAAAAACATTAAATACCGCCTCTCCTTTAACCTATGTAGTGCCTTCATCTTGGGTGAATGAACGATCACCCTTTTTCTGAATGAATAACCACCGCTACTCAACTAAATCTCCCATCTTCCTCATTTATCCCATCCCGACCCACACTGCTTTCCACAACCAATCTTTTTATTGCTTCTTCTCTGTTTCGGTTATTAAAATCCTTCATGAGTCTGCAAGCAGAAAGGAGGTGAGAACCCACGATATGGCGCATATTTGGGTGCTTCCGTCATTTAAACCTCCCGGACTGAACTCAGCCCACTGAATCTATCCAATAGCCGCCTACATTTCCCTACCCTCTTCCTGCGTTTCCTATTGGTCCCATGCCTTTCCTCCCTTCACCCTTCCCTCGCACAACATATTCACTCTGCTCTTCTCTGAGAATAGCATTCATTTGTATTAGCAGATTTCGTATTTGAATATGTATTTGGCCAATGTGGTCCATCTCTTCTTCTGGCTATGTGTGCCATGAAACGTACTGTTCCTATTCTCTATCATGCTATATGCTTTCTAACCGACTGTCCTTCCTCCTTTTTTGTATTGTCTATTTCTCCTTTGGTGGGTGAAACAGCTCCCTAAAGTCATCTCTTGGTCAAGGAGTCGGAGCACCTGGGCGCTTTAAAAACATCGTAGATCTCAGTGTAAATTACGTTTCCTCGTAAAGCGTCCGCCCGGCAAGTGGAAAGTTCGGTGCTCAAATCCCGGATAAGGACATATTTTTACATTTGTGATCTGCTCAAATCCGCCTTCCCCACCTTTCCTGTGTTCGTCTTTTATGTGTTTTCCTATTCCTGTGTGTGAAGTAATATATATGTATATATATGTAGATATTTATGTATATATATATATACATACACACACACATATATAAATATATATATATATAATATAACGAATAGTCGCATAACAAAAGGAATACAATAACCGGAAGGAGAATGGGGGCAAGTGTAAGCATTAAAATCCTAGAAAAAGAGAAAGTAAGACTTTAATCAATAAAAATATTATAAAATTGAAGAAACTAGAAAAAGAACTCCAAGGGATGGGAAATATACTTACTGGGTGACTTTTTGGAGACCTTGGATTTTCTCAACGCCTGCCTATCTATTTTCCAAGCCTAGAATGAGTTTCTCTATCTAAAGAATTGATAGGTACGATCGGTAAATTACGAAAACGTTAGCTCAAAATTTGCGTTTTTTGTTCGAACAAGTCGAGCAAAGAACCCAATCCTAACGCAGTCCCAGGGTTTTTTTCCTTCCACTCTGTTCTGGATAAGTCTTGGGCCCTTCCTTGTCTCCGCCGACGAAAATCAGGTCACCCTGTTGGTCTAGGGACAAAAAAAAAGGAACGATCGAAGTGGGGAAGGACGTGGAATGCAAGGGCCCTTTTTTAACGTTACAATGCCCGGGGGGTTGTAAAGAAAAAGGGGCGGGCGAAAGGTTACGGGATCCGTGGACCACAGGGAACATAATAGAGGGGGAATGCGAAGGAGAGAGGGGAGCGAAGGGAATAATGAAAGAAGGGATGAGACTATGGTCTCGGTACTTCTATCCCCAGGAAGTTGTTGGGTAAGAAGAACGCAAGGAGAAAAAGTAAAAATAACGAAAACATGAAGGACAGATAGTAATAAGAAGTTTGTCTAGCTCGAAGCGACAGGTCTTGTCGGTATTTGGTCTCCCACTGGTGGGAACGATTTTGAGAGAAGGGTCTGAAGGAAGTAAAGTTCCTTGGCAACCAACACTTGATTCGACAATTGGAGGAATTCAGTGTCAGGAGTGAGGGAGTGGTTAGCAAAAGCAGAAAGGGAACTCTCACTCACTCGAAACTTGTGACTTCGTCCGAATCAGCGAATTACACACCCATTCTATAAAGTTTCCATCTCCATGGATACTGCCCTGAATCAATACTGCGCTAACTTTCGTCGAGTTTAATTTTTTTTGTTGCGTAATGTCTGGGTCATACGATCGCACTAATCTTCATCTAAAATTTAGATGTCTTTAGAATGCTACACATAAGATTCTTGCTGACAAGAATCTCGTTCAATATTGTGCTTCTAAAATATATCATGTAAACAATATTTTTTATATAAACAGTTTATATCATGTGTACAGTATACAATAAATATATAACAATAATAAATTATACACAATTCTGGATAAAGTGAATACATTATTATCAAGAAAATATTTTTGATATCTTATTGGCTATATAACGATACGCATGGAATGATTTTCTTAATCTTTCAATGTGAATAGTGATTAAACCGGATATATTTCATATCTCCATTATCATAGTTCGTCTTTATCTGATTATTTATCCTTGCAGTAGATACAGAAACCAATTGCCACTTTTTCTACTTCTTCACTGCCCCTTTTCGTTGTCCCTCTATTCATTTTACTAGTGTATATGCCTTTTCAGGTCACCCATTAACTTGAATATTATTTCCTCTCTTTTCTTCTCTTGTTCAATCAAGCCTTTAATAATCTTCTTAACTATCTCCTCATGTCCTATCCAGTATACTTTTATCATTCTAATTGCTCTTTAAAGTGTTTTCTTTTCTTTGATCTTTTCCAAAAGTTCCTTATTTGTTACACTATCTTTCCAGCTGGTATTCAAGATACGAGGCATGTTCATAAAGTAAGGCCCGTTTGGTCACAGGAAAAAATATACTCATATGAAACACATTTTATTGGCACTTTTAGTTAGCTACAAACCTAATTCACTTATCTACATAATCGCCGTTCACTTCTAAGCATTTTTCGTACCACTGCACCAGCTTCTTTAACCCCTCTGCATAGAAACTCGCCGCCTGAGGGTTGAACCAATCGACAACGCCATTCTTGAGTTCCTCTTCGGTTTCGAAACGTTGTCCACCGAACCACTGTTTCAAGTGAAGAAGAAGTAGTCGCTGGGTGTAAGGTCAGGACTGTACGGTGGGTGGTTTAAAGAGTTCCCGACGACTCAAAAACTCCATCCATCCTCTACTACATATACAGGTATTATATCGCATTCTAAAGCTTTAATGTTCTTTTCCTCAGTTTTTCTTAGTGTTCTCGCCCTTGTGCCGAGCAGAAATATACGTACGCCTCGCACAATGCATTTCCTTATTCACTCGTAGAAATTCTTGGAAGCAGCATGGAATCTTCACCATTCAATTTGCGTTTCTTCAATATACCGTGAATTAAATGTTTCACCACTATCAGAACAAAATACACTGTTTTATGTGATGTTTATTTTCAAACTAAGCGTTTCACAATTTCTTTCCAGTGTATTTACCCTTCTAGTGCAGCCGGCATTTGGACAGCAAATCCATACCATGAGCGATTCTGACACACTTTTTCCTTATCCCGTTAATATCTATGTCTGAAACAGTCAATTGAGATTTTTTCATTTGTGATAATATTGGCGATAGAATGTATCCTCCTTTAAGTCTTTTTCCTCGTTCCATTCTCCAGGACTTCCCGCAACCCTCTGGTGTTCTAAAAAATTTCAGAGAGCTTTTGTTCCTTCTATTGCTATTGCATAGTCACTAAGAAGTGTCACAGGCATACTAAATCACACGATCTCACCGGATATGATGTCTCCGGGTAAACAAGGAATATGATGATTGACTTATTCCTTTGACTAAGTCTTTTCCTGACTGTCTTCACTTATTGCATCTCTTCTTCCTTTCTTAAAATCTCTTTTTCCTCTAAAACTATCCCTCTAGCTGGAATTCAGCGTTGGCAATGAATATACAATAATAGCCGATGGCATTACGGTACGAGTTGGTGATACACCCACCATGAAACTTAAAAATTGAATACACTAATAGTTTCAGCCGTTAAAAAAAATAAATATACATACGGGTTTATAACTGTAGGTAGGCGAAGCAATAATTAAGTTTTAATCATAAGTAAATCAGTGCGACTTCACCAAATTTGTAGGAAATTCCTAAAATATAAGTTAAGCCATTTTCATATTTTGTTGAAATGTGTCCAATCAACCGCATTTGGAGGCGAAAAAATTATTTGGCTTTGAAAAGAATTATTGGACAGGGTCTTAGTATCCAATTTGGGAATTATTTTTTGTGTTTCTTTTATAAATAAATTACTATCGTTGTTGGTTTAATGGCTAATGGCAGTGCGTTTTGTATTTTATGCTCAGAAACAAAATACAATTTCGTAACAAAGTTTTACGCAATATCAAAACTGAGCTGTCATCTTTGTAGCAGTCATTTTAACTTTTCTCTGATGATTATTAAATAGACATAGCTTTCATTTACTGTTACTTTCTTTGATATGTAATAGTATACCAAGCATCATCTTCTATTGAAATATTTGCTTGATTATACCCATCGGTAGTTTACATGGAATTTTACCAGTTGTTTAAATAAAATTCACCACACTTTGTTCCCGTTAAGCACCTACTAAAGCATGGAAAACGGAATTTGACTTTGGGAGTGTATATTTGACTTGACTTTGGAAAGATATCTTTATGCATTTGTTTCATTTCTCAAATCAGAGTAAGCCTGAGACGGAATGATAGAATCGCTCAAAGAGGGAGAGGAAACTACGCTACATCACCACAAATCGAAGAGTTAATAAAGAACTTCGTTTTATTTTATAACAAGTACACTACTAAAGAGTTTTATGAAATAATTTACACTGATCTAACATGAATAAAATTATTATTTTCACGACTTAACATATGATTCATTGTCAAAAGCGAAAGTAGGAGAGTATTTTCAGAAACCTATTTTCAACTTGATGAAAAGTAATGCATAACGTATAGGTGTCATGGGTTCAAATTTTTTAACATCAGCTCAGTCAGCTATTTTAAGCAAATGGATAAAAGTAACATATAAAATGGTTTTACTAAATTAATTGATGAGGAATATTTACATTAAGTAAATGGAAAAGGAAATTATCGCTCCTAAAATAACATGGAAAAAATGCTAACTTTAAGCATTTAGCAGATGCATAAAATGAAAGCTTTTTCAAAGTAGATTTATATGGTATAACTAAGCAAATATTTAAGCTTATTAACGTTATACCGTCCGCATAGTCTATTTGATGAAGAATATATGCTGCTTCCAGGAATGTAAGCTTTTTGTTTTCCTTGCTATTTACAACATTTCCTATATTTAAATATTCAAAAATCATATGCCAATATTCAGTAAAGCATGATTAAATTCGGCAAGGTTTACTTTCCGCACGTAATTAGATACACGATATATATCCTCATATTAATGTTCTTCAAGTTCGGATAAATATTACTCATGTGAGGTGAATTCACAATTTTATTTACAATAAACCTTACTTTTACATTTCCAATGGGCAACCTTGGAAGCAAGTGTTTGTCGACACCTTTAGGCATCCAAGTTTATTTGAGTTTCAGGGATTTTTGTGTATTCCTACGCTCAGATTCGTCTATTTTTAGCCTGGTTTAGTGATGAGAGTGGAGGATATTTGGTTCGTTTATTTGTGACCGCAGTCTCCACAAAATCCTAATGCTAAACAAACGCGACGGGATCAGAACTCGAAGGAGTGAGCAGAAGACCAACAGAATAACGCCGATCTGCTTGTCTTTTCTTAAAACCGCAAGAGGTTATTGATCAAACAGTAGTGGTTCATAACAGCCATGATGCGCCTTTAGTGGCTGAGTGTTGAAGTTATTATGATAAGTCCGACATTTTAGTTTGTTTAGTTAAGAAAATAACTTGTGTTGCTTGCATAAAATCCTTTTACCTAGTGAAAGAGGAATTCGTTCAGGAATTAGCCCTGTATTGGCACTGAAATATTTAAAAATTACCTTGTTCGAGTAAAGTCTTAATTTGAATATATTTATGCATTAACGTTTTGAACGATATTTCAAATATACTCTTGTTGGGATTATCCGTATTATTGTAATTTCGACAGGGTACATACATTTCAAATTAGATTTAAATATACTGTTCCATTATCTTCCCCAAAACTGATCACTTGTATTAAATTTGAGAACTATACGTGTTTACTCCTACGCTTGCATGCAAGGTAACGCTCTTCAACCAAATGAGAGATATTATTTCAGCATATCGTTATAAGTCCCCCGACGCAGTGATACAAGTGACCTTAGCCTGTAGAACAGCCTGTCAGATGTCCTTATTGCTCTACAATACTGGTGCGACACTTGACAATTAGAATTAAATATAAAATAGTGCCTAGTCATACTTTTTTGGAAAAAGAGCAATTCCTACCAGAACGTCTACTGCATCGGGAACACCGAAATGGAATATGTAGGCTCAATTAAATACCTAGGCGTTACCCGTACTCACGAAGTCTCTTGGGTGAAATACATATGGGGAATAAGTGGAAAAGCTAACAAAAATTAGGATTTATCAGAAGAGTACTTGGTAAATGTGATGAAAGGGTCAAAGGGAAATGTTATCTGTTATTGGTTAGGCCTCATTTAGAATATCCTGCAAGTATATGGGGTTCTCACGAAGTTGGATTTATTGCCGAATTGGATCGCGTGCAGCGTAGAAAAGCTAGATTTTGTAAAACATTGTTATGATAAACTTGGTAGCGCATCCAAAATATTACAGCAGCTAGGCTGGGAATTACCCACGGTTAAATTACAGATTGAAGCTCCTGTATAAATTGAAAATGTATCATTACCCCCGTCGTAATACGATTGGAAAGATCATGACAACAAGATTGGTGAGATTAAGTGTACAAAAGATAGATTCAAGGTGCAATTATTTACACGAAAATTAAGGGATAAGAATATAATTGTTCGACCGTAGAAGAGTCATGTTCGGGTAAAATTATTCTGGTGTTTATTAACACCCTGGCACACACCCTAGTGTTGGCTTGTAGAGTATAAAATGGAACTTTTATTAGGTAATCTACCGTAGGTATCTATCTAATCTAATTTAAGGTAGGTTTTTGGATGGACACAACTATCAAATAAATATAGAGTATATAAATAAATATAAAAAATAAAAGAGGAAGGAAAATGTTATCAATTATAGGGCCCATAATAGTGGTTAAAGGGTTTGTTTGTGGAGAAAGGCATGTTCGAGTTTTCCCATAAAAAGAGTGGCGTATGCAGGAGCCATACGCGAGCCCATTGCAGTGCCTTCAGTTTGTAAGTAAATTTTTTAGTTAACTTTGAATGCTGTTTTAGTGAGGACGAGTTGCGTCAGTTCCATGAGTAATCTTTGGACGTAGTGTGTGGTGTGGCTCGTAAGGGAAGGATTAGGTGGAGAAAGAATAGATATATCTTTGAATGAGAGACCTTCTTTGGGGCCAAAATTCGATAGGAAAGAAAGAATTTAATTCTGATATGAAGGTTTAGAACCTTGGGGCAGAGGAGCATAGCAAGAAAGGTCGTTTAATTGGCGTGATACCTCAGCGTCGTAGTATTTTTTTTCTGGCACGACGATGGATGATCCTTTGTCCGCCGTCTTGACTATTATATTTTTGTTGGTCGCTAAACGTCTCAGAGCTTGTCTCTCAAGGTAAGGATATTTAGTGGCAAGATTTCTATTGAACGGTTGATATGGAGTCTTTTAGCTACGTTTTCTGAGGCTGTTTCTGAAGAGTTCCAAGGACAAGGTTGGGATTTCCATTGAGAATTCCAACGTAGATTCATGCAGAAGTGCCGGTGACGATGCTAACGTGTTTGGTTCTAGGGGTGGGGAAGAAGGAGAGGTATTTACTTAGTAGCAAAAGCTTGATTTTGTCGAGAGACACGACCCTAAGGTTCACTACTCTTACTTTGTTTTCGGCTTGGGGTGTAGGGTGTTTTGTCGTTGGGTCTTTTGGTTGGCGCATGGGGAAAACGGGTGTTTTGCACGAAGGATGTGGTAGGTTGCAAAGGGTGGCAAGATCCAGTTTTGAAATAAATAAGAGTGGAGTTTCGGGTGGGGGTTGTTTTAGGGACAAGGAAAGTTCCACGCGGAAGAAAGACCGGGTAAGAGTGGAGAGTTTTTTAAGGAGGCCTTCATATCGGACGGACGTGCCGTCGAAATATCAAAATTTGCCATACATTATCAAAATGCCGTTATCAGGGGAAGAGCGGAGAGGTTGTTTGGGGGTCGGGCGAGGATAGCATAAAAGTACTGTGAAATAAAATACTTAAAGCAAGGCTTTTTTTCTAGTTTTTTTTCGCAAATACATTATATTATTCACTTCAGAAATACTCTAGGGCATTTAACCTAGGATATTTTAGACGAATTAGACTCTCTTTCTAACTTTCGTTTGTTTCTCGTGATTGTAGTTAAAAAAAATATTAATTGTTTCTGTTCGACGACGGTTTCGTCAAATTAATGGCCAAAAAAATTGATTAGACTCGTGAAAGTTGCTCATAGAGACATTCCAGCGATACATAAACAACTGATTAACCTCACTCCGTCTCCTCCCTATTGAAGCGTAAAACAGGAGATTTTTGACATAACTATTGCTCAAATATCCAAACGCCGGTTTGAATGGAGCGTGTCATTTTCTTCCATGGGAATTTTCCTTAAAGGTTTCGATGGGAGTGACCTTCCAGCGGTCCCCTTCCATCCACCTGTCGCGTTCCACTATCTCACTTTTGCCCTCTCTCTCTCTCTCTCTCTATCCAGGTCGGCAATTTGACCCAGTCCTTCATTCAAGAGTTCCCGACGCAGCCATTATGAAGGACTTGGAAAGAGAAAAAAGTCAGAGGAGTCTTGAGGGGATTAGTCTTCTTTAAGGGGCGACATTTCGACCGAGAGGTATAGTTTCTAGTTTTTTCACAAGTAAATCATATTTTTTACTTCAGAAACACCCTAGAGCACTAGAGTATAAAGTGGTGACGATTTCCTTGCCTATCACTGTTAATCGGACAGTACTAACCCCTAATCCCTTTGGCCTTCGAAAATACTTTTTTGTCGACCAAGATAGCAAAAGATTCTTTCAAATTCCAAGGTTTTGGTATCTCTTCTTGACTTGGGAATTTTACATATTCATTTTTGGTTGCCTGAATAATCCCGCTCATTATAAAATATAAAAACTTAAGTGAACATAACCCGATATTTTTTACCAAAAGAAAACATCTACCTTGTGCTAGCGGTGCTGGGAATAAGAACACGAAGTTGCAAATCAAACTGGGAAAACTAAAACTGAAAGCGATTTTATTACACTAAAGATGTTAATAATGTTAAATCAAACTTAAGAAACAACTAAATCTATTTAACTAACTAAAATAAAGCTGTCGTAACTAATGAGATGTAAACGAACTGATGAAAATAAACAAATATGCAACAACAGAAAAATAAAAAACGCAAAATACAACATGGATTAAAATATTCCAAATTATTAAAAAACCAATTAATTGAACATTAACTTAATGCTTGGCTTCTCTATAAAATGTCTTTTAAAAGATATTAAAATTAAAATAAGCACGCACAAAGACAATTTTATCAGTTAAATCTAAATGAACAAACCCACAACTACCGAAAAAATAAAAATTATAAAAAATGAATAAACTCTAGTGAATATTTATTATTCTAATATTACCATTACCAATTTACCTTTTGATGCACATTTTGGAAAAGACACAGACCGAAAACTGAGAAATTCCTTTACGATTCTTAACTGAGTGCAACCGAACAACAGAAAATGTGACAAAACATTCAATTTCATTAACTTATTTCCCTTCTTTATTAATTTCAACATTTATGTTTTTTCCTACTCTCTTCTTGTATTCCTAAAGTTATCTTTTGTTTTCAGCCTTCAAAATCACATTTATAAACAAAATGCTCACAACCACCTGACGACACTCCACCTGCCACACGCAACCGAGCAGTCTGAGGTATACAGGTTGCTGATTGGTCACTTATCCCTCCAATGACTCCTACTTTACGTTAGACAGTTGTTAATTCTACTAAGTTTTCGCTCTCGAACGACTTCTAAAAATCTAAAAAAACATAAAATTACATCTTTGTGGTATTATATTTTAATCTTAATTAATGACTTTCTTACTGCAATGGAATGGAACGTGCCTCTCCCCTTCCTAAGCCAAAACCGATCGTCCCTTAAGCAATCCTTTGCTCTCATATTCTTGCTAATTGTCCTAAGTACCACTTTAGCTATGTACGTAATCGGAGTTATTGTTATATAGTCCTCACATATTCCAGGCCTTACATTTTTTGGAATAGAAATTAACGCTAATCTTGGGAAGTCTTCTGGCCAAATTCCTCCCTCATAAACGCAACGAATTAGTCCATAAAAACACTTCCTCTTACCTTTTCCTAACCCTCTAAGTAGGTTCGTGGGAATATTGTATATGCTCACGGAATTATTTTATTTCGCTACTGAACTCCAACATTCTTTGCTTAGTCCCTTGACGTGTTTCACAATCTTATCACTAGCTTCAGTCTACATAATTATTTATTATTATATTTCATATTACTAACGCATATTATAATCGTACCAGTACTCTCAAACCCTTATTTGGCTTATTTTTTTAATTGGCAAGTATTAAAAAAAACCCACACAATGCTAATTGCAAATGTTTCGTACTTTTTAAACGGTACAATTTATATATTTTTTTATTTTGGGCCATTCTTTTTTGCAAGGGCTTTCTTGTTTCAACCCTTCCTCTCATTTTAAGTTTCATTAAGATACAGCCTCCCTCCTCTCCTTCATATGTATATATGTTAACCTGTATGCATTACATTACATTACATTCAATAAATGCTTACAGGTTTTACAAAATCTTTTTGCTAAGATATCATATTGGATTTAAATAGTTTTTTTTTATTATTAAAAGAGTATTTTTACTGAAATAAATTTACATTTTCATGAATGTTAATTTTCTATTTTAGTAATACAGTGAATTGGAACAAACAATTTGATACTAATTTAATTAATCAATAAAGCAAAAAACAGTTATGAAGTGTCATTTTTATTACAGTTCATGTGATCAATGTGTTATTATATAATCAGACATATCTAATTCAAATTCGTTTTCATCAATAATGATGAATAACCCAGTCTTATGTAAAATTTCATATGAACTCCGTCTAATCCGTCCCCCCTACTCATTTTGCTGGTGTATGATGATCCACCACATCCTCTCCTCCCCTCCCGCTAACAATCTTTGTGTGATTTGAGGACGGTCCAATGGTGAGTGATTCGCGCCGTCACAGCGAGCGATTAGGAGGAATTTCAATTTTCCCTTCCTGCCGCAAGAGAGAACGTTGTTGCATATTTAATTCCTCCGTAAACCGAGAGGAAAAAATAGCAATCCCCCATATTAAGGTTAAATGAAAGAAGGGAACTAATGGTCTAAATTTTGCCCGAATAAAGACGATTTCCTTTTAACTATATAAATAGCACAGTCTCAGGCGTAAAATCCTGGAAATCCTTCATGATCACTGAAGACCCTTTTCTTTAACGCAGAGGTTATTTTTATTACGAATTAGGTTCCGTTGCAGCGTAACATCTTCAGGTGCCCCTATCCCCTATATTCTTTAAAAATATCGATTCCGGTGTTTCAAAACTTCCCACGCAAATACGGTTAATTTTATCGTCGGATATCATCAATATTGAAAAGCGATTTCTTTTCACTCGATTTGTTTTCCGATTATTCAATAATTGTATACTTTTTATGAAAAATTATTTTGAGATTACGGGTACGGGATTAGGGAAAGAGTTCAACTCTGACGAATTCAAAGAAAATGAAAAATTCGATTTTCCAATATTTTTACAAATGTGTCGTTCAATTTAACTCTTAAAAACTGAAGGAATTCCGCCAAGTTATTTCCTCAGTTTTATGTTGTCTAATGATCAATATAGTTTTATCATTTTCTTCTTGATAATTTGAAAGCTACAGTTAATGGACAATTGATGAATCCTATATGAATTACAACAATCAGAATAGGTTATTTGCAAGAGTCTTCTCATTTTCTTCGAAATTTGTAAGAAAAAGTAGAGAACGTGTCTTGTTCTACTTGTATCTTCACTTTATGTCAGCCAAATTCTCCGCCGCATAACATAGAAGCTATTATTAGTAGAGGAATGGGTCCCACGACTGATGACACACGGCGCACAAAAGACATTCTTGAGCTCGCAATATCTGTCATTACGATACGTGACGTACAAAGAAAAAACTATAGCTGATGGAAATATACTATCTCAAACTTTTACTTAATCCAGGGGATCTTTGTCGTCGGCTTGACTTAATTCATAAGATCTCTGTCTTATTGCATCGAATAAGTTAGCGCATTAATAGTCACATGTTTTTTTCAATAACTGCATAGATTTTAAAATTCAGCAGTTTTGAAATGGCACTATTTGTGACGCAATTCCAAACTATAGTTCATATTTATAAGTAAACATTCTTCAATATCTGGTTAAAATTTTATTGAAATGGACCAGCATATATCGTGGTTTTGAACGTGGTGTAAATTTGGATGGTAATTCCTTAGCACGGCACGTGTCATGGAACTTGATTCTTATACATATGTTTTGAATATCTTAATATGTAGCAGCTTAATTTAGATTATTTTGATGATCATATTATTGTTTTAAGTTTGAATGTGGCACTAGGGATTTGAGCAACATCTAAAAATGTTTATCTGCCCTTGAATTTTAATTATATTAATGTCATCCTAAAATTGATTCACTAAGTCAAGGATCAATTTTATGTTTGTTAGGTCTACTGATAATATCATATACCATTATCCTTGGAGTATTAAAACAATGCTCTTATGTACCTTGTCTTTCCATTAACTTCGCTGATATACATCTTAAAAAATACTTTTAGTGTTGCATAGCTTAAAAAATAATTTTTGTGTCATTTTAACACTTCCAACTTTTTAAATTAATGACCCAAATGTTTCATTTAAAAACAGAGCGGAAAAAAGTTCCGAGAATGGAGTACGAATCCTTTTTGTTATTCTACACAACATTTCAGTTGACCATGATCCGGGTTTTAACTTAAGGCATCTTATTCAGTAAAACAACATTTGTGTTCAGTCACATTAATTAATATATATTAACCATTTTATTTGAGCTAATTTATTTGTGGAGTATTTGGGATATGGGAACAGGGTTAAGGAAAATATTAATCAAGAAATGGAAGAGT
Organism: Hetaerina titia; assembly: GCA_037158775.1. Taxonomy (NCBI): domain Eukaryota; kingdom Metazoa; phylum Arthropoda; class Insecta; order Odonata; family Calopterygidae; genus Hetaerina; species Hetaerina titia. The sequence continues at coordinate 47,916,068 of CM073771.1, forward strand.
TTCCAAAGATATTTGAAGATTGAATATTAGCTTAAGAGATGCATGGAAACCATTAGCCCGGACAAATAATATTTTCGATAAGGTGATAACCATTTAAATAAATTGGACCTGGACGTGCGCAGCGGATTTTTAGTCTATTTTAGACTTTTATAATTCATAATTTAAGTTTGGTTTATACCTAGTATCAAAACTATTCTCTTCCCAACCATTTCCTCAATTCCCTAATAATCCTTTTCCCGTAGATTTTCTATTATCTGCCTATCGTTTTTCAACTTTAGTCCTTTCCGGTAATTATTTACCTCCATTTTTCTTCAGTCTTCGTTTAGTTACCTTCCACAGTAGTTGCTCAATTAATTACATTTATTTTCGTGTATCTTTCATGATCTTTAATCCTAAGTCACTCTTTGAAGAACTTCTTGAATTGTTCCCCTGAAAGATGCCATAACAATTAGAAGTCCGATAAGTTGGAGAGAGTGAATTAGGGAATTGAATCATTTAGTAAAAACCGACAGGGCTTGTTTTGAACTATACTCACACGGAACTATTTTTTAATGGTTCATAAAACAAAATGTTTGGGAACACCTCATGGAAGCATGGAGAAGTGCAAAACTTCCATAATATCATGACTTGATCAGTTTTCGAAATCCCATATTTCTGTGTTCCGTTTGCTCTTTTTTAGAGATTCGCCAGATACTTTCCAATTTATTTCGCATTTTCCTGTTTTCCTTTCTTAGATTAACAAAAAGGATCGCATGATGAGATGCTTTTTGTCCTACTACGTAACTTAAAGGCTTTTTATGGACGGAGATAATAGCTTAGCTCCGAAGACCTTAACCTATGAGCTTCATGCAACTTGGTGACGGTGTCCCTTAGTTGCTCTCTCCGTAGCTTAACTCAGGATATATTGGATATATTGTTCATCTATGTATACAAATTACCCCACAAGCGTGTTTGACAAGGTTTGAGATGTTGTGGCACAAGTGATCGTTGTACAAATATGTATTCATGCATACTTGTACATACGAGTATGAATCTATTTTTTCTCTCATACACAATGACACGTGCACCCACACACTATCCATCATTCCTTTATTCACAATAATTGATTATTGACTAAATTTTATATTAAATAAAATATATTTATGTGCTTGGTTATAATGCTGTCCCATGTGTATGTAGTCTCTTACCTTTCATACAACCTACCTGATGAAACCTACCTTCTATAAGGCTGACGAACGTATTTTTCTGATTTTCACAAGAAACACTTGGTTTTTCACACATAAAATGTTTTAATCACTACCTAGGTTTCGACGCTCAGCGTCGAAACCTAGCGTATAATTTCTGTTGAATGAGATATCATAAATATTGAAGGAATTTTTCGGTTGAATTTCACTTTAAGTAAGATCTGGTGCTTTCTCGGCGTATATGCTTCATGAAGGATTCGCGGGTCTTCCACCGGGTCAAGGGTACCATGTTGGCCGATGTTTCGATGTCCGACTCGTGTATCGTCCTCAGGGTAGATTAATTAAAATTGGCCATTTTCCACTAAATAAAATTTTAATGCGACCGGTTTCAATCTAACTACATTTACCAGAAGATGATGTGCATACATGTGCATCGAAACCGGTCGTATTATAATGCAACCATTTCAGAGAGTAAAAATCATTCGCCTTGACCGGGATTCGAACCCGGATCCCTCGATATCCGGACGAGTGCTTTAACCACTTAAGCTACCGAGACGTCCTCTCACACTCTGAAATTTTGGGGGCTTTAAAGGAACAAGATGTTATGACGAAATACCGTACATACAATGTCACAGGCATTCGTAGTCGTGCGCGACGCGCCACAGTCCACGATGTTAATAAAGCCAATTTCAAACACTCAGGCTGTTCATACCTTAGACGAATTTCAAGAAACTGTAACAGTAACTTTAACGGATAACGTAACTTTTACTCTCTGAAATGGTTGCATTATAATGCACACATAGCGGGTGACTCCGTTAAAGTTACTGTTACAGTTTCTTGAAATTCGAAACCGGTCGTATTAAAATTTTATTCTGTGGAAAATCTCCAATTTTAATCAATCATGATATTCCACCATATCACGCCTGAAACGTCCCTTTTTACTTGGGGTAGATGATTGCCACTCTGAGTTTGACCGTCTTATATTATTGAGCTCACGGGTCAGGCGACTTGTGATGAAGACAAGACGGTCAAATGCAGAGTGGCAATCATCTACCCTGGGGACGATGCACGAATTGGGCATCGAAATGTTAGCCAACATGGAACCCTTGTGATGTAGACAGCACAAGATGGGCATCGCCGGTCAACTTGGGACCCCTCACCCGGTGTAAGACCCAAGAATCCTTCATGATTTCACTTAAAGTTTATTACAGCATCGAGGTAGTATAACAATATTGATTTGAGGTATTTAAGGTTCAATTAAGTGTTCAATCTACAATTTCTATCAAAACCATCAGTCATTTAAATTTTATAAAACATATTTACCCCTTAAAACGTCAACTTTGGAGTGTTTTACATCGAATTTAATGATTTTTCATTATTTATTTAAGTTGTTATGAACAATATTTTCAGCTTTTACTACGACAACTCGAGCAAAGGGAACGTTTCTGTAAGATAGAATATGACGAAATGATTTAACCATATTCTATCAAAATTTATGCGTTCAAAATTATAGGGAACATAGCGAAGTTTCCCATGCATCTGAAAAAGTATTGAGTTACAAATATTATTCCCAGTTCGGAATAAATAAACTTCTCCGAAATATAAAAATAAACAAAGCTCCAGGTTCCGAAGACCTCCCTGATATCTGATAGATCACTGTCGGAACATGAAGAGGTCATTTAAAAATTAATTTATACAATTCGATAAAGAGACTCGAAGATGCTTATGAAGCCTCCTTGCAAGTATTATTTAAGAGGTTAAGGGAGGATTGATTCGTGACAACGATGGAATAGTCAAAGGACCGTGCTACTCTCTAGGAAAACGCCAAAAAGATTGGCTGCCCAGAAGAAAAACTCACAGACCCGTACTTTCCCTCTAAAGATATGCGGTCATATCAAACGCATAATGAAGCACTAATTTATATAAAAACCACAGTTATCAACCCGAAGGTTGATTTGATAGGTGAAAGCAGATCTCAGCTAGTGCTAACTCTAACAGCGAGCATATTCACAAATCAGGGTAATGGGGGCAGTTTTCACTCCACATGAAATATGAAGTAGAAGTTTTAAATGTTTTGTTGGGTGAATGTGTCTCACTTTACCAAAACGTTAACCCCTTTTGTGATGCTATTACGATTTCTAGTAACTTATTTTTTTTTAATATGTGAGTATATATAGCCTTCCTGCGGTATCCGAAAAACCACACGAGCGCCTCTGGGGTGCTCTTGGCTTCACCCAAGTTTGTCTTTGGAAAAGTTTCTTTAATTCATTAAATTATTAATAAATAACTATTATCTGAACTTATATTTATATTTTTTCATTTCATTGGGACTAGGGTCCTACGGAGAAATTATAAATGTAGATTTTTTTGCATAACCCCTGTTGCAATAACTTTTGTTTCGCCGAAGGATAAGTTTCTCAAAGGAAAATTAAAGTTTTTGCTTGAAATTTGCTCTATAAATTTTTATATTCAAATTTTGACGCTATTAATGAATAGTGCTGTACTTTATGCGTGTCAATATTAACAATCTTAACTGTTTGAAAGATTTATCAAACTTAAGACTTATTTCAGGGGACTTGTAAATCAGCTATAACAAACGGTCCATAGCGTCCAACCGGAACCAGTTGATGCAGTATGAGTGATAATGTATTCATGCTGACAAGTGCCACCATTTCCCCGCGTACTCCAAGGCCTTTGACTCGATATTTGCATTGTAAGTGATGAATCGATGGGCCCCACTTCACTTGGTTTTGTGCCAATCGAAGTGGTCTACAATAGACGAAGAGGTGTTGATAAATTGACCAATAACAGTCGTCCTTGACTCCCACCGGGACGCCGACCAAATCATCTCCTCATTTCTTTCGATTTACCGCGTGATAAATGACGTTGAGGCATCCGAAGGAGCTAATATCGAGTCAGATTGTTGGATAATTTAATCACTGGGTTCATTCGGTGACGAGCGATTAGGCTGATGAATGGGGATGAGTGAGACCAATCACCGCCGTCACTCCGCGGAAAGTTTCGAGGGCTCAGGAGGCCCATTGCGTGATACACAATGTTCTCCGCGAAATTAGGTTTTTCCACTCTCACGTATTCCAGCGGTAGAATCTCCACCATTTTAGTGGCCCTGTCGGCTCGGTAGCATTTTCACCGCGGTTGAAATACTACCAACCTCCAGGAGCAGCCTGGATCGGTTGGAGTACGTGAATCTCATGAAAATCCTCGGTCGGAAGTAGAAAATCTCGCCTAACGGGAAAACTCATCTGCTCTAACGATGTCCAAAAGTCGATAGGCCAGAAAGACTAGAAAAATTTTTTTAACTAAAAAAAGTGGCAAATAGGAAAAAAAGAAATTTTTTCTTATTTATTTTCCAATAAAATATTATTCAGGTAAAAATCTCTGGTTAAAACATAAATTTATTTTTCAAGCTACTTTAAATCGTAGTATCATTACCATAAAGATGAATATATTTTTGTAAAATAATGTACAACTACTTGTATTCCCTCCCGATAAGACATTTTAACTTTTTGTGTTAAAACGTGATAAGAAAAGAAACCAAAGAGGAAAGATAAAATTAAATAGAAGGACTTGTCGCTTCTAATGTGAAGTCATATTTTTGGGAACATTGACTTGATGCAAATTGCTGAACGTACTAGCGCAAGGGATAAGTTGGCCTCTGTATGATTATGGAATATTCTTCCCAGCTTACTAATATGGTCGTCTAAGGTAAGCATAACTTAGTCAGATGCAAGAAATAGTAAAAAACAGTTGTGCATATGTCGCACAAAAGTATCAGCGATTCTGAATAAAACAAAAGGCTGCCAGAAAGAGAAATAGATGAATCAATGCCATAGTTAATTTTTTCCTGAGCTGATTTTTCTAGAATAACAAACGTGATTGCCAGCATCCAGCTGATTATTATTTTTGAAGAACATAGAAAAGAAAACCGCTGTAATAGAAGCTAGAAATATCGGCTTAATTTGATGAAAAATACTTTACTGTGTAGGTTATTAACATGTCAACTTTAATTTGGCTGATTTTATCATCGCATGGTTTTGTTTCCCTTTCTAGAGCCGGGGGAAATATTTGGAATGATCTGCTAGTCCAATAATCCGTCAATTTTATCGTTAGACTTCTGAATAACACATGGGCATAGATTCTTGCGTTCCTCTCCTGACTTTAATTAAGCTGTTATTGAAGCTAATATAAATCCTTCTACTTAATGAAAAAGTATTAATTAAGGTTTATGATTCTTTTAACTCGATGATTTTAATCTGCCCCTGTTAATCAATTTTTGAAGTCATTAATAACGTTGCGAAAAATTAACGAGGCAAATGATGAAATAAATTTTTACGATTTATAAATGGCGTAGTTGTTCAACTATTTTCCAAATTTTTCCATTTATAAAAGATTAAGTAGTGAAATCGATCTGCCATCATTACAAAAATTAATTGAGATAATGTCTTCCCTATATTTTTTAATTGCGGGACTCGGCCCTAGGGGCCGTGTGTCGTACCCTGCAGCGGGGGAAGCAAGGCTTCCGCGGTCTTCATCCCACGAAACCCTTGCGGGGGAGTAATAACTTACATAACATAATAAATAAATATAATAAATTAGAAAGCATTAAGCGAGAGATGGAAAGAGGTTATACAGATGTCTTAGGTCTCTGCGAGGTGAGATGAAAGGATAGCGGGGATTACTGGAGTGATAATAATAGAATAATATACAGCGGCGGGGACAAGAGCCAAAGAGGGGATGCCGTAATATTAAATAAAGGAGTAGGAAGAAGCGTAGTCAACATAGAGAAAGCAACTGATAAAATTTCACTCGTAGAGATTAAAACAGAGACGACGAACTTGGTCATTGTTCAGGTATACATGCCACCGAGTAACCACAAGGAGGAAGAAGTCGATAGGATGTACGATGAGTTAGAGCATATAATCGCGCGTGCTCCTGCAGGGAAACATTTGATAGTGATGGGGGATTGGAATGCGACGGTAGGGGAAGGAAGAGATGGTGGTGGGGTGGGGGACTATAGGTTAGGCACGAGGAATGAACGCGGGGAGAAAGCGATTGAATTATGCAGGAGACAGGGGTTAGTCATCACCAACACATGGTTTAGACACCACAAAAGGCGTAGGTATACATGGAAAATACCAGGTGACTCAGAAAGGTATCAGTTAAATTATATTATGGTTAGGCACAGGTTTAGGAACGGTGTGATAAATTCGCACAGTATCCCAGGAGCGGAAGCGGACTCTGACCACAATTTAGTTGTTATGAAATGGAACGTCCGTTTCAAGAAGATAAGGCAAGGGCCGCGGGTTAGGAAATGGAATGTAGAAGCATTAAATGGCTTAAAGAGGAAGGAGTACCAGTAGGCTGTGGAGGAAATAATAGATGACGGTAAAGAACTGATTGATATCGAAGAAAAATGGGAATATATCATGCAAGGGATATCGGAAGCACTTTAGACACTATAGGATCCGTTAACGGGAAAAGGATAAGGAAACTATGGGTAACGGATGAGATGATTGCCAAGATGGATGAGAGAAGAAGATGGAAAAATGTAAGCACAGAGTCAGGCAAAATGAAGTACAAAGAGTTAGGCAATAATTTGAGAAGGGCCAAAAATAAAGCAAAAGAAGAATGGTGGAAAACGCAATGCGAGGATATGGGAAGTTTACAGAAGAAGGGTGAAATTGGTGCGCTATACAGCAAGGTTAAGTTATTATCGGTAAGTAATAAGGCAAAATCTGTGCTAACAGTTAGATAAGTGGGGTAAGATAATAGTTGAACCCAGAAAAATCCAAGAGAGATGGAAGGAATATATAGAAACACAGATTGATAGAGAACTTACGCAAGGCAACTAAGACTAGGTTGGATATAGAGAAGGAACATGACGTAGAAGAAGATAGCTTAGGTCCGGGCATACTCGACGATGAAATAGAAAGGGCATTAAGGGAGATGAAAACAATTAAGGCCGTGGGGATGGACAACATTCCTCTGGAACTGTTGAAATGTTTAGGAATATGTGGGAAGGAGACTTTATATGGACTGATTCATAGTATCTATGAGGAAGGAATTTGGCCGGAAGATTTTTTGAAATCGGTGATAGTTTCTATTCAAAAAAAGGCGAAGACTACATCATGTGAGGATTACAGAACAATAAGTTTGATATCCCACGCAGCTAAAGTTAATCTCAGTCCCCTGTATTCGGAAATTCCATGCGTATGTTTATAGTTCACATTAGCATATTACCCTGACCATAACGAAGACTAAGGTAATATGGCCAACATTTTCTCGATATAGATTTCAATGTTTGATATAATCACAAATTTCTTGTTACAGTCTAATTTTCTTCGTATTTCTCACATGAAACTTTCATTATTATCCGTGCAACAGATAAATGTACGTTCTTTCTTTCACTATTGATTGTTATTATTTTATTTTGGTCTAAAAACCAAATTATGGCCACTAAAATAATATAATGACAATTTTTAACATTGTATGTGTGTTTTTCGTGGAACATTGGGTCACTAGATAAATGATAGACTGTATTTCTAAGGTGACTTTTTAATGGATATTTTTAGAGCCCTCTACATAATGTTGGAACTGAAGTTTAAAGAAAGTTTTTTAAGAAAAGTGAGAAGGAAATTTATTCGGGGGAATCCCTCCATTTGTAGCGACAGTGACCAACACACAAATTCAAGCGCCCTGATGGGTTACATTATTAGCGAAGGCGGAGCTTACCTGATACTAAGCTCAAATGTGTGAGAAATTCAAACATCGTAGTTATAGGAGGGGGGGTTATGCTCTGCTGCTTGGAGTTTTACAACTAAAATGGTTCCCCGAAAAATCTCATAGCTTGTCCTACCAGCAGGCATGTTAGCAATCATAGATTAAGGAGCTTAGATAAATGTTTCCTGTTAAAGGCAGTACCAAACGCCAATCAGGTCGGAAAGCCACTGTATTCCTTTTTAGTTGATTTCTTTCAGTCAAATGTGGAACATACAGGTATATCGTTGCAATACAATTAATCTGATTACTAGATGCTTTAAAAGAAATTTAGGGTTAAGATAGTCCCTGAAATGATATCATAGTAATTATTTTAAGTAGGAAATCATATAATGTCCTTAAATACCAATAATAATTTTCATTCTATAACATAGGACTTTCTATTGCTAATATTTTAATATTCTGCTATTTCAAAGGTCATATGAGTAATGAAAAAGAAGTATTTTGCTTAGCTGCAAATTCTTTTTTAAAATTTCATGTCTTGAATTAATTTTGTATTAATAATATGCTTAAGACCTATAACATGTCATATTATATAAACGTGATTGCTCTATAGATTTTTAATAAAAAATTGTCATCATTTACCCTAAGATATGAATATTTAAAAGTTTTATATCAATAGTCTATTCGAGGAAGCTAGTATTAACCAAGCAGGAGGGAAGACCAGTTAGTACCATAACCAGGAAAACGCTTTCTCAAAAAATGAGAAAGACGATATGACAAGGGTGTAAAAGCTAAGGGAAAATTTCACCTCTGGGACGGGCGTGATGCCTTACTAAAGAAGGCACAGAATAGAAAGAAATATTTGAAAATGTAGGGTGAGAAATAAACAAGGAAATGTGTACGTGTGTGCGCGCCGGCGCGTCCGTTGCTTTGTGCTCGGTCTAAAGGGGTTAGAACCAGGAACCTAGGGAAATTTATTCGGTGAAATATTGAAGAGTTTCAATTCTGAAGAAATGTGGCGAAGGGAATGTTCGGGTAGGGGAGTGGAGGACTAAGCGGACAAATAAAGGGAAGGAAGGAGATAAGCGGATAAATATTTCAGCGTTGGGAACGGGACGCGAATCTGGTTGCAAAAGGGGGGCTGCGGATTGGACGTGAAAAGCCGTCGATGATGACCCTTTGTCGGAAGAAATATAAAGGCTGGGACCGATGGAACTTCGAAGAGGGCGCAGAATAGGGGAGAGATGGAGAAGGGTGAGCATACACGAGCGGAGATTGTTTTGTTGACGTGCCGGGAAATGAACACTGCTCTAGATCACCTTCAATGATGGATAAAAGGACGTATATTGTGGATACTATCGGTTCTTCCTGCGTAAGAGGACCAAACTCAGGTTGGGGAAATGCCCAACATTACAACTTTGAGATGTATGAATAACTGCGGTGGTGGCAACGGTTGAGAGGGGGTAGAAAGTGCACATTTACGATTCACATTCCTAACTGCTACGACTGGTAGCAGCCATGAGAACGCATTCAGGTACCGCGGACAAACACCGTATTGCTAGGAGATAAGAGTTAATGTAAGAGGACAGGAAACAGATGAAGGGAAGACAACAGTAAGTAAATACACAGGATATATGTGATTTTGACACTATAGGAACCGTTAACGGGAAAAGGATAAGGAAACCATAGGTAACGGATGAGATGATTGCCAAGATGGATGAGAGAAGAAGATGGAAAAATGTAAGCACAGAGTCAGGCAAAATGAACTACAAAGAGTTAAACAATAAATTGAGAAGGGCCACAAATAAAGCAAAAGAAGAATGGTGGAAAACGCATTGCGAGGATATGGAGAGTTTACAGTGGAAGGGGGAAATTGGTGCGCTATACAACAAGGTTAAGTTATTATCGGGAAGTAAGAAGGCAAGATCTGTACTAACAGTTAAAGATAAGTGGGTTTAGATAAGAGTTGAACCATAAAAATCCAAGAGAGGTGGGAGGAATATATAGAAACGCCGTATGGTAGAGAACATAGGCAAGGCAACTTAGACAAGGTTGGACATAGAGAAGGAACATGACGTAGAAGAAGATAGCTTAGGTAGAGGCATACTCAACGATGAAATAGAAAGGGCATTAAAGGAGATGAATCTAAATACGTCCGTGGGGGGGACAACATTCCTGTGGAACCGTTGAAATGTTTAGGAAAATGTGGGAAGGAGACTCTATATGGACTGATTCATTGTATCTATTAGGAAGGAATCTGGCCGGAAGATTTTGTGAGACCAAAGTTAGTTCCTATTCCGAAAAAGGTAAAGGCTACATCATGTGAGGATTACAGAACCATTAGTTTGATATCCCACGCAGCTAAAGTTATTCTCAGAATCATCAACAAAAGGATAGAGAGTAAGGCAAATGATTACTTAGGGGATGATCAGTTTGGGTTTAGGAAGGGTAGAGATACGCGTGATGCCATTGCAACAATGAGATCAATAATTGAGAGGAATATAAAATACAATCAGGATGTATTTACCTGTTACGTAGATTTCGAAAAAGAATTTGATAGAGTAGATTGGGAAAAATAGATGCGTGTATTGCAGAAAATAGGAATGGATTGGAGGGACAGGAGACTGATCCGCAACCTGTACATGTCTCAAACTGCTCAGGTGAGAGTGGGGAACGGAGAGTCCGGATGGGCAGTGCTAGGAAGAGATGCAAGGGATGGTTGCCCATTGTCACCGGTGCTATTCAGCGTACATGTGGAGGAAATGATTAATGCGGCATGGGATATGTAAGATTTAGTGTTTTCCCGGCGTACGATTCTGGTGAAGTCTTCGCGGGTTTTCCACGGGGTCAGGGTGTCAGCGGCCGACGTTTCAATGGCTAACTCCGCCATCGTCCTCAGGGCATTGATACCGGGTCATCAAATTTTCCATCTTATATACTCTTCCTCAGGTCCCTTCTGATTGGCTGTTGCTCCCATTCTCTCTCATTCTTCCCGCCTTTATTTTTTTTAAGTATGGGTTTCCATGATTGACTGAGAGCGTATCCTGTGTCTCGGTTGAAGGTTTTATTTTCGAGGCGGATTTCTATCGCCTCCTTTGTCAGACGGTCCCAGTAACCGTTTGTTCTGCTAATTAGTTTAGCGTCATCAAATGGAATGCGGTGGTCTTGAATGATACTGTGCTCTGCAACAGCCGACTTCTCTGGGTGGATGAGTTTAATGCATCTCTTATGCTCTTTGACCCGTGTTTCTATGGTGCGGCCTGTTTCTCCGACGTAAGCCTCTCCGCACTCGCAAGGGATGCGATAAACTCCCGTGGTCTTGAATCCCATCTGATCTTTTACTCGGACGAGATGACGTCTTAGTTTGTTCGGTGGCTTGTGGATTGTGTGTATTTGGCGTTTTCTCAATATTCTTGAGAGTTTTCCCGCGATGGTGGAGATGTACGGAATGCTGGCTCGGGCAAAGGGTTTTTCCTTCTCTTCGGGGGTTTCGAACAAGCCATCCGGAAACTCCCGGGGGACACAGCGGAGGAGATAAGGAATGAAGTCACTTTGGTTCTTAAAAAGGCCGTCGTGCCCAAGCCGAACATCTCCAGGGAAGAACAGCGCGCTCTGCGCGGCCAACGAAAAAACATGAATCTCGCCATTTTACCAGCAGACAAAGGGAACGCCACTGTGGTGATGAATAAGGAAGATTACCACAAAAAATCCACGACATACTCCAGGACTTGGCTTATAGAACCCTACCCCGGGACCCGACGGATAGCAGAGTGAGGAAGACGATCGCTTTGATTAAGAGAGCGGGAATTTCTGACGGAGAGAGGAGGAACCTCATACCATAGGCCCCTGTGCCTCCCCGACTGTACGGATTGCCGAAGGTACACAAGAAGGAAGTCCCCTTGAGACCCATTGTGAGTGCCATTGGCTCTTCCACTTATCATCTGGCAAGGTACCTTACCGGAATTCTCGCACCTTTCGTGGGGGGATGTGAACACCATATAAAGAACTCTGCCGAGTTCGTCAGAATCCTTCGTGACATCCGACTGGACCCGACGGACATCTTAGTGAGCCTTGACGTCGTTTCCCTGTTCACACGGGCCCCTCTGAAGGAAACTCTTCAGCTTCTGGAGGCCCGCTTCGACAGGAAAGTCATCAGCCTTTTCCACCATGTGCTTACGTCAACATATTTCCTTCACAACGGGAACTTCTTCGAACAAACAGATGGCGTCGCAATGGGTTCACCCCTCTCGCCAGCGATTGCCAACTTCTTCATGGAAGATTTTGAGGAGAAGGCCCTCTCATCCGCAAGGCAGAAACCGAAGCATTTCTACTGCTATGTGGACGACACCTTTATTGTTTGGCCACACGAAACCGAGACGCTCAACGAATTCCTAACCCATATGAACCACCAACACCCAAATATCAAATTCACCATGGAGATGGAGCAAAACCACAGCCTACCCTTCCTTAATATCCAGATCCACCGCAAGGAAGACGGAACTCTGGGACACCAGGTGTATCGGAAGCCGACACACACGGATTTATACCTAAACGGGCAGAGTCACCACCATCCTTCCCCGCGGAGAGCAGTCTTATCCACCCTCGTCCACAGAGCCCGATCCATCGCAGACTCGGAGAGCTTGCCTTCGGAACTCGAACACCTTAAGAAGACGTTCCGCCAGAATGGATATAACGAAAGGGATATCCGACGGGCCCTAAAACGATTCTCAAACGAAGCCCACCCGAAGGAGGCCCACGAAGAAAACCACCTTGCCCCAGAAAGGAACCCCGAAGAGAAGGAAAAACCCTTTGCCCGAGCCTGCATTCCGTACATCTCCACCATCGCGGGAAAACTCTCAAGAATATTGAGAAAACGCCAAATACACACAATCCACAAGCCACCGAACAAACTAAGACGTCATCTCGTCCGAGTAAAAATCAGATGGGATTCAAGACCACGGGAGTTTATCGCATCCCTTGCGAGTGCGGAGAGGCTTACGTCGGAGAAACAGGCCGCACCATAGAAACACGGGTCAAAGAGCATAAGAGATGCATTAAACTCAACCACCCAGAGAAGTCGGCTGTTGCAGAGCACAGTATCACCCAAGACCACCGCATTCCATTTGATGACGCTAAACTAATTAGCAGAACAAACGGTTACTGGGACCGTCTGACAAAGGAGGCGATAGAAATCCGCCTCGAAAATAAAACCTTCAAACGAAACACAGGATACGCTCTCAGTCAATCATGGAAACCCATACTTAAAAAAATAAAGGCGGGAAGAAGAAGGAGAGAGAATGGGAGCAACAGCCAATCAGAAGGGACCTGAGGAAGAGTATATAAGATGGAAAATTTGATGACCCGGTATCAATGCCCTGAGGACGATGGCGGAGTTAGCCATTGAAACGTCGGCCGCTGACACCCTGACCCGGTGGAAAACTCGCGAAGACTTCACCGGAGGCATGGGATGAACTGGAGGTAGGAATGAAAGTCGGAGGGGAATTCGTAAAATCAGTTAGGTTTGCTGATGACCAAGCACTAGTTGCTCAGTCAGCCAAGGGGTTGCAAGCATTGTTGAGTGAATTGGAGGTTCAGTGCGATAAATATGGGATGAGAATAAATATTAATAAAACAAAGGTTATGCGATTTTCCAGAAAGAAAAAGGCTAAGCTAAATATTAAAATAGGAGGGGAAAAATAGAGCAGGTAGAACAGTTTACATATCTCGGAAGTGTTTTGGACCAACACGGTCAAAGTGGTAGGGACGTAAGGAGAAGAATCGCGCTAGGCAAGGAGGCTTTCTCAAGGAGGAGGGAGTTGATGACGGGGACGTTGAGTAGGGATGTTAAGACAAGACTCGTAAAAACTCTGATATGGAGCGTAGCTATGTCCGGCGCGGAAACGTAGTCGCTGAAGCAGGAGGATAGACGTAGATTGGTGGCTTTTGAAATGTGGGTGTGGAGAAGAATGGACAAGGTGAAATGGACCGAAAGGAAAACAAATGAGGATGCACTGGAGATGGTGGGTGAGGAGAGGAGTTTGTTTGGAGAAATCCTATGGAGGCAGGAAAAATTGATGGAATTCGTATTGAGCGGTAGTGGAATGTTGAAGAAAGTAATAGCGTGGATAATGTTAGACAAACGAGGAAAGAGTAGGAACAGGATAGGGATGAAGGGGGAAGGAAGTACACAGAGATGAAGAGAGACCTGATATAGAGCAGGTTGCTGGATTGGGTTTTGTATGGAGTTGCAATATATTTATTAGATAGTTGTGTCCATCCAAAAACCTACCTTAACCGGTAGATTACCTAATAATAAATATATTTATTACATATATGGAAGACCAAGCAGTAAAGAGATACATGAAATATAGTAATTATTAGGAAAGGATGGGGTGTACCCAGAGTCATGGCCGAGAATGAGGGCGAATAGGCTATATATATAAATATAGGAAGTACATCGAGATGAAAAGGGACCTGATGTAGATTCGGTTGCTGGATTGGGTTTTTTTTTGGAGTTACAAAATGTCAATTTTATAGTTGTGTCCATCGAATAACCTACCTTAACCGGTAGATTACCTAATAATCAAATATATATATAATTAATGATTGTAAGTTAGCTGGTCAATCAGGGCCATTTATGAGGTATTCTCGGAACCAATATCTCTACTGGCTGGCTAGCTGGTGAGTTGACTGTAGATATAATATGTAGAAAACCAGCTTCAACCAGTAATTTTATTAAAGTAATTATATCCACAGCTTTAGAATAATTCGCTCAATCATGTTCCAAAATTGTAGACCCTTAGCTGGACCTGGACGCCAATTAACGTGAGCAAATTCTCATACTAAAATCCGATACAAATTTTAATCGATAATTTCATGAGAGAAAGCTTCAAGGAGAACTCGTTATCCAGCATCCAATTAAAAGAGACATATTGGTATAATTAATTGGCCGGGCTATATTACGTGACATCGATTGCTTCACGCAGCAAAATAAAATTAAAATGTTCACTTTTTTTCTCCTTACGCTTGCGGCAAGTAAAGAAGAAAATCTGGTTTGCTGGGAAAAAAAAAGTGGTTTGGTTAAATTTTAACCAAAATGTTCAATTTCCCAGAATATTTTAGTTTATAAATATACGAACGTAACATACATTAATAGCAATTTTCTGTTATGATCTTAGTGGCCAGTTTAGGGCTAGGGGTTTAATTGTGATTCTGATTTTTTGTTTGGTGACTATCTCTTCTTTATATCCTCTTTCATTAATTGTTACCTTTATTTTTGCACGTATGGACCTTTATATATTTAATTTGAAAGCGCTGGTTAACTTTCAAATGTTTGACATTAGATTTAAGTTGAGTTAGTGATTCAATAATAAGTATTATGATGCTACATGATGATATGGGAATATTATATTAATAATTATTAATATAATATTATTAATATAATATTAATAATTATTAATATTAATTAATATAATGGGAATATTATATTAATATTTATTAATATAATATTCCCAAATCATCATGTAGAAGATTTTTTACGTAAGTAACAACATATCTATATTTTGAAAAATATATCTGATAGGAAAAAACTAGTGTCATAATTGGATTCAGCACCCCAATTGTTCTTTAAATCAGCATTAAAAGCTCCGGCACCAAAACCACTGTTGGCCTGTGTTGTTAATATAATATTTCCATATCATCATGCAGAATATTTTTTTACGTAAATAACAACATATCTATATCTTGAAAACTGTAGCTGATAGGAAAAAACTAGTGTCATAATTGGATTCAGCACCCCAATTGTTCTTTAAATCAACATTAAAAGCTGCGGCACCAAAAACACTGTTGGCCTGTGTAATTCACAATGTATCCAATGATGATGGAATGTTAACATTATATGTTGTTTTTATCCTTTTATCCTTAAAAATCCCCGTTTGATATACTTATATAGCTTTTGGAGCTTATGAAATATCCACGACAGTATTGGATTAAAGAATTCAGACTTCCCACGGTAAATATAATTAGAAAAACTCCTTTCCTCGCTCTAAAGTAGGAAATACGAGCCCTTCCTTACCTTACCCTCGTATATAGTATTAGTTAAGAAAATGGTTATTCAAAAGGTGGAGATTACAACATGCAGAGGTCCTAATCTAGTTCGGTGGTCCCGAAATTAATTCCTGGTGAGGCGTCTGGGTACTCTAAGCTTCGCCTGAAATAAAGTGATTCCACGGATACCAGATCTTTCTGGGATACTTCAGGTAGCTCAGAATGAAGAACTGGACGCACCATCTTTTAATTTGTGAATTTACAAGCTTATTTTTATTAGAGACCTTAGTTTAAATTAACTCTTCCCTCGGTTTTCTAACAAACCTCCTGGTTGACTGCGGTTATTAAATCGTAAAAAACAAACTATTAGTTTTAAAAAGCGGTAAAATATTTCCAATGGCAATCAAATAATGCAACAAGGTGATACGAATGAATCATGCAGTAGCTCACGTAATTTACAAACCTAATCCTCTAAGTCAAACGGATGTTGAGAATTAAGTGGAGTAGGTCGAGGAGGTAGGACGGGTGACGCAAACTGGACGAGAATACACCCACACAGAGTGAAATGGGGGGAAGCAGAGAGGTTGTTTGAAGGTTCGCTAGAGGTATACATGGTTCGTCCGGAAGATAAGTGCACTGATTTTTTCCCGCCGCTCCAGGCGCGCCCAGCACCGCTCTGACGGGCTGCAATTGGAGGGGGGTGTGTTGGCAAGCGACGCTGAAAAAGGCAGTCGGCTCTGAGCTGTGGTGTAGTGAGGAGCTCTGTTAACGCGAACCTCCACGCTCGACCCACGTCACGGAACGCGATGCCGAAGTTTTTGGAGCAGCGTTATTCCATCAAATTTGCGGTAAAGCTTGGAAAATCGTCTACCGAAACTGTCTGTATGATTAACCAGGCTTACGGGGAGTCAGCCATGTCCAGAAACATGATCTTTCGGTGGCACAAGATGTTCGTGGAGGGCAGAGAAGAGGTCGACGACGAACCACGGCCTGGACGCCCATCAACGACACTCACCAACGAAAATGTGCGAAAAGTTCGCGATGTACTGAACTCTGATCGTCGTCTTAGTGTTCGGATGATAGCAGAGCAGTGTAGTGTGCCAGAAACAATAGTGTACGAGATTATTAGGAACCAATTACAGATGCGAAAAATTTGTGCAAAGTTGGTGCCGAAAGTGCTCAGTGATGATCAAAGACTTAATCGTTTGGAAATCGCGACACAACTTGCGGATCACTGCAAAAATGATCCACATTTTTTAGAGAACATTTCTGTTCCCGAAGATAAAGAGGAGTTTGAAAGGAACGCGATACGGGACTTTGGACGCCGTCAAAGAGGCCGTGACGACGTGTCTTCGATAGGTTCCCGATGATGCCTTCGCGGGAGCGTTCCAGGCATGGGAACGCCGCTGGAACAAGTGTATCGACTCACAAGGGTCCTATTTTGAGGAATATTAGCTTAAGATATGTAAAAGTGTAATAATTTTTTTTCCTGAGCTCAGTACACTTATTTTATGGACGAACCATGTACATGCAGCAAATGCACAGTTATGCTAATTTAATAACCAAAACATAGAATTCATTTTACGGATTACCGTAAGCTTTAGAACATTAATATATTAACTACGCCTCGTTAAATCAATGAATGTCTTCCGCGATTAAAACTCACATTGGTCTTAAGATGAATAAATACTTTTATTTCTTCTTTGAGATATGTTTAGTAAGGATAAATGCTTGAATGCTGAATACGAACAAACATAATTATCCATCATCTCCTATCGTACGAAATCCTACTCTTACTGTTACGTCTGAAACTGCCACATTCCTGAATAAGGGAGAGATTTTTTTCTTGATAGCCACACATTACTCCAGAAAGACTGGTGTCCAGAAAATCTTCAGATCATTATGGGAATATCTAAACTGATCATCTCCGTTTGAATCCAGAACTCCCCAGTTATCAGTCACCTGCTCAAGACAATAGGCCACGACGAAGTCTCATTCAAATGTTGGTGTGCTAGATGTATTCATTTAATTAGGTTGGTTAGAGTCTATCCTGTAGAAAAAGAAGATGGTGCAAGCTGAACAAGAGACAAATAATGACAAAAAGATTGAATAATGAAAAACATTAGGTGCGTCCAAAGAAATATCACTTAAAAAAACGTCAGACCTCTCGATTGTTTAATTTTTAATCCTTAAAAACAGAAAACCGATTTTTAATCGGGGAAATTCATCTCATACTCGTAGTGTGCTCATTTTTACTTTATTTGTTATGAATGAAACATTTTTTGTCAGCTTTGTAAACTTTAACATTATTTTTAATGAAAAATTATTTTTTTTCTCCTCAAGGCAACCCCACTTGGTTACTTACATATCTATTAGGTGACGTCATAGCAAGTTACAGTTTATAAAGGAAGCCACGATTTTTCTTCACTCCTGTTTGTTTTTCTTGCAGAAATTGTGGACGTAAAATTCTTTGACACCTGCTGAATTTGCAAAAAAAGATTTTATGAAAACTTGCTTTTCTTTGCACATAAAAATGAAACAATTCAGAAATTTCCGATTCGTCAAAGATCTGGAGTAAATGTAAATAGATTATGTGGAACAAAAGAGCAGAAGAATCTATTTTGAGAGAGGGAAAACTTTGAAGGAGGGTGTAGGGGGGAGCAATTTTTTGGGGTTCATTCTGGAATTGTCCCCTAGGGCGCGGGAAAAGATTAGATAGCCCTTAAGGCAGATATTTCACGGACATTGTCGCAGATAGTCCCCATATTGCTCTCGAGCAGTAGAAATGAAAGTTGAAAACGGATCTCCCTCTGCTATGGGGAGTATAATTGTTTAGAAAGTTAGGTAAACATTCAATTGTTCAATGGTCCAAAAAAAAAACAAGCCACCCTTCCCTTTCCATATTAAGGAAGTAGCAAATGCATGAGCAGTTGGACAGAAGCATGTACTTCCTGCGTGTTTCGTCCGAAAAAGCGGAAATAAATATGTTTTGGTGTTTCGAGATGTGTTAGGTAATGTGTCCTGTTTCTGTTCTAATCTTTGATCAAGTTTGAAGCCAGAAATAACATCATTTTCAGAATTTTTTCCCATTTAACTATCTCCTTCTGCTATATTAGTATTGTACGGGGCAGAAATAAACATGAGCCTTCGATGTTTTGAAGAGGCTTCGGAGGAAACTGGGGAAATTGAGAGAGATCTTATTTATTATTTTGATATGATGGTATTCCACCTGCCGATTCCTCTTATTCCAAAATTAGTGTTTGCATTTGGAGGATTAAATTAAGCATTCTGTGAGGATTGGGTGTTTGGAATCCCTCTCTTGTTGACGCCCCATCAAATAAACTTGGCGCCTTCAATAACAGATTTCTTTGTTAACCATGCAGGCAAATGTACGCGAGCTTAAATGGATTTTGATTTCATCAAATTAGACCGTCTCTCCAATTTGAAACCCCTTCACTTCTATGGAGCGAGAAAATGAGCATCAATATCTCTATTATTACATTTTCATCTAAACAATCATTGCTGTCATATTTATTTTACTTCCACGGCGCTTCTTTCATCATGAAAATTGGTAAAGCCCTTTATGATTTTTGGTGTGCATGGGAAATATATTTGGATAATTATTTATCATATACAACAACTACAAAATAGTAGGATTTACATGAAAGAAATAAAATGGAACGAAAAGAGAGCGGCGTTCAGTTTTTTCGATGTTTAAATACAATTGTTTATTTCCTAACCACTAAAATTTATTTGTTTTATTTCTTGTACCGCTGGTAATTCCAGCAGGCCATTAAGCACTGTCCAATTATGCATTTTCAAAGTATTCGTACTTTTTATAGTGTAACGGAAAGGTACACGTACTAAAAGACAAAATGTCAATTCACGAAAGTTTGGAAAACTTGTGCATTCAAAATGTCAAAGTTGAATGCTTCGACTCACAAATTGGTTTAAAGGATGGTAGGATGTAAAAAATCTTATAGAAAACGCAGATTTTAATTAAGTCTAAATCTGGATATACGACTATTCGATCAAAAAATAATTTTCATTGTTCCTTACGTACACATGCTGATTGCTAAAGTTATTCTCAGGATCATCAACAAAAGGATAGAGAGTTAGGAAAATGATTACTTAGGGGATGATCAGTTTGGGTTTAGAAAAGGAGGAGGTACGCGTGATGCCATTGCAGTAATGAGATTAATAATCGAGAGGTATATAGAATACAATCAGGACGTATTTGCCTGTTTCGTAAATTTCTAAAAAGCATTTGCTGGAGTGAATTGGGAAAAATTAATGCGTGTGTTGCAGAGAATAGGAATGAATTGGAGGGACAGGAAACTGATCCGCAACCTGTACATGTCTCAGACTGCTCAGGTGCGAGTGGAAAACGGAGAGTCCGGATGGGCAGTGTTAGGAAGAGGCATAAGGCAGGGTTGCCAATTGTCACCGGTGCTGTTCAACGTATACTATGTGGAGGAAATCATTAAAGAGGCATGGGAAGAACTGGAGGTAGGAATGAAAGTCGGAGGGGAATTCGTAAAATCTGTTAGGTTTGCTGATGACCAGGCATTGGTTGCTCAGTCAGCCAAGGGGTTGCAAGCATTGCTGAGTGAATTGGAGGTTCAGTGCGATTAATATGGGATGAGAATCAATATAAATAAAACAAAGGTTATGCGATTTTCCAGAAAGAAAAAGGCTAAGCTAAATATTAAAATAGGTGGGGAAAAAATAGAGCAGGTAGAGCAGTTTACATATCTCGGAAGTGTTTGTGACCAATACGGTCAAAGTAGCAGGGACGTAAGGAGAAGAATTGCGCTAGGCAAGGAGGCTTTCTCAAGGAGGAGGAAGTTGATGACGGGGACGTTGAGTAGGGATGTTAAGACAACACTCGTAAAAACTCTGATATGGAGCGTAGCTGTGTACGGTATGTATATATATATATATATATATATATATATATATATATATATATATATATATATATATATATATATATATATATATAATATATATATATATCGATGATGCGGAAGTACTCACGAGAGCAATATAACTTTTGAACGGCACAATAAAACACAGAATAAAAAAGATAACACGTAAAAGGACACTCACACTGTAGATGATTTTAGCTTTCGGCCTACTCCGAGGCCTTCTTCAGGCCAGTCTGACCTGAAGAAGGCCTCGGAGTAGGCCGAAAGCTTAAATCATCTACAGTGTGAGTGTCCTTTTACGTGTTATCTGTTTTATTCTGTGTTCTATATATATATATATATATATATATATATGAATATATATATATATATATATATATATATATATATATATATATATATATATGGGGGATTGGAATGCGACGATAGACGAAGGAAGAGATGGTGGTGAGGTGGGGGACTATGGGTTAGGCACGAGGAATGAACGCGGGGAGAAAGCAATTGAATTCTGCAGGAGACAGGGGTTAGTCATCACTAACACATGGTTTAGACACCACAAAAGGCGTAGGTATACATGGAAAATGCCAGGTGACTCAGAAAGGTATCAGTTAGATTATATTATGGTTAGGCACAGGTTTAGGAACAGTGTGATAAATTCGCACAGTTTCCCAGGAGCGGATGCGGACTCTGACCACAATTTAGTTGTTATGAAATGTAATGTTCGTTTCAAGAAGATAAGGCAAGGGCGGCGGGCTAAAAAATGGAATTTAGAAGCAGTAAATGAATTAACGAGGAAGGAGTATCAGCAGGCTGTAGAGAAAATGATTGATGACGGTAAAGAACTGAGTACTATCGAAGAAAAATGGGAATGTATCAAGAAAGGGATATTGGAAGCCGCTAAAGACACTATAGGAACCGTTAATGGGAAAAGGATAAGGAAACCATGGGTAACGGAGGATATGATTGCAAAGATGGATGAGAGAAGAAGATGGAAAAATGTAAACACAGAGTTAGGCAAAATGAAGTACAAAGAGTTAAACAATAAATTGAGAAGGGCCACAAATAAAGCAAAAGAAGAATGGTGGAAAACGCAATGCGAGGATATGGAAAGTTTACAGAAGAAGGGTGAAATTGGTGCTCTATACAGCAAGGTTAAGTTATTATCGGGAAGTAAGGAGGCAAGATGTGTGCTAACAGTTAAAGATAAATGGGGTAAGATAATAGTTGAACCAGGAAAAATCCAAGAGAGATGGAAGGAATATATAGAAACACTGTATGGTAAAGAACTTAGGCCGACAAGGTTAGACATAGAAAAGGAACATGACGTAGAAGAAGATAGCTTAGGTCCAGGCATACTCGACGATGAAATAGAAAGGGCATTAAAGGAGATGAAAGCAAATAAGGCTGTGGGGGTGGACAATATTCCTGTAGAAATGTTGAAATGGTTAGGGAAAGGTGGGAAAAAGGCCATATATGGACTGATTCGTAGTATCTATGAGGAAGGAATCTGGCCGGAAGATTTTGTGAGATCGGTGTTAGTTCCTATTCCAAAAAAGGCAAAGGCTTCGTCATGTGAGGATTACAGAACAATAAGTTTGATATCCCACGCAGCTAAAGTTATTCTCAGGATCATCAACAAAAGGATAGAGAGTAAGGCAAATGATTACTTAGGGGATGATCAGTTTGGGTTCAGGAAAGGAAGAGGTACGCGTGATGCCATTGCAGTAATGAGATCACTAGTCGAGAGGAATATAGAATACAATCAGGACGTTTTTGCCTGTTTTGTAGATTTCGAAAAAGCGTTTGATAGAGTGAATTGGGAAAAATTAATGCGTGTATTGCAGAAAATAGGAATGGATTGGAGGGACAGGAGACTGATCCGCAACCTGTACATGTCTCAGACTGCTCAGGTGCGAGTGGGGAACGGAGAGTCCGGATGGGCAGTGTTAGGAAGAGGTGTAAGGCAGGGTTGCCCATTGTCACCGGTACTGTTCAAAGTATATGTAGAGGAAATGATTAAAGAGGCATGGGAAGAACTGGAGGTAGGAATGAAAGTCGGAGGGGAATTCCTAAAATCGGTTAGGTTTGCTGATGACCAAGCATTAGTTGCTCAGTCAGCCAAGGGGTTGCAAGCATTGTTGAGTGAATTGGAGGTTCAGTGCGATAAATATGGGATGAGAATAAATATTAATAAAACAAAGGTTATGCGATTTTCCAGAAAGAAAAAGGCTAAGCTAAATATTAAAATAGGAGGGGAAAAAATAGAGCAGGTAGAACAGTTTACATATCTCGGAAGTGTTTTGGACCAACACGGTCAAAGTGGTAGGGACGTAAGGAGAAGAATTGCGCTAGGCAAGGAGGCTTTCTCAAGGAGGAGGGAGTTGATGACGGGGACGTTGAGTAGGGATGTTAAGACAAGACTCGTAAAAACTCTGATATGGAGCGTAGCTATGTACGGCGCGGAAACATGGTCGCTGAAGCAGGAGGATAGACGTAGATTGGAGGCTTTTGAAATGTGGGTGTGGAGAAGAATGGAAAAGGTGAAATGGACCGAAAGGAAAACAAATGAGGAAGTACTAGAAATGGTGGGGGAGGAGAGGGGTTTGTTGAGAGAAATCCTATGGAGGCAGGAAAAATGGATGAAGGGCGTATTGAGCGGTAGTGGAATGTTGAAGAGGGTAATAGAGGGAAGAATGTTGGGCAAGCGAGGTAAGGGTAGGAACAGGATAGGGATGTTAGACGAGATGAAGGGAGGAAAGAAGTACACCGAGATGAAGAGGGACCTGATATAGATTAGTTTGCTAGGTGGGGAGTCACAAAATGTTTATTTGATAGTTGGGTCCATCCAAAAACCTACCTTAACCGGTAGATTACCTAAAAAAAAAAAATATATATATATATATATATATATATATATATATATATATATATATATATATATATATATATATATATTCTTTAGGTACCCTGAATTTTGAAAACCACTGTGTTCAGTTTTTACGTGTTTTCAGTATAATCTTGCACAAAATTCTGTGTATTTAGTGACATTGGCAATGATTATTAATAATGTATTTTTTTTATTTCTCCCATCTAACGTGGAATTCAAATAATTATAAAATATTCAGTGCCCAGAGATGATCTTACAATTAGGAGAAATGAATAAGATTGTTAAAATGCAACTTCGGGGTTACATTATCCGAAAACCAAGGGAAAAATTGGAGATTTTACATCATTCATTTAAATGCAAATTTTGTGAACATTTTTTAAATGGGGTTCGGGAATTAAATATAATATAAATTACAAAACTAAGTTTTTGTAAGGTAGCTTAGGATTATTGCTCATCTCCTCAATACTCCCACATCTTCTTCTATTCACTAGATCCAGGAAGGTTGTTCAGTGTTGGAAACTTCGCCTTCACATTCTCTCCTCAACACTTATTCCGGAAATAATCAATTAGATGCATTTTTATCAAAGCTAGCTAGACCTCATTTGATGGGCTAACGGAGGCTACACAGTCATTAAAAGCGTCGGCGATCGATGGCTGTGGTATCCACGCATAGCTTTCCGTTCGTTTACAACATCGCAAAGGATATCGCTATATACAGCACTGTATTATTTATTTAAAATTTGAGGAGGTGGAGAAATAAATATTTTGAAGTAATAATAAATTCGCGAGAATACCAGGAGGAAACCTATCAATGGTTACTGACGGAATTATGAATTATGATATTATGTTCATGTAAGGGGAACTAAAAAGCTATTCAACCAAGCACGGTCATGTAAAAAAAACATAAACACAGTAATTAGCCCGAAGGTCGGTTTAGTAGGTGATGGTAGAGCTCACCCATGTACTAAGCCCGACGGCGTGTGAATATTCACACATCAGGGTAGGGGGGCCAGTTCCTTTCCCTGTGCCGGTTATGGTTTCCCAGAAAGACCTGGTACCCGAAAAATCAACTAGCTTGAGTGGAGCTGCAGGTGCCCAGAGTGCCTCGCCCGGGAATCGAACCCGGGACCCTCCGGTCAGTAGTCCAACGCTCTATCCACTAGACCACCGCAACCCGCTAAACACATATATATATATAATAGATATATGTATACATATATGCATATAATGTATATATATATATATATATATATATATACATATTCAAACTCGAAAATCCCGCCATACGGCGAACAAATATTATTTTCGCACATAGAAATAGACATATAAGGAAAGGGGATAGGAAAACACATATAGTAAAAGACCAACACAGGAAAGGTGAGGAAGGCAGTTTTGAGCAATCACAAATGTAAAAATATTTCCTTATCCGGCATTTGAACCACGGACCTTCCACTTATATATATATATATATATATATATATATATATATATATATATATATATATATATATACATACATTTTTTTGGAAAACCCACAAACGTGTAATGTAAATTCACTGATAGTCATAACAAACACAGAAACCAAAACACACAAAAGAGGGACTCACTGGTACTCGAATTTTCGGTGGTCCAACCACCTTTCTCAAGAGGAATTAGGAACAGAACTGAGGCAGAGGAGGGCCCGAAAGCAGTGGTAGGAAGGAGAAGGGGAAATGGGAGAAAAAAGCATATATATATATATATATATATATATTCATTCAAACATAGAAATAGGTATAAGGAAAGGGGATAGGAAAACACATAAAAGGCGAACACAGGACATGTGGGGAAGACGGTTTTTGAGCAGATCACGAAAGTATATATATATATATATATATAACCCGGGACCCTCTGCTGACCAGAGGGTCCCGGGTTCGATTCCCGGGCAAGGCACTTTGGGCACCTGCAGCACCACCCAAGCTAGTTGATTTTTCGGGTACCAGATCTTCCTGGGAAACCATAACCGGCACAGGGAAAGGAACTGGCCCCCCTACCCTGATGTGTGAATATTCACACGCCGTCGGGCTTGGTACATGGGTGAGCTCTACCATCACCTACTAAACCGACTTTCGGGTTGATTACTGTGTTTTTATATATATATATATAGTTAAAATATACATGCTTAAAATACCCAACATCAGTTGAATGGGGAACGGGTCGGGAGGAGTGTGAGCGTTTTCACAATATATTTATTCTATGCGAACGAGATTGGAGGAAACTCCTAAATACACCCCGATTAAAATGTAACGATACCGTGGGGATATCTACGACACGGATGGAATAGTTAACACGCGTCGCCGAATCTGTACCCAAGTAGCGTAGTTAGTTGCAGGTGGGTTGAGTGTGAGGCAAGTGAGGGCACCGACACGACCTCTCCCGCAAACGCGTGTCAATTCGTGAATCTATTCCGTACACGTCGCCAATGATTTTGGTTTCTTCTTTCCCATCGGAAGGAACGCCTGAGGAGAACGTGCCCTGCATGAGCCACGTGGTTAGACGGGAAAGTTGGGGTTTAGGTGTGTGTTCGACCCCGTGCCCACTCGCCCCTTTCTCTCCATCCAGACGTGCCGTCACAGCACCCTCTGTCTGCACGCAAGGAGAAAACGGGTCGTTTTAATCTTCCTTCGACACAAACAGGTTCGCTCGACCCCGGAACCAGCACGAGAATGGCCCGCATTGGGTGTCTTTGTTGAGTGTCAGCCGACTAACGAGAGAACACGACGATCACGCGCGCCCTCGGCTCCCATGACATGAGACATGTGCTTCTTTTTTGACAATTGGATGGATATTAAAGTAGTTGCTCATTGTAGGGATCGATTTTTCCCTTTGACTAGCGTTGATGAGTTGGCTTGTCGAGGGGTAAACAATTTAGCAAGGTTCGAGATATCATAGAAGACTTAGCCCTTGCTTTTTCGTCTGCCCTAAAATACTTAGTTTTTAAAATGAGTAAAATCTAAATTACTATGCGCTACAGGACAAGAAACTTCGGTTTAAAAAGGGAATTGAGATATCTATAAAAATCTTTTATTTTGAAATTCGTTAATGATATTGACTTTTCGGAGCAACAAACACGGTTGCAGGGACATTATTTCCAATTTTTTATATGTTTCCATCCATCCTGTGTTTGGACTTCAGATAATTTCAAATTCATTTTGTACTTTCACATTAAACAAATATAATTGTCTTGGAAAAAACATAAATTATCGCAATAAAAACTAACATAGCAATTAAAGCAATAATCAAAATGAATGAGTCAACTTAAGCAAATAATTTTTTGTTTGAGTATTAAAAGGGTTGAAATATTATTCCAAAACATAAAACCGGTGATTTGATAATTCAAGTATCATACTTATATGTAAGCATTCAGTAAAATTTTGAAAGGGATCATTCAATTACTCCTTGTAGTTTATTTTACTATCCTGAATGCGTGCAACGAAGGAAACAGAAAAAACTGAAGCGAACACAGTCCAATGATTACGTTGAGGTTGCACATCTGCATCCATTGCCTGTCATTCAAACCTTACGTCGTAAATGCACTCACTCTCAGAAATTCGTAATTGCTTGAGAGATTAGTTTTTGCTGGGAGATAAAAAATTCCACTTCACTTTATTTGAGTGATATTCAAGTGGAACACCTGAGTGGCCGTGATTACCCCGCTAAAAATGGCGCAGAAAAAAACCACAGGGCTTATTGACACAGGGTGAATACTCTATGGCATTGAATTTCCATCTCAAATGATACGAGCTTTGTGATATTCAAGCCTTGAGTATGAGCTACGTTGCATTGAAGACATATTGAAAGACTATCCTTATGCTATCACTTGTTTTTGTCTTTTATCAAATACGGTATCCCGTCGTGCTACGAGACATTTATCTCATAATATCAACCCTTCCCCTTTACCCCAACACCAGCCTTTGACCTCCTCTAATGATTCTTTCAAGTAAACGTAAATTTATGGACGGATACACACACAATCAATGTTCACGTAGTTCCTATCACGAAATGATAATTTTATGCTACGACGTACATTTGCTATGTTCCCTTTACTAATTTCTTCTACACTATCACAAACTGTGTGCTTCCTTAGCTTCTAACACATTCATCAATCTTTCATAGATGCTCTTTTACTCCTTGTACTAAAATGGGGCATAGTATGCCTGTGAATAGAGGGCTGTACTGACTATTGATCTGAGGACACTAGATCAATTTTAGATGACGGCTCTGATCACCGTCAGCTTCATCCAAAGTGCGCGATTTTTCATACAATAACATTAATACAATTAAATACACATCGGAGTTTATTATTAGGTGATATCTACCCTCGACTATTAAACCAACCTTCGGGTATATTTCTCCGTTTATGGTATTTATAGCCTATTCGCACTCATTCTCGGCCATGACTCTCGGTACATCCCTTCCTTTCCTAATAATTACTATATTTCATGTATCTTCTTGCTGATTGGTCTTCCATCCGTTCTCGGAACTTAACTAAAACAGCTAAGCATACTTTTTTCACACTTTGTAAGTGGTTGAAGAAGCTCCATAGTTTCAATCTCGCCCCAAAATAAAGACGATTATCTATTTATCTATCCGTCATACTTGTTCATTAATGGTGCATTCATTCCACCTTTTCCTTAATTTATTTTTGCTATTTAAAAATATTTGACTCTCACAACTGACAAGAAAATAAATTATTTTTTACTTCTATTATAAATTTACTGATATAAGCTACCTAATAACTAATATCCTAACAGCCTCTGCCTTTCACATTTTTAGGCGTGTTAATATGTGGATTAGATATACTTCACGGCTCAGAGATTTCCGATCATTCAGATACGATTCATAGTTTTATGTATTATTCATGGTATGAGTGATTCGATTCAACCACTAACTATAAACTTCATAATTTATATGTGCAAAATATCTAAAATGACCTCATTGAATCCATAATAACTATCTTTGACGCACACTCATTTGTCTATTCATAGTCATCTTTTAGCAATAAATATCATAAAAGATTGCAATGTTGGTTCAAATAAATTTTGAGAGCTTAATATTGTGTGTTAAGTATGTTTTTATCATCCCAATCATATATTTTCCGTTGATTTTCCTAAAAAAATGACATTGATTCAAATTGTAATCAGTGTTATTAGTTTTAAAATTGATTGTAGGTTCTTCCATGCCCTGGAATGTGTTAGAGGAAAATTGTATTGCTAATTAACAATACTGCCGGGGGAAATACGAACTTTTTCCTGTGTGATGTCCCATATCGTCGCGTTCCTTCTCTCTCTGGCGTTCAAACCAGCCTGGGCCTTCCTTTCTCTTTCTCCTTTATGAGCGTGACGTAATGCATACAGAGCTCACTTAGTAACTGTGATAACACACATCCTTGCTTTCGACTCCTCAATTTGCCATTATTCTGGAGATTGTGTAAAGCAGGCTACCCTTTGCCCGAGTGATTGTTTTGAGCCCCCTGATGTTGACAATTGGGTCCAAGGCAAATAGGTGGGACTTGCTCAGCGCTCCTTATGCCTTCGGCTCTCAATCCACGATCCGTAGGAATGCGATAAGAGTTCAAGAACTTCCACGGGGGACTCGCGACTCACACGGTCGTTCGGATTAAGATACCGCCAACTTATTTAGATTTCATTGACAGCTGACACATGATGTAGGCCCATAGTGAATACGTTCGAAAACATTTTTTCAAATATTTTACTAAAATACCATGCCAATCAGATTTGTCATAAGTCTCTTATTATTAAATTATAATTATAAGGATTATCATTTTTTTAATATACTACCTTGATCAATAAGTTCCCGGAATAACCACCGTGTGGCGCTCCCATCTTTCCGATTTGAGTTCTGTTTTTTTTGTTAAATTGGTATATCTGTTGTTGATATTCCCTTTAAATCTTAGTGTCATAACTTGACATTTGCAAAAGTTACGTAGCCAAGAGTACATCTATCTCTGTGTTTGTTGGCGATTTGTTACAATTGCAGAAATGGATTTAAATTTGCAACAACGAACTTGTATTAAATTTTGCGTAAAAAACGGATTTAGTGGCGCACGGACGTTGGAAATGTTGGAAAAGTGTTTCGTTAACGATTCTCTAAAAAAAACGGTCGTTTACCAGTGGCACGAGCGGTTCAGAAGTGGTCGTGAGTCAATCGAAGATGATGAACGCAGTGGCAGACCATCGACATCGAAAGTCGGTGAAAAAATTGATACAGTAAAAGAAATGTTGGTCAATAACCGCAAATTAACCATCAGAGAAATAGCGGAGGACTTGAACATTGCCTATGGATCCGCCCAAGACATTAAGGTTAATGATTTGGGTTTCCGTCGTGTAGCAGCAAAGTTGGTGCCAAAAGCCTCAATTTCATGCAAAAAAGAGACCGTGTTGACGTCGCAAAAGACATGATTTGCGAGGCTGAATCCGATCCCACATTCATCACAAGGATCATTACTGGAGACGAGACGTGGGTTTATGAGTACGACACGCAATCCAGACATCAGGCAAGTGAATGGCGTTCACCAAATGAGCCGAGACCAAAAAAACCACGTCGTTTTCAGTCAAAAAAGAAGGCAATGCTGACGGTTTTCATGGATTACAACGGTGTAGTGCATCATAAATTTTTGCCAGAAGGCCAGACAGTAAACAAAGAGTATTATTTGGACGTTATGAGACGTTTGCGTGATGCAATTCGCCGAAAGAGACCAGAAATCGTCGCACAGTGCGTCGAGACCGTCGCACAGTGCTATCACTATTCGTAATTTTTTGACGAAAAATGCAACAAATACCATCCAACAGCCACCGAATTCACCTGATTTGGCTCCCTGTGACTTCTTTCTGTTCAATCGAGTTAAAAAACCATTACGGGGAACGCGTTTTAGCAGCCGAGAGGAAGTAATGGAAAAATCGCAGGAAGCACTGATGGACATACCGAAAACCGAATATAAAAAATGTTTCGAGGATTGGATCAAGCGCTGGCATAAGTGTGTTGCGGTCGATGGGGATTACTTTGAAGGGGACAATATAGATTTAGATGAATAAACTTGTCTTTTTAATTTTCTGAATAAATTCCGGGAACTTTTAGATCAATGTAGTATATTATTTTTTGCGTTTATCCGCACTAATGGAGCATGTTAAATATGGACAGTATATTAAACATCCGTCATGTGCTGAAACTAACTGTAGGAAAATATTCCGCTCATTTTACCCTATACAGAGTCTCTCAAAGAGTGCGCCGGTGGGCAGTCATTGCTGTTACTGCATTTATATTGTACTTGTTGTAAAAGCCGTTCCCTCTCGGCATTCCTTTCTTCTTAGGATAAGATTTTATGTTTTATTCCTAGTTTTAAGTTTACTCTTCTCTCAAACTACACTTTCACTTCAGCCATGTTTCTTTCTTTGATGCCATGCGTTTCTTATGTACAATGACCGGTAATGGTGAGAATTCACTCACCGGTACGGTATATACTTGTTCGTTCGGGCAGTCAATGAACATTTCGGGCGTACAAATTTGGCCTCTTCACGGACGGATATTATGAATACAAAGAAAGGAGATTGTGCCGTGATTTTATTATCTAGTATTCATCTCTGCGTGTTATCCAATGCACTGATTCAACATTGTCTTTATTTGGGCGCGTCCAATACCTTTAATCACGCCTTCAGTCATTT
Organism: Hetaerina titia; assembly: GCA_037158775.1. Taxonomy (NCBI): domain Eukaryota; kingdom Metazoa; phylum Arthropoda; class Insecta; order Odonata; family Calopterygidae; genus Hetaerina; species Hetaerina titia. The sequence continues at coordinate 47,947,578 of CM073771.1, forward strand.
TTAAACCTCACGCCTTTTTATTGAAAAAACGTATGCTTAAATTATTGCCGTTTTTCAATAAAACGGATCATGCATGCCCTGCTAACTTTAATCAAGAAAAGCATTGAATTTCCGATTTTGCGAATAACATATTTTCTTAGTGTGTAATGCCGAGCGCTCTCTAAGCGCTTCCTCCAATTCTGCCAGAGGGTTTGTTGACGTAGGGATTCGATTTTTGCGGGGGCATACCTCTTTGATGTCTTCACACTTCAGACAAAAAACCAAATTCCGTGCGTCATGACTGAAATAGAACTTCGTGAACCGCATTTCACCTTTGTTCTCTTGCGTGTTAATTTGCGAAAAAGCTTGTGAATTGACCGAGAGTAGTGACACATGATTTGTTTACATATCCATCCGAAAACACAATTTCATCATCATTTCGAGCGCGCACACGAGAACACTTTTATCAAAGTCCTCCGGGCGATATAAAATGTTGATGTTTTAATTACATCACCGGAAGTTAAATGAAATCCCTAATATTTCCTTCTTATTATGACACTAAATCTCTAGGTAGACCTTTTGAGGAAATTTTTTCCTGGCATCGGGAAGTAAAATTTTATGTGGAAGTTATTCCTTGCGCATTGTTTTCATAGCGATTAAAATAACGGAAATAGAATACTGTATTAGAATAAAGAGAAAGCGCAAAATTGTCTACTGTATTAACGAGGAAATTTAACGTCCATGGAGATTAAATTTTTTGTAGAACTAATTTAAAGATAAAACTCACTCATTTTTGTATTAATCCACCACTAAATTAAAATTATGAGTGTAATTAAATTTAAATTAGTCGAAGCATTTAGAGTCGCGTCTTTTCGTTCCCAGTGTTTACATTTTAATAATTCCTAAATAGCTTATCTTCTAGAGCATGGTGAAAGTCTAAATATTTAACTTATTAACTCGACTTTATTTTAATTTCATGCTCAATTTTATTATTTATAGCTCTTACTTTACCCATGTCCGAATTTCCTATTAAATTGTGTAAATTTTCTATATTTCTTCTCTATGTTTTTTATCCGTTGTTTTTTCTATCAGTGGATTTTCATCATTAAACAACCTGTGTATAAACGTATGAATATGCCAATAGAAATATTTCCACCTACCCATATACGTATAAGTATGTGTAGAATTCTACTTAGTCCGACTATAAAAGGTGGTTATTTTATGGTAATCTACCGGATAAGGTAGGTTTTTGGATGGACACAACTATCAAATGAATATTTTGTGACTCAAAACAAAACACAATCCAGCAACCTACTCTACATCAGGTCCATCTTCATCTCTGTGTCTTTCCTTCCTCCCTTCATCCCGTCCAACATCCCTATCCTGTTCCTGCCCTTTCCTCGCTTGCTTGACGTTAAAAGGTGGTTGTCCCACGTATAATATAATTGAGTTTCTAATGTTTGGTCTGTATGTTTATCATTTACTTGAAACTATAATCGTCTATTAATTACTTGGACTTGGCGGGTGTTTATATTAACAATATGTCCTTGTTATTTGGCGGTGCTTCGTGTTTGAATGTTTATTTAGCCAATGTGGCTCATTTCCTTTTTCTGGCTATGCGTTTCATTGAAACCGCTAGTATTGACTCTTAAAAACACCCTACGATTACTTTCCGCACGATGTTTTCCTCTTTTGCACTCCTTCGTTTCTTTTTTGGTGGGTGAAACAGCTCCCGAGCCCCATCTCTTGGCTAAAAAGTCGCCGCATTCGCTATTTTATATCCATTGCAGATTCCAGTGGATATTAAGTTTCCTCGATAGCTTAGTTGATAGATCATCGGCCCCGGAAAGTCGAGCGTCAACCTTATAATTTGGTCTTTACATCGGACATTGAACAATAATATAACATTAAATACAATTAAAACATCCAAGCTCTAGGTGGAGGGAACACTTAGGCAGGAATTGAACCTGTGACCTCTATGCTGGCAGGTGAGGATGTTGCGTCACCAGCACTGAATCTTGTTGAAGGAAACAAAAATTCTCTTTAATCAACTAAGCTACCACATCGTACAAGGATTCAGACACAGGCACAAGTACCTATGTAGTAGTAGAGTAAATAATTTGGAAGCTCTCTTTTTCGCGATAGAAAATACATGGAAGTTAATGACCCTCCGTCGTCTCAACCGTCATTAGCAGCTGCTTTTCTCGGATGCCTGGTCCAAGGCCTCTCTCTCCCTTGTCCTTGCCATGCGAAATTCGGGCAGACCCATCTTCCCCCGCTCTTCTACTCCCGCCCCTCCACAAAAGTCATCACAATTTTCCCATTCATTCAATAGCGCCCTCTTGAAGCCTCATCACATACATATTATTTGGTAGATGACGATATGCTGGAAATATATCTCTAATTTGTGGTTCCCAATCAGAGAATGTCTTGATTGAGTATCTCTGAAAATATATAAATGGTTCTTTAGGTCTTCAAGGTCTCCCGAATTTCTCTGTATATCGAAAATAGACATTTCAAAACTAAGGATTCTCACGGGATTTAGAAGAAAAATTATTCCTACCTCTTCTATTGCGTAAACTCAATTAGGTAAACCTATTATCACTCGTGACTCTGGGAAAAATAATAATAGACCTAAACCAAAATGTAATATTTAAAATAAATCAATTTTCTATCATAATTGACAAAAATACTAATAGGTTGCCATTTTAGTTAACTTACGGTTTTAATGTTCTGGTTTCTTCAGAATATTCCAGCCCTCTACATAAGTGCTATCTACTCATATACGGTTAAAAAATGAGTAGATATAAAATAATACTTAGATGAATCAGAAATCTTATTTCTTCTCATTCTCGCAGAAAATACGTCATGCGTAGGGACACTTTTGTGTTTCATGTTTTCATATTTTGTCGTTGACTGAGATACGAGGTTTATTTTAGCAAAGTTTTCCCGCCGAGAAGTCAACAGCCTAGCATATTCCCGTGAAAAAAACGATTCAAAGTTTTGTTTTACCTTGAAATAAGGTACTTTCAGGGGAAATATTAACTACCTCTGCCTTTTATAGAATACAGTTTTTTCCTGTCCCCTACTATGGTGTAACATTGTGAATATGGTTTCCATTATGATAAAGGATAAAAATAATCAATGTTCACTCTTAATTTAGCTTCCTGACGGTAATTTTAACACTGTTTGTCATTGTCAAGTTCAAGACAAAGGATATAAATAGGTCAGTGGATTAATTTAAGTGTAAAAATTAATTTTTTCATTATTTTTATCATCAGAGAAAGGAATTTCTGAAATGTTAAGCTTTAAATCGGCAAACATTTCTCCATTGGTATCTCTGAAAGGGGCAAGTAAATGATTCGCGGGGTGAGAATATGCAACTTGTCACATCGCACCCTCGCCCATTGGAATTCAGAACAGGCAAGCGTTTGAGACCAAAATCTCTCAGAGACCTGATTCAATTTCCTTAAGAAACTGATGTGGATGTTCAAGCTGTCTTCGATCTAATCTCCAAGCTCAGTTCTTGGAACAAATGTAGTGTATGGAGATCCTTTCAGCGGCAGGCACTGTGGTATGCATGTAAATGAAGTTCAAGTGGAGAAAATGTAGCGTTTAACTTTTATGAAAATACGTATATTTCTATATATATATACTATATATAAATAAATAAACCATAAAAACAGTAACCAACCCGAAGGTCGGTTTAGTAGGTGATGGTAGAGCTCACCTGTGTACCAAGCCCGACGGCGTGTGAATATTCACACATCAGGGTAGGGGGGCCAGTTCCTTTCCCTGTGCCGGTTATGCCGTCGGGTTTAGTACATGGGTGAGCTCTACCATCACCTACTAAATTGACCTTCGGGTTGATTACGGTGTTTATGATTAAAAAAATAGAAATAATATAAATATATATCCCGGATAAGGAAATATTTTTACATTTGTGATCTGCTCAAATTTGCCTTCCCTACCTTCCCTGTGTTTGTCTTTTATGTGTTTTCCTATCCCCTTTCCGAATATCTATTTCTGTATTGAGCGGTAGTGGAATGTTGAAGAGGTTAATAGAGGGGAGAATGTTGGGCAAGCGAGGTAAGGGTAGGAACAGGATAGGGATGTTGGACGGGATGAAGGGAGGAAAGAAGTACACCGAGATGAAGAGGGACCTGATATAGATTAGTTTGCTAGGTGGGGAGTCACAAAATGTTTATTTGATAGTTGTGTCCATCCAAAAACCTACCTTAACCGGTAGATTACCTAATAATAATGTATGTATGTATATATATTTACAGGTACCTGTATATGGACATACAAACTTGCGTATATAAAACCTCGATTGAGATTATATTAACCATGAACGGTATAAGTACATAAATAAACGATATTGTAAGGGAATACAATGCATATTGATGATGCACATTGATAATAATAATATCTCAGCATAATTTAAACCCAGCAAATATAGGAGTATATGCTTGTATTACACCACCTGGTTATCCTTTGAAATTGTCTTTTCTCTGATTTCTCGTATCATTCACTTCATCAGCACACGTAACCTGTTTCTGATAAACACGATCTTTTGTTTTCCGTTTTAATATTCACTCATGATATTTTCAATGTTTACTACTCTTCTGAGTGTCTAACATTTTAACTTCATATTTTTACTAGCTCTCTTTCTTCTCAGTCTAAAAAACCATTTTTCGAAATACAAAATTTATTTATAACTTCCATTTCACTCAATCTCACTTATTTCGATTTTATCGCACGGTTTTTCCTTCATCAACCAGAATTATACCATTAAAACCTTTTGCCAAAGTTTTTTTGAAGACCCAAAGAGCAAAACATTATTGATGTGGATGTTATACTCTTATATTTGAATTTAAACTAAAATTTTCGCCATTAACAATTTTTTTCTCTAATGCGCCACATTTGGAGAGTAGGATCATTATCATTTCTATCAGTACCCAGTCCTGGCGTCTCTTAAACATTTAATTGCTTTTGCCAATACAAAGTGTCATTTCTTCAATGTTGCTATTTTTTTAAAACGGCCAAAATGTAAATATGTCAGAAACCTTTGAGAATTTAAAATAGCACACGAATGTTACGGAGGCGATTTGGATTTTTTAGCGGCTCCCTCGTAATATACATGTCCAAATATTGACATCCGGAAGGTTGCTCTCCTGCTTGAAAGAATATATCGTAACATCCAAGAAACACGTAGGATCAAGTGAAACGGAGAGTTCAACCTTGCTGATGTATCTCCCTTCCCTTTAGGTGAGTCCCTCAGCTTCCGGAGATACGCCCCTAACGGACGGATGGCCGGTCTGGCGGACCAACCGACAGAACGAGACCAAGGAGGGCGTTCCGCATGAGATGTGCTAAAGAAAACCTCCACCCACCCCGCCCCCAAGAAAAAAGAGAAAGGTGGAACAAACCCTTAACGCTCTTCTAGAAACCCCACGCTTTGTATTTGCTCTCTTGGGAGCAGAAGGAAGCTCCGCTCGGGAACCGCCGAACTGATACGTGCTCCGGAGAAACGCCGGCGGTGAAAGGACTCCCTCCCCTTCCTTCCCCCTCACTTGCCTCCCTCAACTGACCCTCAAAATGGAGATGCCTGGTAATGCGCGCGTCATGTTAAAACCCTACTGGGCTCGTCCCGACCAGATGAGGGAGGATATGGAGAGCATCGGTCATATATCCCCACCACTATTCCGCCTCTTGTCTCGGTTCACGTCAGACGGGACGAAGTGGTCTGCTGAAGGGTGCCTGAAATCCACCCCCTTTCCCCTCCTCCCCCTTCCACGCACCCGCCCGCCTACTCCGACCCCGACGATTTTAACTACAAGGGAAACCACTTGGGGGTACGAAAAAAATGACTGAATTAATTTCGAGGGGCACTCGAAGGTTGAATTGGCCTAGGTATCCTCGGCCGGTACGTTGGCCCGAAAATGATCTCCCTTCGCATGCGGGGATTTTTTTAAGAGAGAGAATGAGGTGTGGAGGTCGTTCCCATTCAATTTTCGTATAATTTTCACATTGAAACCTAGAGTGATACCTTTCACCTCCCGAGGGACCGGGAAAAAAAGTGACGTGAGGTCGGTAAACTTCACGCACTATTCATGACTAAACAATGGTCTGAACAACGTTTCTAAAAAGTTAAATTTGGAGAAATTTTGTTCGGAAAACATTTAAAGGGATTTAATTTTTGCTTCACTAGAAAACATATTCAAGTGTGTATGATACAATGAAAGTATTAATTAATAGCTTCTGGCTATTTGAATGATGACAACATCTGTTAATTCAGTCCCTTTCATTAATCACCCTATAAATCACAAAGCCGTATATGAACTATTTCGTGTGCACTTTAAAAGACTTGATGTAACCAATGATGATATTGATAAAATATCCTTATATAAACTATCGGCATATTTTTAAACCGCTACTCTGTCCGATAAGTATGGATAAGTTGAAAAATACAGGCAATTCGATAAACTAGATGATTCACAAGCGCAAAAATCAAGTATTGATTACTTTCAAAATGAATGTATTCGCTGAATAACGGAAATGTTAATTGTGAAATTGAATGAAGGTATGAGCATCTTAAATTTTTTATGCTCACACTACTAACTACTCAAAATAAAATACAGTTACCCCTTAATGAGATTGTGGTGATCCAAAGATAATACCAGACAAAAATGTACTGTTTGGTTTTTCACTTCGATAGTCACACGAATTTCTTTCAATCACAACTTCGACATGCATAGAACCCATTGAAATGGTAGCTTAATAAAACCATTGCTCGTAAATATGCGCCAATAGTGATGGGTTTATATTTTTTATTTATTTATCCAAAATAAAAATGGAGTCGGCATGAATATAAGTAGAGGCCCCGAGAATAGCACCCATCTTCTCAAAAGACGAACATTTGTGTGTGAATATCTTTTTAAGTGATCACGCCTAAATTTGGGGTAATATGATATACTAGTGCATAATTAACATTTAAACTCCATTATTGTGTCAATTCTAAATTTTCTTCCTTAAAGTAGGCAAGAGTTTTCAAATAATCCCACAAGCTTTGTGAAAATCATTGCTTTTAAAACCATGTTCACCGTTTACAAACCTTACTAGTGATTTCATTTCTCATTTCTATGATATGACATTGTTATCTATGAAGATATTCCATAAAGGAAATTATTTACATTTTGAACCAAATTTTATCTCACGGTTTAGTCAAGAAATATATCTTGAAGAAAATATCCCGTCATGTTTATATCGATATCAAAAATGAACAAATTTCTCCCAAAGCTTTCGGACACATTTGGGGTGAACTAACAATTGATGGAATTTATCACAAATGTATTTTCAATATAAATTTTGTCCTATTGCATACAAAGTTGCCAAAATTAAGACCAATTCTGGCTTTTCTATTGGGAAATAAAATTCGTAGTGCCGCCTAAGGGCTTATAGTTGGTAGTTTACCTCAAGTTCTGCGATTATTTATAAATACGAGTTCTATAAATTAAATAATGAGAGTGGCAACGTAGCGTTCGATCTGGCAACACATAAAAAGCTGGGCTTGGAAGAGCCGCAGGGGACCTTAAGGTCCGCCTTCAGTAAGGGGTTCTAACTCGCTCGAGGTATTTGATTGTCCGTAGCGAATTTTTTAAAGAGTGGCATCAATTTCGAGCTAATATGCTTTATCAGGTTTTTTTTTCATACTCGGGCAAAGTGCAACGGAAACTCTTGCTAAACTGTAGCAAGCCTATTGAGATAGTGTTATATCAATAGCTCAGGTTTTTCGGTGGTCTAAGGCATTTTCAGAAGAAAGAGAGTCGATTGAAGATGAACATCGAAGCGGAAGGCCTTCATCTTCAAGAACCGATGAAAATTTCGAAGAATCTGGGATCCTGTGCGCTCAGATCGTCGGTTGACAGTAAGAATGATCGGGTAAGAGTTGAACTTAACTGAAAGCACCGTTTATCAGATTTAGACCAATAATTTTGGGATGAGAAAAATCTACGAAAACCTGGTTCCAAAAAATCTTTGGCAAAACCAAAAGGACATTAGGAGGGAAAAATGCCTCGAATATTTGGATTCAATTTACAATGACCACCATTTTCTGGAACCTATCATTACTGGTGACGAGTCTTGGGTGAGTACAACCTAGAAATCAAGCGTCAGAGCATGGAGTGGAACACCTCAACCTCTCCAAGGCTCAAAAAAGTAATGATGAGGAAGTCGAAAATCAAATGCATGCTGATTTGCTTTTTTCGATATCCGCGGAATCGTTTACAAAGAGTTTCTACCTAGGTCAGATCCTTCCAGGCCAAACGGTTAATCAACACTTTTACCGGGTGGTTCTCTTCGAAAAACTTCGAAAAAGGGTCATTCGTGTGAGACCAAACATCAAGAACAACTGGGTGTGTCATTACGATAATGTTTCTGGCCACACAGCAATTTCAATAAACGAGTTTTTGATCAGTAAAAACATTTCTGTGGCTCCTCAGCCTCCTTATTCGCCTGACATTGAGTCCTTGTGACTTTTTTATCTTCCCAAATATAAAAAATCACCTCAAGGAAACTCATTTTGAGACAGTCGAAAACATTCAAACAGCTGTAACCGACCAGCTGAAGGCTATTCATGTATCGGAGTTCCAACACTTCTATGAGGAGTGGAAGAACCGTCTCCAGCGCTATGTGGCTTCAGAAGGAAGCTATTTTGAGGGTGACAATATCAAACTGTACTTCTATTTGAATGGTAAAATTTAAAAAATCAGTCTCATTACTTAATTTACAGACCTCGTACTCCCACACTTAAGATTTGGAACTAATCCTGTGAGTGAAATTATCATTCCATAACTGACCTACTAATTGTAAAAATCACAATTAGCACGTTAGTTAAGAGAAAAGTGGTTTCTATAAAATAATCAATGCACAGTTTCAAGAAATGGAGTACATAACCAAATCTAGGGAAAAGCTAAAAATACGACGGACAACGTACTTGATTTCATTTATTTTTTATCGAAAATGATCGTAAAACGTCCGCATTACCGATACCTATTCCCATTCGAATCATACGTATCTCTTTTAATGCCCATTTTCTGTGCATGCAGATGTTGGAGATGCAGCGGGAGAATCTAAGAAAAATTTGTGAACATAATACACACAGTTTTGAGAAAAATGGAAGGAAAGGTTCTTTGAGTTTATACGCAGTATTTATGGAGATGGAACCCTATGAAGATAACCTTTGGTAAATTTTTATCCCGACCCCGAAAAATTGTAAATCAGCTGTACGTGAGGACGTATTTATGATAAGTTTAGTTTTACATATAGCAAAGAAAGTCCTAAGGGCTATACATAGAAGAATTTCGAATAGTTTCAACAACTATCTAAGCGAAGATCAGTTTGCTTTCAGCGAGAGGGGAAATAAGGCACCCCGTGCCATTGCACTGATGAGAAAATTAATAGACAGCGACATCGAATATAATCATGATGTCTTCGTGGGGCTTGGTGGACTTTGAGGAGTTCTATCGAGTAGAGTGGTCATAGTTAATGCAGATATTGTGGAATATGGGAGAGAACTGGTGGAACAAGCTACTTATTCGAAATTTGTACAATATTTATACGGTGCAGTTCAGGGTAGCAGATTGAGAATCGGTATGGGCAGTAATTGATAAGGGAGTGAGACCGAATTTCCCGATTTTGTTGATACTTTTCAACATATACCTGTATGAGTTGAAAATATTCAGAAAACATGGAAATGGTGGAAGCTGGAAATAAAACTAGGTGGCGCGATTGAGCCAGTTGAGTTTGCAGATGATCAAGCAACTGTGCTTTTGACAGCCAGGGTTTGTCAGTAATATTGAATTTCATGTAGGAACAATACGAAATGTAAAGAATTTGGATTGAGCATACGAATACAAAGGAGACGATAGACTTGAGAAGTAGGAAGGAAAAGTTGAAAATCAGGATAGAAAGAAATAAACTAGATCAGATGGAGAATTTCATGTATTTAGGGAGTATTTTGGAGGAGAAAGGGAATGAAAAATTGGAGAAGAAATGTATCAACAAAATGTGTGTGCAAGGAAAGAGTTGATGAGGGAGGATTTTGAGATGTGTGAGTAGCCGAGTATAAAAGCTATGAGGGACAAACGCTGAGGTTTCAAATTGGGTGGATTAATAGAGAAAGTTACTGGTGGAAATCCGAAAAAAGAAAATTTGAAATGAATAAATATGTAGTAAAGTTTGGGAGGGAAAGAAAAGAAAATGAAAGAAAATGTTGGAAAAGCGAGGTAGAGTTTTTTATACAGCGTGGAGGCAGGTAAAATTAACGAAGAAATGAAGAAAAAGTAGGAAGTTCCCGCGATAGTTATAAATAAAATCTCGTTTTAGACCGTCCAAACCTATATTTAAAATAGATATTGTAACTTAATTGATGATTATATAGCAAGAACTCGAAATTGACTTAGATATGCTTGGATTTGGTGGTAAAAATGTTATTTTTGATAAAATCAATGAATGAAAAGTTACTAAATGCGGATTTTTACCGTAACAAATTTTGATATACATAATATCTCGGAATGTAGAGGAAATGTATATGTAGAGGAAATGATTAAAGAGGCATGGGAAGAACTGTAGGTAGGAATGAAAGTCGGAGGGGAATTCGTAAAATCGGTTAGGTTTGCTGATGACCAAGCATTAGTTGCTCAGTCAGCCAAGGGGTTGCAAGCATTGTTGAGTGAATTGGAGGTTCAGTGCGATAAATATGGGATGAGAATCAATATTAATAAAACAAAGGTTATGCGATTTTCCAGAAAGAAAAAGGCTAAGCTAAATATTAAAATAGGCGGGGAAAAAATAGAGCAGGTAGAACAGTTTACATATCTCGGAAGTGTTTTTGACCAACACGGTCAAAGTGGTAGGGACGTAAGGAGAAGAATTGCGCTAGGCAAGGAGGCTTTCTCAAGGAGGAGGGAGTTGATGACGGGGACGTTGAGGAGGGATGTTAAGACAAGACTCGTAAAAACTCTGATATGGAGCATAGCTATGTACGGCGCGGAAACGTGGTCACTGAAGCAGGAGGATAGACGTAGACTGGAGGCTTTTGAAATGTGGGTGTGGAGAAGAATGGAGAAGGTGAAATGGACCGAAAGGAAAACAAATGAGGAAGTACTAGAAATGGTGGGGGAGGAGAGGGGTTTGTTGAGAGAAATCTTATGGAGGCAGGAAAAATGGATGAAAGGCGTATTGAGCGGTAGTGGAATGTTGAAGAGGGTAATAGAGGGGAGAATGTTAGGCAAGCGAGGTAAGGGTAGGAACAGGATAGGGATGTTGGACGGGATGAAGGGAGGAAAGAAGTACACCGAGATGAAAAGGGACCTGATATAGATTAGTTTGCTAGGTGGGGAGTCACAAAATGTTTATTTGATAGTTGTGTCCATCCAAAAACCTACCTTAACCGGTAGATTACCTAATAATAATATTATCTCGGAGAGACTAAAATACCGATAAGATAGTTAAACTAGTATCTTACCAAAATCGTCATATATCATGTTATTTTGGCCATCCTTATTACTGAGTCTCCATTTTCAGTGTCAGATGATCCTTGAAGAGGGATTGATTCCACGGTAAATCATTACAAATCTTATCCTTTCCATTCCTTTCACGCATGGTGTCACGTAACGAGAAATGCTCACTGGGACGCAACCTGTAAAACACAGCGCAAGAGCCTTATGGAATATAGTTTGGTCCACTATGTCAAGTGGGATGGACTTTTGGTTTACGTGAGGACAACAACATACTACTTGTTAGATGTCTTGTTCAAATGCGTTTAAGGGATTTTTAAAAACATGGTTGTTTTTAAAAATTGACATAAAATAATTTTCACTAATTTTAATAGGAATTATTCGAAACGTACGCATGTCATTGTTCCCAAATTAGTGTTGTTTAAAATCTTAATGAAAAATGGAGCCCAGAAATATCCTTCTTGATGCGAAGAAGACTTTTCCCGCAGGAATTCTTTGCAAATTATGCCAATTATTTTAATGTGAATTTGATTTTGCATATCTAGATGTTACAAAATCAGTAATATATGAATGGCAGATGCATTTACGTGTAGAAATATCTCTATTTCTTCTAAAAATCTAAAAACTAGTGAATAATTTGAATTTATATGACTCACTTATCGAAACATCCTCACGTTGGAATCCCTGTAACTAATACTGCCTAGATTGAAAATCTGTGTACCATCATCATTTTTAAAGGGCTAGTTACCAATAAAAATCACTACTAATTCTTGGCTTTTTCAGGTAGGAATTCGATACTCGTTGAACAATCCAAATTTGAAGTAATTTAACAATGAAAACCTTGACTCGTGAGATATAATAACTTTAAACTATGCAAGAGCTATTGTAATAAACTATGTAATACGTAATATAGCATAGTTATACGTTCTTGTCTATTGTCGAAAATATGGGAACACTGATTTCCCTATGCATCTAGCCACTCTTTATTATTCTATGAGTACCGAGATGCACTTGAGATATCCTAACTGTACGTAACACAGGATTGTTCTTCAAAATAGTATTTTAGAAATTATTACATCAATACAATTTAATAAGAATCGACATGGTAATATACTCTAAAATACCAACCTTTTCATATAATAAGGATTTCCCATGAGACGAGGCGAGTAGGTTTGTGCATTTAGGTTTAAGTGGTCAACTTATGCGAGTGTTTTGTACTGGCAGCTAGTGTCTTGAGTTGGCTCACATGAATTTTAGTGTTGAATAATATTTTTTCTGATCCGTTTACCACTCAATTTACATTGGTTTACTTTTAATGCGCCGAAAACATTTTACAAATAGAAATTATGAAACTTGGGATTCGAACATTAGATTATATATTTAGGTTTCGATATGAATTATATGTTTAATTCCAACAATATATTGCAGCGTTTTTATAGATTACATGATATTTTATTTTAAGTGGATTTCAGTTTCATTCGATGACAAATAAATTATAGCTGTCATAAGTTACGTATATTCATTTAGAATACTCAAACACTGCATATTTCATAAATTTTGTTACTCTTTTTTCTCAGCTAAATTTACTAAGAAACTTGATAAAAACTTTATCTGATTTATGTGAATGAAAAATGAATATCGATAGTAGATAGTCTGGAACAAGGCTTGGGAGTTCATCATGGATCGTGTTTAATTTATTGTTACAATAGCATGAATACTTTTTGTGCGGAAAAGTTCTTATTGTACTGTGAAGTTTCTATTGCTTCGCGAATCATTTCCATGCAGCTAAGCCTCACGAAAACAGTTGTGATTTTAAAACATAGATCTAAAAATGTATTGAATACATTTTTCAATGAGATTATGACGAGATCAAAACTTTTATGGAGCACTTGCTGAATTTATCTTTTCCAATATAGTTACAAGTTTTTTGTTCAGAAGATAAATTGAAGTTACAGATTTTCACGCTCCTTATTTATGTGAATTATTTTATCATAATTGAGTACGTATGAGGCCGTAATACGTAATAACTCAGAGATATTATCCCTTGAATGTGTACTTGTATGTAATTTGGGTGTAAACCTATGCATAGATATTAGTCGATATTTATACCAAAATGCGTATTATTATCTTGTAAATTCTGTCAATAATAAAGACTAAGTCAGTATACTATCACTTATATTAGTATTCCGTGAAAGAAAATTTTTGAAAGCATGAGAAACAAGTATGAAGTTGGGCACATAAAATATTTCAATTTTTTTTTCTCTTCCCCTTAACCGGTTTTTGGAATAATCTCCTCTAATAGTTGGGCAGATCAATATGCCATTATTGAGGAAAATTATAGTATAGAATACCAGTTACGCTGACTAATGCGTTAACTGGTTATTGGATTCGGGAAATGTCTCCTGTTGAGACACTTGAAACTCGGATTTTTGTATCTCCGGATTTATGCAAAGATATTATGTAAAAGTTGGAATTGGAGGGTATTTTCAATCTTGCTGCAGGAATGCCGCATTTCAAGAAGCGTTCACGCGAGACTGTTTGTGTACGCCGCAGTGCGCTGTTTGGATGCTACATACGATGCGAATGCTCGGCGCAGCGTGGCATAGAATTTGTCGACGATGGAGTGATCAAAAAGAAATTTTCAATTTCAGGAAAAGATTTGCTTCAGCGAAAACCAAAACCTTTGTTCATAGCAGTTACGAAACTCGAAAACTCTCCAATTCCAGATTAATGCACCCGGCTCAAAAGCGATTTTATTTTCAAATAAATTTGTATTTCGTATAATTTGCAGCTCACGTATAACTACACCATTTGAGAACGCTGGTGTTGATAGCAGTTTGATGAAAGCCCTAGTATCAGTTAAATCCTCCCGGCTGCCGGCACTGGCGGAAAAAATCCGAGAAGAGATCATCTTGGAGGCATATTTTCTGTATCGCACGTATTTTCACGCCGATTTGAGCAAAAACACGTCCCCCGTTGTTCTTTGCGAACCGCTTAATCCAGCTAATCAACCACCTACCGTGTGATAAGGCTCCCGGTTTGTTTGCGTAGGCTCATAAAAGGTGAAATTGCACCAGCCGAATAACAGGAATGCCCTTTCCTGCTGCGCAGTCTCCAATTGCCCTTCGCCATCGGAATGGGCTCGCGTTCGGGCTGGATGGGTTCCCAGAGAACCCCTCTCTCCTCCACCCAGCCCACGCAATCTTTCCCACCACGAATAATAAGGTCCTTCATCTCCTTTCACACTCCAACCGGCTTGCAGCGTAACTTTCCATTAAAGAGTTCTCAGGCCACGAAGCGTTTCGATCCCGACGGGGCGGTAACTTACATGGAAAACTTCTCCCCCTCTCTCCGATATGTGCCTTATATCCAAGGAAACTCTTTAGTACAATATTTCTCCCTTTTAATCGACGAGTAGCGCGATCTGTGATGATGTTGTGTTCCGTGGAGTTCATCTCGCATTTTCTTACCGTTATTTTATTTACCTCGGGTGCTTCCCTCTACTGCCTAAAATTTACATGCCGGTGAGGCATGCCTAGCTACTCGAGGCCCGCATGACTTGAAATATTAAATGCAAGCTTGCGATTTATGCCGCTGAGAATTAAAACAGATGCTAAGGACGCAAAACGGCAATATGGGAACATGAATGAAAAGTGTATACACCGCTTCCAGCACCTAGTTTGATTAACTCCACGTTTAGTGATCTCGTTGGTCCATGGCATTGAGGAGTTTCTTTAGCGCAAATATGTTTACTTTATTAGGAAGTAATTCCAGGAGTTAATGAGTCCTTAAGCACTTGGGTTTGTTATTTAAACATTTCATTAAATTAGCATTGAGATGAAAATTCGAAAGTGCTGTTATATTTTAACGTGAAAACAGGAATTCATGAGCCGTTGAATATCAAATGAATACATTTTAAAGATCTCAATCTTAGCTGTCATATTTTAGCAAATTGTATATATATATATATATATATATATATAGAATAGATGATTTACACATAAAAAGAACACTCACATATATAATATATATATATATATATATGTATAATTAAATTATTTTTTATTAATTAAAACTGCTTATTAAAGCATTTTGTGCGTTAAAGAAATCTGTCCCTCTGTAGGATTTGTTTGGTGAATTGTGTATACTTGCATTTCCAAGCACTCGGAGTAAATTTCAATTCACAATCTGAAATTTAGCAGAACAAAGTAAAACGACCTGATGTTCTCGATCACTCGCAGATAGTGAAAACAATTTTCTCCCTACAGTGATTACAGATCTATCAGCATGAAATTAGAAATGTATCACAGCAGGATCTTAGCGCTAGCAGCACAAAATGACGGAGTGGAGGACGACTGAGCGTGCAAAGCATCTCATGTAGCGTTGCATGCGTCCACGCGTGAGTACGATGGCGCCTGGCCGCCCGTCCTGACGGGACAATTGAATCTCGCCTGCCCGTCTGAGCGCTCACACCGCGTCGTCTTCACCACCTCCTCCGTCATAGCAGCCCTCAACTGTTCCCCCATCGGCTTTTCCCTCTCCCTTTCATACGGGCGGTACGTTTGAGCACACTTCTGCTCCCCTATTTTATCTTCTTTCCCTACGGATACGAATTCCCATGACGCTGTTGCTCCATCGCGTACTCATGACTGCACGGCAGGTCCGCGAATGCTGTTTACGTCGGCAAAAGACGCCATCGGAACAAGAGAATGTGGCGTTCGCGAAATGTTTTGCGAACTGCTATTATTTTCAGCGGGAAAGTATCATCATTTAGGTTTATATTTTGTTTCCTGTCGTACAATCTCTCCTATTCCATCGCTCTTACCTGTCTGTGTTATCCCTAACGCTCTTCTCGAATATTTAATCCTACCAAAAGCATAAACTTGAAAAAAAAACCTTGAAACGAATTTACATAATTTAAATTAATTTTATCCTCATGGGAAAAATTTCAACACCGAGTGTGTAAGAGTAATGGATTGAATGATAGAAGGAAGCAAGCAATTCTGGGGAAGGTCTCGTTTGCGATATTAAAAAAATATCTAAACAGACGTGATCTACTCGTATGTTTTACAATAAAATTGAAGATGAAAATAGCGAAGCGAGAAGAGAGGGACAATAATGAAATTCATGTTATGCATGCAAGATATATTCCGGTAATAAATGTATATCGAAGAAACTCATTTCTTCCCCTTACCTTACTACCTTAACTGGTAGATTACTCAATAATAATAATAAAGCTTGAGTTAATATACATATATGTGTGTGCCACACAGGGTATACACAGTACATATATATAGGATAATTTCCATAAATAATGCATTTAAATTTTCCGCGCCGCTCCTATTGGTTGGAATGGAATGGAACCACTTGAAGTTGGTGAAGGACGCTAAGCTTTACCGCCAATTCGGTCTAAGTGCTCTCCAAGCTGTCGAAGGGACAGAGCTGTAGTAAACCTCTGCGCGCCGACCGTGTCACGAAAAAAATGGAATCTAAAATCGATCTACGTTACGCGATTGTTAATTTTGTGCTAAACTGAAAAAATCTGTTGAGGAAACTAAGAAAATTATTCGTGAGGCTTACGGGGACTCTGCTCTGTCCTGCTCACAAGTCTCAAGATGTTTAAAGGCCTTTAAAGGAGGCTGGGAAGAGGTTCACGACGAACAACCCTCTGGGCGACCGTCCACCAGAAATACCGACGTCAATGTTATTCGTGCTCGACAATTGTTGGACTCTGACCGTCGATTGAGTACCAAGATGGTTGTCAATAACCTGAACTTGTTCTACTGTTGTGTTTCGTATTTTTACTGAAGATTTAGCTATGAGGAAAGTGTGCACCAAACTCGTGCCCAAGGTGTTTGCCACAACGTGCTACGAGTCCGCGAATTCCTGGCCAAACACCAGGTGCCAACGCTGCCCCCCCTATAGTCCTGACGTCGCCCCAGGAGACTTCTTTTTGTTCCGTCGGATTAAGGCAGCCCTAAAAGGAACTCATTTTTCGTTCATAGAAGAGCCATGACGAAAACCTTGCGAAAGGGCCACGAAGATGCCATTCAGGGCGCGTTCCGGTCATGGCAGAGTCGCTGGAAAAAATATGTAGAGGCCTAAGAATAGTAATTTGAAGAATTTTAAGAATTTATGCAAATCTATTCAGTAAGTGACTTTAAAGAACAATTGCGTTACTTTCGGAACGTACCCTGTACATAAACTCACATATAAACTGGCTGCGGTGCGATTCGGAGAATTATGTAATGCGTCCCTCCCATTCTATCGCGCCCTTCCCTGTATCTCTTCCTCCGCTCGGATCCAGTCCCCATTGAGCTTCTCGAGTGCGCCCCCTTTTAGAACCACCCACTTAAGCCTTGCTGATTTAACGCCCTCCTCGCCCTCAAATCCGCAAAGGAGGCTCGGCAAAAGAGTACCGGATGAACACTCCTAGCGCACTGACACTCTTCCCTCGGACAGCGGTGGGAGAGGAAAGGATGACGCGAAGAAGGATGAAGCGCTTGGAGGAATCGAAAAGACTTACCAGGCCACATTTTCCACTCGATCCCACTCTTAAATGAGTGTCGTCCTTAAGTAGGTGGATAACGAGGACTACCGCACTCTCTTTCTTTCACTCCTCTTAATTCATTTCGAAAGGTCGAATTTTTTTTCTCTCTCTCTTAAGTGGCCTGACTTACGACGCCATTTCAGTGGTACCGGGGTTGTGGTGTAGTGGATTACTTCCGCTTTACAGTCGCTGGGAAGAAAATGTGGTAGCGAACGGTCTCCCATATCAATCAAAAGGGAAATTATCGCATTTTTTATATCAAAAGGCAACAACTTTCACCTCTAACATTAGTATTCCAATCCAGATTGCACTTTGAGAAATAGTAAAAACAGCACCTTTCTTCCTAGCCCATAAATGTGGGCGTGAGTATAAAATAACAATTCCAAAACTCAATTACGTGACCCATGGGGACACGGCGTAATGTTGCCAACTAGCCTTGATGTTTGATAAACATCTACATGCCATACATTCCAATGAACTATTATTACCTCAATTTGCGTAATAAGCCACTCTCCATCATCCAAAAACCTAAGATAAAAACAATTCAATAAATTTCGAAACAGTTTTCGGTAGTTCATTTTGCTTACTCAGACTATCATAAAAGAGAGAGGTTTTCAATAACTCAAATTTCGAAGCATCATCAGGTAATATAATGAAGTTGTATGCCGTCTTATATACATTTAACAATTCGGAGGATGTTTGCCGTCGGATGTGCTAGCGGGAGTATTGATAATTGCTCCTAATAGGGTCGGTCACCCATGCCAGAGAGGTCAAAGGTTAGGAGCCAGACGAAAGGTAGTCCACGCAGTGTCTGTACCTCAGTGAGGCGGTTGCAAAGGCCTCTGACCCCCGAGGGGCGGCCATTGATTGATGGCGTCACATAAAAAACACTATTGAAGAAGGCTACGGGATAGCACCTCAATTATTATTCCCAAGAGTATAATGATGGAAACTATAGGGAATATGAGTCCTGGCAACTACGGAACTTGTCCAAATCGGCCGTGTGTCGTGCCCGGCAGCGGGAGAGGCAAGGTTTCTGTGGCCCTCATCTCACGAAACCCTTGCAAAGAAAGAACGACAGCAGCAGGACAGAAGGCGCAGAAAAGACCAATTTAGTTGAAATAGGAATTTGGAATGTTAGGACAACGTCGACGACAAGAAAATCAGAAAATATATAGTGAGAGATGGAAAGAGGATATATAGATATTTTAGGTCCATGCGAGGTGAGTTGGAAGGGTAGCTAGATAGATTATTGGAATGATAGTTACATACAGCGGCAGGCACGAGAGCAAACAAGAAGCGTAGTCAACATAGAAAAAGCAACGGATAGAATATTACCAGTAGGGATAAAAGCAGAACCGACCAGCTTGGTCATTGTTCGGGTATACATGCCATCGGCTAATCGTAGGGAGGAAGAAGTCGATAGGATATGCAACCATTTAGAGGATATAATCGCGTGTCTTCCGGGAGGGAAACATATAATAGTGATGGTGAATTAGAATGCGACCATAGGCGAAGGAAGAGAAGGTACGGCGGGTGACTACGGTTTAGGTTCAAGGAATGTCCGCAGAGAGATAGCAATTGGGTTGTGTAGGAGACGGGTTAATCATCACCAACACTTGGTTTAGACACCACAAAAGATGCAGGTATAGATGGAAAATGCCAGGTGACTCCGAGAGGTATCAGTTAGATTATATTATATTATGGTTAGGCACAGATTTAGTGTGACCGATTTGGTAGTGTGCTTAGTTAATGTAATCAATGCGCACAGCATCTCGGGAGCGGATGCGGACTCTAACCACAATTTAGTAATTAACAAATGTAGTGTCCGTTTCAAAAAGATAAGGCAGGAGCGGCGCGTTAGTAAATGGAATGTAGAAGCATTATATGGATTGACGAGGAAGAAGTATCTGCCAATTTTAAAGAAAATCATGGATAAGAGTGAAAAGCTGAGTACTATTAAAGAAAAACGGAAATGTATCAAGAAAGGGATAAAGAAAGCCGCATAATAAACTATAGACGGTTAATGGGAGAAGTTTAAGAAAACCATGGATCACCGATGAGATGTTTAGAAAGATTGATGAAAGAAGAAAATGAAATAATGAAAACAGAGCTAGGCGAAAGAGAGTACAAAGTTTTAAATAATAAATTGACACGGGTAACAAATGAAGCTAAAGAAGCATGGTGGAAGACGCAGTTTGAGGATATGGAAAGTTTACAGAAGAAGGGTGAAATTCGTGCGTCATACAGCAAGGTTTAATATCACCAAGCAATATCGGGAAGTAAGAAGGGAAGATCTGTGCTTACAGTTATAGATGAGTGGGGTATAATAATAGTCGATAGAGGAAAGATCCAATAGAGATGGAAGGAATATATAGAAGCACTGTATGGTAAAGAACTTAGGACAACAAGGTTAGGCATAGAAAAGGAACATGACGTAGAAGTAGGAGCAGAGGCATACTCGACGATGAGATAGGAAGAGCATGAAGGAAGATGAAACCAAATAAGGCCTTGGGGGCAGACAACGTTCCTGCGGAACTGCTGCAATGTTTAGGAAAATGTGGGAAGGATACTCTAAATGGACTGATTCGTAGTATCTATGAGGAAAGAACCTGACCGGAAGATTTTGTGAGATCAGTGTTAGATGCTATTCCGAAAAAGCTAATGGCTACATAATGTGAGAACCACAGAAAAATAAGCTTGATATCCCTCGCACCTAAAGTTATTCTCAGGATTATCAACAAAAGGATAGAGAGTAGGGTAAATGATTACTTAGGGGATGATTAGTTTGGGTTAAGGAAGGGAAGAAGTACACGTGATACCATTGCAGTAATGAGATCACTAATCGAGAAGAATATAGAATACAATCAGGATGTATTTGCCTGTTTTGTAGATTTCGAAAAAGCGTTTGTTAGACTGAATTGGGAAAAAATAATGCGTGCATTGCAGAAAATAGGTATGGATTGGAGGAACGTGAGACTGATCCGCAACCTGTACAAGCCTCAGACTTGCCCATTGTCACCGGTGCTGTTCAACGTATATGTGGAGGAAATGATTAAAGAGGCATGGGAAGAGATGGATGTGGGAGTGAAAGTTGGAGAGGAGTTCGTAAAATCAGTTAGGTTTGCTAATGCCCAGGCTTTGGTTTGTCAGTCGGCCAAGGGGTTGCAAGTATTGCTGAGTGAATTGGAAATTCAGTGCAATAGATATGGGATGAGAATTATAATAATAAAACAAAGATTATGCGATTTTCCAGAATGAAATAAGCTAAGCTAAACATTAAATTAGGAGGGGAACAAATAGGAAGGGAGATCAGTTTACGTATCTCGGAAGTGTTTTGGACCAATACGGTCAAAGTAGTAGGGACGGAAGGAGAAAAATTGCGTTAGGCAAGGAGGCTTTCTCAAGGAGGAGGGAGTTGATGACGGGGACACACACTGAAGCCCATTAGGGCTGCCAGCGCCTCTGCTTCTAATATCGGCCGCTCAGTTTCTAAGGCCCATATTTCTATTGTCCTCAACATCGGGATCGTCCACGCCACCTGCCAAGGGGTTCCGCATAGAGATCGAGTACGTAGTGATAATTGATGAACTCCCTCGGCTGATGCCAGACTCCATCATCCCACAGGCGAGCTAACCAGGTGGTATCGCGTTGTGCTGTCTGAGTGAGCAGGAATAACGGCAAGTGGAGTACATAGACACACCATGAAACAAATCCCGCAGCTTTGGGGATGTCGCGAGCGCGAATACGCCAGGCGACTTCGATTATGTAATTAATGCGGCGTAGTAAATATTGAGTAAGCCTGAGGGTCATAGCCAAAGTATCTATTCGGACCCCCAAGTATTTGATGCTGGTTGTTGACGCCAAGCGACTTTTCTTAATATTAATCCTAATTTGCAACTCCTCGCGTAGAAACTCTACGACATTTACTGTTAAATGTGTGTTATCTTCATCAAACAACAACAACCAGTCATCTAAGCACGCGATCAAAATTAATTTAAACTTCCGGTACACTTCGTCTATCACCGCCCGCGCCCACCGCTGCATAATGGCCGGGGCGAGTGCGTGACCCATGGGTGGCCTGGTCCACACGTATGTTGTACCCCGGTGATAGACGCCGTAATTGTGCCGATGAGTCGGTTCCATCGGCACCTGCCAAAAGGCGTCTTTCAAATCAATCCTTACAAGCTGAGCTTCCGAAGGGATCGTCTCTAGTGCTTGAGCCGCGGATTTCAAAGTAAAACGTGGTGTGCGTATATACCTCGTCCAAGCCGATAGATCCTGAATCACTCTGACTCTCCCCCTGCCTTGGGGATGGCGATGAGGGGGAACGCATGGGTTGCCCGCTCTATAGTCAGGATGCCTCTGTTCACCAATTTCACTACGTACCTGTCTATGGTGGCCGTAGGCCTTGTGGGGATGAAGATATTCGGTGCCCCTTCCGACCTTGGCAGGTTGGCGCCGAACTGGAATGTTTCCCGTGTGGAGCGGCAGCGATACGGGTATTTTCTCGCTGAAGGAAACCATGCCTCCTCCTCTTCTTCTTCCTCTACCGCCTGCTCCGGGTTGGGTGAGAGAGAGACATATAATATATTTCTCTCTATATATAATAAAAAATATATTTACGTTAGGAGAAGATTTGTGCTAGACAAAGAGGCTTTCACAAGGAGGAGGGAGTTGATGACCCGGGACGTTGGGTAGGGAGGTTAACAAAAGACTCTTAAAAACTCTGATATGGAGCGTAGCTATGTACGGCACGGAAACGTGGTCACTGAAGCAGGAGGATAGACGTAGATTGGAGACTTTTGAAATGCGGGTGTGGAAAAGAATGGAGAAGGTGAAATGGACCGAAAGGAAAACAAATGAGGAAGTACTGGAGATGGTTGGTGAGGAGAGAGGTTTGTTGAGAGATATCCTATGGAGGCAGAAAAAATGGATGAAAGGCGTATTGACCGGTAGTGGAATGCTGAAGAAGGTAATGGAGGGGTGAATGTTGGGCAAGCGAGGAAAGAGCAGGAACAGAATAGGGATGATGGACGAGATGAAGGGAGGAACGAAGTACACAGAGATGAAGAGGGATCTGATGTAGATTAGGTTGTTAGATTGGGTTTTGCTTGGAGTTACAAAATGTTCATTTGATAGTTGTGTCCATCCAAACAACTATCTTAACCGGTAGATTACCTAAAAAAAAAATATATATATATATAGAAATATATAATGTAAATGGACTAGCTAGTCGACACAAACACAGAAACAGAAACACATAAAAGAGGGACGCACTGGTTCTCGAATTTTCGGTGGTGCAACCACCTTTCTCAAGAGGAATTAGGAACAGAACAGTGAGTCCCTCTTTTATGTGTTTCAGTTTCTGTGTTTGTGTCGACTAGTTAGTCCATTAACATTATTGGGCAGGTTCGTGAGATTTTCAAGAAAGTGACTTATATATATATATATATATATATATATATATATATATATATATATATATATATATATATATATATATATATATATATATATATATATATATATATATATATACTACCTTGAACAAAAAGTTCCCGGAATAACCACCGTGTGGCGCTCTCATCGTTCCGATTTGAGTTCTGTTTTTTTTGTTAAATTGGTACATATGTTGTTGATATTCCCTTTAAATCTTAGTGTCATAACTTGACATTTGCAAAAGTTACGTAGCCAAGAGTACATCTATCTCTGTGTGTGTCGGCGATTTTTTACAATTGCAGAAATAGATTTAAATTTGCAACAACGAACTTGTATTAAATTTTGCGTAAAAAACGGATTAGTGGCGCACGGACGTTGGAAATGTTGGAAAAGTGTTTCGGCAACGATTCTCTAAAAAAAAACGGTCGTTTACCGGTAGCACGAGCGGTTCAGAAGTGGTCGTGAGTCAATCGAAGATGATGAACGCAGTGGCAGACCATCGACATCGAAAGTCGGTGAAAAAATTGATAAAGTAAAAGAAATGTTGGTCAATAACCGCAAATTAACCATCAGAGAAATAGCGGAGGACTTGAACATTGCCTATGGATCCGCCCAAGACATTGTGGTTAATGATTTGGGTTTCCGTCGTGTAGCAGCAAAGTTGGTGCCAAAAGCCTCAATTTCATGCAAAAAAGAGACCGTGTTGACGTCGCAAAAGACATGATTTGCGAGGCTGAATCCGATCCCACATTCATCAAAAGGATCATTACTGGAGACGAGACGTGGGTTTATGAGTACGACACGCAATCCAGACATCAGGCAAGTGAATGGCGTTCACCAAATGAGCCGAGACCAAAAAAACCACGTCGTTTTCAGTCAAAAAAGAAGGCAATGCTGACGGTTTTCATGGATTACAACGGTGTAGTACATCATGAATTTTTGCCAGAAGGCCAGACAATAAACAAAGAGTATTATTTGGGCGTTATGAGACGTTTGCGTGAAGCAATTCGCCGAAAGAGACCAAAAATCGTCGCACAGTGCGTCGAGACCGTCGCACAGTGCTATCACTATTCGTAATTTTTTGACGAAAAATGCAACAAATACCATCCAACAGCCACCGAATTCACCTGATTTGGCTCCCTGTGACTTCTTTCTGTTAAATCTAGTTAAAAACCATTACGGGGAACGCGTTTTAGCAGCCGAGAGGAAGTAATGGAAAAATCGCAGGAAGCACTGATGGACATACCGAAAACCGAATATAAAAAATGTTTCGAGGATTGGATCAAGCGCTGGCTTAAGTGTGTTGCAGTCGATGGGGATTACTTTGAAGGGGACAATATAGATTTAGATGAATAAACTTGTATTTTTAATTTTATGAATAAATTCGGGGAACTTTTCGATCAAGGTGGTATATATTCATTCACATTGAAATAGAGATAAGGAAAATGGGAAAGGAACACACATAAGGGACGAACACAAGAAAGGTGGGGTGGTATTTCGTGTTTGAATGTGTATTTGCCAATGTGGCTCGTCTCTTCTTCTGCCTATGCGTGCCACGAAACGCACCGTTCCTATCCTATATGACGTTGTATGCTTGCTAACCTACTGTCCATTCTCCTCTTGTGTTTGTCTATTTCTCCTTTGGTGGGTGTAACAGCTCCCTAACGCCATCTTCTGTGCAATGATTTGGAGCACTTTTGCGCTTTATAAGATCGCAGATTTCAGTGTGAAGTACATTTTCTCGATAGCTGGACGTGCCTCTGTTTACCGAGTGTCTGATTTCGCCGGCGACCGAGGCGTCGGCCGCCGGGATTTGGTGAGCGGCACTGCCGGACTCTCTCGGAAATCGAGGTTCCGATCGTGTTTTGTTTCGAGCGGCGGTTGACGCCTAGTTCTTCCAGAAGCGTGAAGTTTGACTCTCTACTTTCTTCCGCCGGAAAGACCGTGCCTTCGTTTTGTTTACTGGTTCATAACTGACCTTGACTGCTAGCTTAGGTTCCTTTTTGTTTTGCTACCGCCAGGTGCGACCAGCGGGGAGGGAGTGTACACGAGTGATTGTTTTTTTCTCTCTCTTTGGAGTGCTTGTCCATTTGGCCCGCTCTCCTTTCTTTCACGCAGGCGTGCTCAATTTGATCATTTTTCAAAACGGTCATACGTCGCGTAAACACGCTCGCCTTGCAAGTTGACGAGAAGGCGAAACCCCCTACTCCGTTGGAGGTCCACCTCTTCACACTAGAGTCGCTGGGCCTCACACCCGAAGAGATAGTGGCGATCCAATTTGGATACAATCGACATTTGATATTCCTGAAGTTGGCAAACGAAGCTGTAATGACTAGCATTTTAGAGAATGCTACGCGTAAACTACCGTTTCCGTCTTTAAGGGATCAGAGGACGATGATAACTATTGACGAAACCTCGGGCAGCCCGTGTAATGTCAGGATTCTTTGTCTCCCCGTGGAGACCCCATTGGAAGACATAACAAGCGAGCTCCAACGTTTTGGTAAAATCCATCGCTCGTGGGAGAACAGGTGGGAGGGAGAAAAAATGGCGCGGGTGCTTACTGGCACCAGGGTCGTGCGGATGACGGTTGAGAGAAATATCCCCTCGTACCTCCACATTGGCGGAAACCGGGCCATCATCATCTATGAGGGTCAGCGTCGCACTTGCGCCCGCTGCAACCAAGAAGGCCACGGGCCACGAGCCCTCGGAACCAGGGAGGGAAGAGCTATGCGGAGGCAAGGGCCATACCCTCCACTTGCAATCCTTGCATCACGGGCTTCCAGCCCCCCGAGAACCAATGATGACAGCGGTGGAAGATTCATTGGATTGTGAATGTCCCCCATCCCCAACGGCTGGCCCCCCGATCCCGTTTTCACGGACACTCGATCAAGATGTCGTCAGTCTTCCCAGGGAACCTCTAGAGCCGGACCGAATCGAACCATCTTCCTTGATTACTGCTGACGGGGTCCCTTCGGCAGATGACCCCCAGTCCGCCACCCCGGCCCCTCCTGAGGGCACCTCTCGGCCCGAGACGGGCCCCAGCTGTGCACGCTCGAGGAGGCCCCCCCGTGGAACGCTGCCGAACAACCCGCTCTTCGTGGAGACCACGGCTGGCTCTTCCTCTTCGGACGAGGTCGGGGGGGAGGGATGTGGTAACAACTCGCGACCTCGATCGTTGACTCATCGGACGAAGCGTCCCGGGAAACGGCGAGGTACTCGTCGCCCGGGTTCAAGCCGCGACCGGAGCGACGTAAGCCACGACCAAAACTCTGGTAAGTGATGTCCGGTGCCGATAGATGCCCTATCGTTTCACCAATGAATGTCATTTCGCTGAATATTTCCGGCCTTTACAGTCACTTAAAAATTGCAGTCCTCCAACGTTTTCTCCGCGATCTCAGGGCTGATGTAATCCTCCTTCAAGAGGTAAAGGAGGACATCTCCTCTTGTGTTTGTCCATTTCTTCTTTGGTGGGTGTAACAGCTCCCTAACGCCATCTCCTGGGGCAATGAATCGGAGCACTTTGGCGCTTTATAAGATCGCAGATTTCAGTATAATGTACATTTTCTCGATAGCTCAAGTGGTTAGAGCATCCGTCCGGCAAGTGAACAGCAATCCTTTTATGAAAGTGTTTTCCGATGGAAAATTTATGGGTACTCAGAAAAAATATTTAATTAATGAGAGCTTTTTACCCTAACATACATTTTCTCAGGTCTCCAAATCGAATATTGAGTCATGACACTTGCATGAATACTAATAGATGGAAAATGTGCCAATGTTTTGTAATCTGGAGGAGTGAGTCATTTTCTAAAAATTAATTGCAACGCAACGACTCTAAACACGTTTTTCCCATAGGAAATTTCCTGTGGAAAAGATGGAGTAGAGAAAAAAAGTAGATTCCTTCCTCAAAGGTGCACATTATAGATTGCACGGCCATGCCTAAATTAAATTTCTCCTTTTTCCCCGAAGGGATTTCTTCCTGTTTTTTCCAACATTTCCCTCTTTTACGAGATCTCTTTTTTAGTCGCATTTTACTCCTGTCATTTAGATTTGCTTGTTTTGTACTCTTTTCCTTGTTTTCTATTCGTTTTTGTTATCTTTCTGCAACCAGGATGTTTCAAAATAAATAAAATTCTTAACGCATACAATCCTTATTTCTACAATTCACAGATCATCTACAATGCCAATCAAATGAATATTCAGTATTATTACCAGATGATATAACACGTGTTCTAAAAATATGAAGCAGTCATTATATGTGAAATATGATATTTCCAGACCGTCAAGCGGAATTAATTTAATTTTTCAAAGTCTTGTTTTACATATTGAAAGGCTGAAATTAATTTCCACCATTTTTTTAAATCCCACATTTTTTATATCGGTCATTCAGTACACGTCATAATTTTTTCTCAAATTTTCCTTAATTTAAAAGTAAAATACATTCATATCGTGAATTCCCTGTAATAATATATTTCATGATTACTGAAATAATAATTAATGTTCTATTGATTAATGATGATTTTTCATGATGTTTGGTGACTGAATAAGATGCCTTTTAAAATTTATGAATCATTTTTAAATTCCTTAAAAATTATTTTTTTGAGTGTACAATGGTCTGCGCTCACTGTTTAGAAGATAATTGTTTCACGAAAGTGCAATCCGAGTTTTCTAATAACTTGTGTACCTCCTACTTTTAAGCATTCAATGTTTATTCCGTTCGTGTTTTATCTAAAACGGTTCTTTAAATTTCATTGGATTATTTGAATTCCAATGGTTTATGATGGAACAAAATGTTTTCCCTCATAATATATATAATGCAGATAAATTATTTATACATGCCCCAGTTTTATTTCTTTATTCTTCAATAATTATTATGGCCGCATTTCAACTAAGTAACACATCAATAAGCGTCTTTATTCCATTTTGCAATCCTTGAATGGCTCATGGATATTTCTCAACCAATGCAATTTTTTTAGAGCTGAAGAAGGTAGTAATAAGTCAATGGAAAATATACTTTACATTGTGTTTTTGTGAGACTTTTTTTAAATCTTGGAATAAATTTATTTTTATCAGTGCGTTTCCAAGTGGGGTATTAATGTCACCATATGGTATAAATTATGAAATGTTTTTATTTTTAATTTATCCACTCCACTTTCTATGCCTATGGGGAATAACTCAAGCAAGCAATCAATCAGATGAAAAGGCTGCTCTAAAGCAGTCTTAAACTGAAGCTGAGGAAGAAAGTAGTGAAGTTCTACGCGTGGAGAGCAATGATGCATGGACGTAAAACGTGGGCCTTGAATAAAAGCGAGATAGACAGAAATCATGTGTTTGAGATGTGAACCTGGTTGGAAATAATAACATGGGTGCTCAAAGTAAAGAATGAGGATATGCTGAAGAAGATTGGAGGGGCGAGAACACTCCTCAATGCGAAATAAATGTAAAAAGGAAATCAAATAAGTCTTAAAACAAGAGACGAAAGAATTTTAAAAAAAGGCATGAGGGAACAGCTGAAGAGGAAAGGAAAAGAGGTAGAAGGGGACTGAGAATTTAAGTTGATATTAAGCATTGAAGGAGTTATAAATTAACATAATACAGAAATACAATGACAGATGGGGACATAAATGGAATTCGGGACCTGTCATACGGCAGAGAACCAGATGATGATGGATTAACAACATTACTCTAATAATTTGTACCAAACCTTGATACTCAATTTTTGTGTGGTTAGTTGAAAAGAGCTTTTGTGAGCTACCTTGTATGAAGATATATTTAAAACGAAATATGTGAGCAAAGCGAGTAATGAACACTATTGTAAACATAAATGGATATTTGGTGGAGCTAAAAATATAAGTAATAAATGTTGTAAGAGGAAAAGGGAGAAATTAATACGTAATTTGTATGGAGGTGGTAGATAGGCAACTGAGAGGGACTCTGGGAAATGCG
This sequence comes from Hetaerina titia, assembly GCA_037158775.1. NCBI lineage: Eukaryota > Metazoa > Arthropoda > Insecta > Odonata > Calopterygidae > Hetaerina > Hetaerina titia. The sequence goes on from CM073771.1 coordinate 47,977,014, forward strand.
GCCATCCATAGTGACCGAGGCTAAAAGAAAGATGAAATAGGACCTCCCCCAAACCGAAATATCTCATAAAAGCACATAACCCTCTCACCGGCTTTGACCTTCTGTGCAGAAGGCCTATCTATTATACAGCACACGAGACTGGTCATGAAAAAAATCAATACTGTAGATTATCTCTTGCTTCGTTCTATGGGAACAGCTCGTTTCAAGAAGAAATATTTACATCTCACTACCTTAACATATTTCAGTATTCTCCAAGACAAGCGACGTGGCCCCTTTAAGGGTTACCTTTTCTGCGTACATGCCTTTGAGATAAGAGCCCACATATGGAGTGAATCACTTCGCGTTCTTGACATTTTTTTTAGATTTTTTCCTATCTGAACCAATGCTAGAGTTTATATTCTTATGTTGTGTGAACGTTGACTGTCAGTTCGTATGGAGTTTTTGAGGTATCAAAAATCAATTGCATGAAGAACCTTGGACGCTACCTTTAAGTATGTGAGGAATCAGTATCACCGCATTTTATAAGTTCTTTCTGTTTTTTTTTCATTTATCTTTTATTCTGGTAAGGGCAACCCCAAGGACGTTTCAAATTCTGACATCCAAAAATAGGAAAGGACTAATTGAGGAAAGAATCAAAGAGTAACTCTCAACTTCTCTAGAAATTTAAATTTGACCTAGTCTGTAGATCTAGTTTTTATTTTTGAAGGTGTTTATTCCTGCCGTCATTCTATTTCATTAATTGACAAGAAATAATTAACCAATTTTCGCTGGAGGATTTCACGAGTCCCCAATTCTACTGTCCCACTTGCCGTTGCTTGACGCTCAAAAGTATCAAGATTTGTCCAGGGAAAGCGGAGAACTCGAATTTTTGGGGCAGTGTATTCATGCCTTAACAAGAAACATGGAAATTAATGTAAAAAAAATGGGGAAAGGAAAATTTCCTGTGGCATGACGGCTATCTGAAAACAACTGTGGGAGGCACAGTACATTAAGTAAGACAACCGAGACGAATATCCGGTAACGAGAAACGGTCAAACGTAGAGTGGCGGGCGTTGACCAGAAGAAACGTACGTAAACACCACCCAAGGTAGTCGATTGGATGGCTGCACTAAAGAAATGCAGGGTTTGATGATTGATGTTTATGGAACCAAAATACGAACGTGAGGGTCGAATTCGATCCGGAAGCGATTTGACGGCCTGAAGGTGTTCCCTCCCGTAAGAGGATCGCGCACGAGTGCGCCCAGAGCGCCTCCATGGCAACCAGGGAAAGAATCAGTTCTGAAGAGGGGGACGGAAATGTTAGGGAGTGGAGGAGGACTGCCCCTGACTTTCCAGAAAGTGTGGGATTTGATCGTATCGAGGCACTTATCCCCGTCCCCATCGCTTTCACGCGGTGCGAACGCCTTCCCTATGTTCCTCAATAATGAAAGTCTTCCGCCCACTCGCTCCTTCCTCGCCTTCAAATTCATCGGCAATTGTCCACGCATTGGTTTCCATTCACTTTAGAGGATTTTACCTTTCTCCTCGTCCTTTATCATCGCTTTTACTGCTCCTTAACCTTTAGCTCTCCTCCATCAAGTTCCGTTTGCGTTTTCTTCTACCTATCAGCCCTCCCTTTCACCTTCACTTAGCTTCCTTGGAGTGGGTCAATTTTATATTTTATTTCCTGGGAAGAAGGAAATCTTAGATAGCAACTTTTATTTACACTGGTGTCTTGGATTGTGTCCATGAACTTTATCACGCTTATTATTAACCTCAAGAATGTTCTTAATCCTGTGGTTATTCATTTCTCCTTTATATTGAATATCAGTATTTCTCTTCAAATGATATCAGTTGCTTTCATGGCACAAAATCTCATTTCGGTAGCTTATTTGTCGGGCTGAAATCTCTTCTTAAGGAAGGTATTAAATATTTGGCTATGTCGAGATCGAAGAGAGAGAAAACCTTGTTCGATCAATATTCCTCGGGTTGTTTATTATATTTCCCTGTGTGAGTAGGGTTTTTAATATCCTCGTTTCCGAGAGCTGGCTTTTAAAAGGATCATACCATGAACTCCCTTGTCGCACGTTTCTTTTTACGTCGGTCTAATTTAGCCATAAAAGATATTCTCATATCTTGGTCGCTTTGAATTTCTACGCTCTTGCTCTTTTCGTCCGCCAGCAAAAACTAGGAATGAGAACTGATTTGCCTGGATAACTACTATCCATTGAGAATTAACAAGTAAATTCTAAATGTTCAAACCTAATAAATATTTACAGCATGTATCTATGAACGGATATTACATCTCTTTGCAACATATTCTAACCGGAAGTAGTCAAACCAAAGTTTGAGTTATTTTGATAATCCTGTATTTTAATCAATTACTGTATAGAATTTATCAAGAAATGTAAAGGTAAAATTTAGGGCTGACATTTATGTGTGCATTTGGTAATTTTTGAATGGCATTTTTGGGACGATCACTGGGTTTTGGAGAGGCATTAAATTCTGGATACATTCACCAGTAAATCCGTTTGCTCTTCCCTTCCTTATGCTTCCACTATTTCCAAATTTTACGATTTCCACTTCAAGCTCATAAAGAGGGGGTTGCGCCAACAAATATATGCAAAGCTACAAAAACGGGTCGTTTGGGTTGATGAAGTTGGGAAACACTGCTTTTAGGATAGGCTTTTGGATCATCGAGGGAGAACCCACTTGGTGATCATAAAAGTCACCGTATTATAAAACATAAAATTCCATTTCAGGTCATTTTTAGGTTTAAATTCAATCTTCTTCAACCTGAAGGTTGAATAATGTTTAATTGACAAATTCTGACACGAGCGATTTTTGGATGGGTGTCCTCCACACGTTTACTGTGGTGCTCTTGTTCCCTGTCTTCATGTGGTAGGCGGTAACCACTTTGGTGTGTAAAAGGGAGCCGTGGTTCTTGTCTTAAGCCTACCCACTATTGTGTAAATTATTAAAATAACCCGACGTATAAGTCACCTTTATAGACCATAACTCATTTCACAGTTTACTAGATTTTCTTAGGGAAAAACAACTACGGTTGAAAAATATGGTATCTACGAAATCTGATGTACAAATTTCAATGGGCGGGGCAAATCAAATGAAACCCTAGGTTCAAGAATCGCGTAGCATGTTTCTGAAACGGCCGCTTTGGGCGTTCGGCCGTCACCAAACTAGAAATGGGACACCATTTAGCAATTAGCTAGAAATGTGACTGAACCATACGAAAATTAAAAATGAGACGCATGGGAAAGCCTTTGCATGCAATTCACTGGGAGTATATCAAGAACAACAAATCCGGATTAGTTAAAAGTGGTCTTTTCGATATGATCGCCCTGTGGAAACGGATACACTAAAAAGATAAGACTCCCTCCCGACAAACAAGTGTGTAAAGGTTAACATCTCCCCACTGCTAACCCTTCCGTTACACCTAATTCCATGGGAACTGATCCCCCTACTCCCCTACTCATCCCATCAGTAGCAAAACCCACATTTACCCATAGACATCACTTGACCACGATCCGTACTTCGTGACGGCTATTTTCCCCGTGATCGGTAATACTATATTTTAACCTCTGTCTCCTTCCCGTGGATCATCGCCATGACGGCCAAAAATATACCCGATATAAGAGTTACTTTTGTTTGATTTATATGTTGGCCTAGCATGTGCTTTCTTCTAAAAACTCCCCAAATGAACAAACTCTCCAATAACATGAAGACCAGTGTGAAAAATGCGAGTGTATACTATTCAACAGGTCCTACCCCTATGCTCAAATGGCTGTGTATGTTTTTAAGATCATGATTAGAGTGTAGGGAGGCCAATTTTTTTCGTTGAGATTTTCTACGAAAAGACGAAACCCATTAATCCATGAAAATAAGATTTAGCAGGAACTGGGTAGAGGCAATACAGAAACACCACGGTTAGTGGTAGGATCCCCCATCCATTAGGCCACTGCGCTACATTTTCTAGACATTTATCTCAATATTACAGTACTAGAACCCACGTTAGATTAGTGTATTGTCGAAGATTGTAAAATGTGAATCCAAAATGGGTCCTTTCTTTTTTGCTCATTAGCTTTCTCCATGCCAGGTAAGATAATCAAAGGAAATGTACACATATTTTTGAACTAATTCAATGTAAATGTGTAACACATACATTTTACGTGAACCTATACAATATATACGAAATAAAATTATTTAATAAGTTCAAATCGTTAAACCTTTCGTCTAGGTACTTCCAGGTCTAAAAGAAAGATTGATAGTCTTGATATTCTATGTCACGTCATCTCTTCTGTTCTCTCTTCCCTTATTTCAAATTGTGTATTGACGTTTGGAATTGCCTACTTTTAGTTTTTATGCTTTTGAACATTTCCATCAAACAATTTATCTGTCAAAGTTATTTCAAACTTTTAGCATACATATTGATCGTATTTTGTTTCTATTAGCCCTGTTTTTTCTTTAAATTTACAATAATGTATAATACGAATAGATGGAATTTAAGTAACAGGAGCTGAATGAATTGACACAACCAGACTTTAAATTTCAGGTCTTAGAACATTATTATTCCTCTCTCCATTTCCTCCACAAAATGATTGTACAGTAAGAGGTTGAATATGAGGGCTTAAATTTGGTTGGTACTTTTGCCTCCCATTAGTTTTAACTACCAAAGGAATTTCACGCGGAACTGCACCATGCCCTCCTATGCTTGGCTGGTTTTGGTTCCTTGCCTACTTCCCCAAATGCTCCTTGGTTTAATTTATCTACAAGCCTAAGAGCAGAGTGTTGCAATGCGGGTTGTCCACGCACCGTGCCCCCCAGCAGGGGATGCGGGTTTCACCGGCCCCGCCACAGCCTCGCTTCCGTCTGGTAACGCTTCCCATCTCAGCGCCATTCGCATTCGCACCCTCCCTTTCCCTATCAACTCCCCACGCACCGCATTCTTTGACGATTTTCCAGCTCGACGAAAGGAGAGGTAATAGGGGTCCGATTCAGATCTTCTCTCCACTCTAAGGCCCCTATCAGCCCGTGCACAGAATAAAAGTTAGTGATGTACCCGTGAAAAATCCGATAATAGTTGCACTGTAGCGTATTTTAATAAAGAAACGAGCAAGGTTCTTTTTGAAATTATAATGCGTTACTTTACGGTAAATTATTCAAATTACCTTAAACTGAAGATAGGTAAGATGACATACTCAGATTAATTCTGTAGGTGCTATGTTCGCGTGCATTTCAGTAAAAATCCTAAAGAACTAGTTTTTACCCAATAACCACGGTGAGAAGAATTATTTGTTCTATTTGAATCAAACTGCAAAAGGCAGAATTCGTCCCTGAAATAAAAATTACATACTGGTACTTTCTGATTGCTTTTATTTCTCACCCTCATAAAAGATTTCATGCATGCTATTGTTATTTGAATTCAGTGTGACATATTTCTTTAATGAACCGAAGTTGTTGAGTACTGGAACTGTGGGAAAAGTAAAATTGGGAGAATCAAATGGGAAGTTTGGAAATGAATTCCAAGGGAATAAATTTAATTCCATAATATTATATTATATTTAAATACAAAGAATAATTAAAGATATTCTTCTGTTCTTTCCTTAAATGCTAATTCCTCTGATTTCTTTAGCGTCAATTCTCCCCTTTTTGATACATGCGTTCATTCCATCTCATTCCCTGTCTTATGTTATTATTCTAATTTGCTGCTTAGAAAGCCGTTGAGTCTAATGGAGTGTATCATCAATTTACTTATCCTAGTTATTTTAGTCGATCATATTTTTGGTGTTGTTTTTTTCTCATGAATTTTATTTATAAAGCTATATATATTATATATTTCTGGAAAAAAGCTATAAATCCTCACTTTTAACTGCGTTGTTAATTATAAAAAACAGAATACGATATTTTCTTTCCACAATTTTTTTCCTCATTCATAATTTATTACACTGCCCACAAACAATAAATGGTCTCTCTCAGACAAGGATCAGAAGCCTACTTGAATTTCCAAAAAATTAATTTTTCTTCTTATAATGGATACGTGGATTAGTCTTAGGGTTCCCTAGCCCTCCTCGTCCTCATATTTGTACCTCACTCCCTTCGATCTCACAACCACTGCACTAACATTAAAGTCCTCCGACTGATCTCCTCCCTTCAAGTTGTCCCTATTATATTTCAGTTAGAAAGTTAGCTTTATTTCCAAAGGCCTTCATAAAAGCTCCCTCCATTTTGGCTGCTCTTGGTACCCTACTTGTGTTCAGGTCTTTTACTCTGTTAATTTTGCCTCTTGTTAAAATTCGGCTCAGTTTACGTTCATCCTTTCCTACGAAGCATCCCTCAGTTGATGTATTACCATCTCCAAAAGTCTCTAGGCACTCTCAGCGGTACTGAAAATTGGGTAAAGGTCGAAATCTCGTTAATATGGTTAAAACTGGCTGATAGGCGCTTGGGAACCTATAGCTTTAAGTCTCTCTAATAGGACTCTCAAAGGGAGGGAGAAATTCGAATTCAAAATGAAAGATAGGCCAGGAAAATTACCACTTGACACAGAAAAAGTTCAAACAAGAGAGAGTATATGGATAAGGGTAAATGTATTAGATCAGCAAGTTCGGACATTGAAAGAAAAAATAAAATGGAAGAGGAAAGATTACGTCGTAAATGAACGTATATAAATTATGCGTATGAGGATAGCCAATGTGTTATAGGGGAATAATTGGATATGGAAAGCAGATTTGCACGAAAAAAAACACTCTAGTTGAAGATGGACAATAAATGTACGTACATTGGATACTTTTGAGATGTGGGTGTGAAGAATAATGGATAATTTAAAATGGAAGAAGATAAAAAATAATAAAGTACAACCTAGATGGAGAAGGAGAGAAAGTTACTGGGAAACATGGAAAGGAAACTTGGATAGAGGGACAAACGTAAGGCTAGCAGGTTGAAGGAGCAACAGAATTTTCATGTTGGGTGGAATGAAAGGAAGCATAAAGTATGCGAAATTAAAGAAGGATTTATCGAACTGTGGTGCCAGATTGTATCACGCTAGGCGAGGTTATGAAATGCAATGTTTTTTAGCCTGTCCATCCAAAACCTACCTGAAATGGTAAATTGCCAGAGAGAAGAGGAATCTGAATGCTTTCCAGACATATCGAATGTTTCTTAAGTCGCCGAATCTTCAGCCGGGTGATGTGACAGCTGACAAACCTTCTGGAATGGTTGTAACCGGAATGATAGGTATGGGGTTGGCGTAGGCTGAAAATGTCATCTAGCCGTTGTCTTTTATTTAGTATAGTGTTTCATATTATGTGTAGATTTATGTTGACATAAAACTTAAATTTCCCTGAACCCTGCGCCATTGTATTCTATTGAAGCTTGTGACTGCTGAAGGCATTCAGGAAATATTAATAATTAAATAAACGGATGTTCTGGAGCATGTCTTGGGTAGTGGGAGGGAAGAAGGAATTAAAAAACCTCGTTGGAAGTTATTAAATTTATTAGTATATTTGTATGTGTGCATATATATACGATATATATACATATAGTATGTACTCGTATGCATATATATATATATATATATATATATATATATATATACATATATACATTAAAACAGAAATAGGTATAAGGAAAGGGGATAGGAAAACACATGTGTTTATAAAACATATATATATTCAAACTTTGAAAATCCCGCCATACGGCGAACAAATATTATTTTCGCACATAGAAATAGACATAAAAGGAAAGGGGATAGGAAAACACATAAAAGACCAACACAGGAAAGGTGGGGAAGGCGGTTTTGAGCAGATCACAAATGTAAAAATATTTCCTTATCCGGGATTTGAACCACGGACCACGGATATATATATAACTTATGTGAAAGCCTCATCAAGTTAGCACTAGAGAGCGAAAACAAAAACACAGAAACACACTAATAAGAAAAGAAACTGACAATTTTTCAAATTTTTGTTGGTCAAGTCACCTTTCTCAAGGAAGGAAAGGAAGAAATTCAGTTCTACAGTTGAGTCTCTTCTTTCTCTAACTTGAGAAAGGTGTGAGCTTCGGACAAGAGGAAGTTCAGCTTATGGACAACGCAGCTCGATGTCTACACAGACGCTACGCCATTTCAGGCGGCTTGGGTAATCCCTGACTTGACTTGAATATAACGGAAATTTGGGCATTCGACGCTATGCAGCCAATACTAGACGCGGAGGCATACGCAGCCCTAATGGGGCTAGCGCATGCCATGGAACTGTGTAAACTGTGTGCTGACAGATCTCGCGAGAGATCTGCTAGCACACCTCCACTTTCAACTTTTCCAACCGACTGCCGTCTCAGGCCTCGTCCCTCCTATATATCCATCCGACCGCCGAATGGGCGGCCGATCTGGCATAGGGAGGAAGGACGGTCCGAGACGGACGATCGGCTGGATTGTCGGCGGTGGAGATGTACTGCCAGGTCACAGTTTGTGACATTTCCTTTATTGATTTTATGTACAATAATTTAAGGTCGGGATTCGCAAAGAGTCTTCCCTTTCCTTTATACATCGAATATATATCAGACATGTTATCACAAAACATATTGATAGAACAATTTGGTTTACACAGTTCCATGGCATGCGCTAGCCCCATTAGTGCTGCGTATGCCTCCACGTCTATTATTGGCTTAATAGCGTCGAATGCCCAAATTTCCGTTATATTCAAGTCCGGGATTACCCAAGCCGCCTGAAATGGCGTAGCATCCATGTAGACATCGAGCTGCGTTGTCCATAAGCTGAACTTCCTCTTCTTGCGTGTGTGGCACTAATTCCAATGTACCAAGCCAATTTTTGATTCAGTATATATGACATCAGTACAAAAAGATCCAAAAATCAAGATCATCTTTCTCTATCTTCAGCCTCTGAGAGCGCCCACTTCACCATCTGCGTTCACTTCACCATCGACGGAACGCTCTCCGGCGACGCGCAAAACCCAAAAACATAAAAATATAGAAGAATATTTAAAATATAGAGACACAAAGAAAGTGCCGTCGAAACGTTAATTACATATGTGAGTGTCCTTTCTTTGGGTCTCTTTATTTTAAATATTAATTAATATTAATAGTTAAAATATCATGTAATTAAATGTATATACATATAAATATAAATAATATATATATATATATATATATATATATATATATATATATATATATATATATATATATATATTATTGAAGTGGCCCAGAGGCGAAAAGTGTATCATTACTCATATTATATCAGTCATATAAATTAATATATATGTATATGACTGATATAATATGAGTAATGATACAAATTTCGCCTCTGGGCCACTTCAATAATTTTAATTAGAAGGAGAAGTAAAAACATTTCGTGAAACTCACTGACGTTTCGAGGCACGGAGGTGGCTCCTTCTGCCTCAGAATAATAATGGTTTGAAAGACTACTGCTCTATTTTGGATAGTGTAAGATTGGGAGTTGGGAAGTGCAGGGTTAGGAAAGGAGTGAGGTGCAGGAGAAAGGAGGGAGTAGATGTACAAAGTGATATGCTGGAGCGGAATTTCATTTAGAAATGAGGAAGGAGTAATATTCTAATTAAGTATTTGGCAAATATTTGAGGAAGTGGATGAAATGTAGCTAAATGAAAATTGTTGAGCCCTAGGTGGTGGAGTGGCTTAACAACCAGATAATTGATAACTCCGTTTTGAGCTCTATACTAGACGCATCGGGAGGTAGAGTGTGGAGGATGGAAACAGAAAAACAAGTATCAAATGAAAGATTCTGGCTGAGGGCATGTTTTGGGACCGGACACTCCGAGGAAGATGTTCAATGGTTGTTAATGCGGTTGAAGGGTGGAGTACGAGTTTTACCCACTTCAAAAAAAGGACGAGGGGTTGCACTTCGTAGAACATGTACGTATATGGGATTTTTAAAAGTGGAGGTTGCATGTGATGAATTTGAAGGTGGGTAGAGGCTGTTTGGGCTAGTGAGATAGGAAATTGAATGAGTGATAAGGTATGTTTTACAGTGTTGTCGAGGCCTGGGGCAAGACCCTGGGGTTTCGGAGGTAAGACTAGGGTATGGTGGTGACGCAGGTTGGCGAATCGTCTGAAAGATTTTGAGTTATTTAGTAATTATGTTTGAGGAGAAGGGGTTATCCTAAAGGATGGGAAAGAGGTCCTTATGTAATTTGGTTCATGTATTTAAAAAGGGGAAGAAGGCAGTGCAGAGATCAAACTGTGAATTGGATTTGTATTAATGGCATTTCGTGCATGATGTATGTACAAATTACTTAATTAATTAGCCAATCTGTTTTTCAAGCTACCCTTTCCTCTTCTGTGTTCGCCCATACCTCTGGCAGAGGGTAAAATAGCTTCCAAATGCATCCTCCTTGCAAAGGAGTATGGGAACTTAGTTGCATTAAATACCACTAATTTCAGTGACCTCTACCTTAGAATACATCTACGTTTATCTAAATGATAAGAGCATGATCCCAAAGCAAGTTGAAGGTCTTCGGCTAGAGTTTCGATCTAGCAAACTTGAATAAATTAATAAATATAATTAAATAAATATATATGCATGTGTCTGGACGGAAGATTTTGTGAGATCGGTGTTAGTTCCTATTCCAAAAAAGGCAAAAGCTATATCATGTAAGGATTACAGAACAATAAGTTTGATATCCCACGCAGCTAAAGTTATTCTCAGGATCATCAACAAAAGGATAGAGAGTAAGGCAAATGATTACTTAGGGGATGATCAGTTTGGGTTTAGGAAAGGAAGAGGCACGCGTGATGCCATTGCAGTAATGAGATCACTAATCGAGAGGAATATAGAATACAACCAGAATGTATTTGCCTATTTTGTAGATTTCGAAAAAGCGTTTGATAGAGTGAATTGGGAAAGTTTAATCCGTGTATTGCAGAAAATAGGAATGGATTGGAGGAACAGGAAACTGATCCGCAAACTGTACATGTCTCAGACTGCTCAGGTGCGAGTGGGGAACGGAGAGTCCAGATGGGCAGTGTTAGGAAGAAGTGTAAGGCAGGGTTGCCCATTGTCACCGGTGCTGTTCAACGTATGTGTGGAGAAAATGATTAAAGAGGCATGGGGAGAACTGGCGGGAGGAATGAAAGTCGGAGGGGAATTGGTAAAATCGGTTAGGTTTGCTGATGACCAAGCTTTAGTTGCTCAGTCGGCCAAGGGGTTGCAAGAATTGCTGAGTGAATTGGAGGTTCAGTGCGATAAATATGGGATGAAAATCAATATTAACAAAACAAAGGTTATGCGATTTTCCAGAAAGAAAAAGGCTAAGCTAAATATTAAAATAGGCGGGGAGAGAATAGAGCAGGTAGAGCAGTTTACATATCTCGGAAGTGTTTTGGACCAATACGGTCAAAGTGGTGGGGACGTAAGGAGAAGAATTGCGCTAGGCAAGGAAGCTTTCTCAAGGAGGATGGAGCTGATGACGGGGACGTTGAGTAGGGATGTTAAGAGAAGACTCGTAAAAACTCTAATATGGAGCGTAGCTATGTACGGCGCGAAAACGTGGTCACTGAGCAGGAGGAGAGACGTAGATTAGAGGCTTTTGAAATGCTGGTGTGGAGAAGAATGGAGAAGGTTAAATGGACCGAAAGGAAAACAAATGAGGAAGTACTAGAGACGGTGGGTGAGGAGAGTGCTTCGTTGAGAGAAATCCGATGGAGGCAGGAAAAATGGATGAAAGGCGTATTGAGCGGTAGTGGAATGTTGAAGAGGGTAATAGAGGGGAGAATGTTGGGCAAGCGAGGTAAGGGCAGGAACAGGATAGGGATGTTGGACGGGATGAAGGGAGGAAAGAAGTACACAGAGATGAAGAGGGACCTGATATAGATTAGTTTGCTAGGTAGGGAGTCACAAAATGTTTTTTTGATAGTTGTATCCATCCAAAAACCTACCTTAACCGGTAGATTACCTAATAATAATATGCATGTGTACATAAATATGCTATTTATTTAAAAGAAGGGAAGATCTGTGCTAGCTGTTAGAAATAAGTTGGGTAATATAATAGTTGATACAGAAGAAATCCAAGAGAGATGGAAGGAATATATAGAAACACTGTATGGTAGAGAACTTAGGCCAACAAGGTTAGACATAGAAAAGGAAAATAACGTAGAAGAAGATAGCTTAGGTCCAGGTATACTCGACGATGAGATTGAAAGGTCATTAAAGGAGATGAAACCAAATTAGACCTTAGGGGTAGACAACATTCCTGCCGAACTGCTGAAATTCTTAGATAAATGTGGGAGGAAGACTTTATATGGGCTGATTCGTACTTTCCATGAGAAAAGAATCTAGCTGGAAGACTGTGAGACCAGTATTAGTCCCTATTCTAAAAAGAGCTAATGGCTATATAATGTGAGAATTGCAAAACAATAAGTTTGATATCCCACGCAGATAAAGTTATTCTCAGGATTATCAACGAAAGGATATAGAGTAGGGAAAATGATTACTTACGGCATGATCAGTTTGGGTTTAAGAAGTGGGGAGGTACGCGTGTTGCCATTGGAGTAATGAGATCACTAATCGAGAAGAATATAGAATACAATCAGGACGTTTTTGCCTGTTTCGTAGATTTCGAAAAAGCGTTTGATAGAGTGAATTGGGAAGAATTAATGTGTGTATCACAGAAAATAGGAATGGACTGGATGGACAGGAGACTGATCCGCAACCCGTATATGTGTATGTGTCTCAGACTGCTCAGGTGTGAGTGGGGAACGGAGAATCCGGATGAGCAGTGTTAGGAAGAGGTATAAGGCAGTGTTGCTCATTGTCACCGGTGCTGTTCAACGTATATGTGGAGAAAATGATTAAAGAGGCATGGGGAGAACTGGAGGTAGGAATGAAAGTTGGAGGGGAAATGGTAAAATCAGTTAGTTTTACTGGTGACTTATCCCATTGATGAGATTAAAAATAAACTTGTGAACCTATGGCGTGCATTGTACATCTGAAAAATATTCACTAAATAAAACGTCTTTCAATATATTTTTTAAATCGCCAAAACTGGGAATTTTTAAGCACCAAAAGAAAATTTATTATGCTTCTCCAAGTCCTTCAATTAAATAGCGAATTTGTAACACACTACACGAGTAATTAGTTTAGTACAACTGTCATTTTTTACTTTAAATTTTGGTATCGTTCAACCCTGTTAATATAAAGCTTGGTTTAAATCAGAGACATCGGAAACCTCCTTCCCTTTCAAGTGAGATTCTTGTGGGAATTAAACCTATTCCACCTCTCGCTCTACTCAATCGATCGTAGTAAATTAACTGTTAATTATTCAAATTACAGAGTGTGCCGGAATTTTCTCCTTTGCTTTGAAACAAAATCTGCGTACAAAATAACTAAATAATATGCGCAGGGAAATTCATTACGCTCCCCTAAGAGTAATTTGGTATTACTGTGACAGCAGGTAATTAAGTAATTAATGTTCCCCAATGACGGACCTGATTGCTTTTCTAAATTCTACATTTTGACTGACACTGTCAATGATTTCGAGGTATATTAATCTATCCAATAATTCCGCAGTCAGCTGCAAGAGTGTGCTTCGGGGGTGTTAGGTCACCAGCCATGCATGCACATTCATTGCACCTCTACACAGGTATCCGTTCTATTGTGCACTCGGCCAAAGTTATGCATAGTAAAAGCTATTTATATGCAAGAATATTCAATAAATTCATGGATTTATTTAAATTATCTGGGGAAATGTTATAAAAATAAATCTGGTTAAAGTTCATACAAAATATCGACAAAATATACACACTACCAATACTAATTATTCCCTTTGCACCTGCGACCTAATCTATTTTGATCTACAATCGTGCAAAGATAAAACGGTATTTTAATTCTATAAAACGGTATTTTAAATCTATCCCTTCTGCTATTCAGCTCCTTGATTTTAATGTTGGTAGTTTTGAGTGACATACACTGAGAATTATTTTTCACTACAGTATTTCTCGGTTTTCTTTCGCTCAAAATTTACTGACGTATAGGCCCTTCTTTCTCTTTAAAGCGTAAATTCCTCCACCTTCGATGCGTTAAAGTTATTTTTTTCAACTTATTTAATATTTCTTGCGTATCTTTTCGAATTTTCAGTTTCCACGGATATAGTGGTATACCTTTTTCAATCGATAAATACATTCAATTCTAGCTATAGAGAACCGATGTTTGTTTTTTGTTGACTAAACGATCCTCGAGAAATTCTATCGCCGAATTAGCGCGCTTGAAACGAGCCTTTATCACCGGATTTTGCCTGAGAGGAAAACATTGAATGGAATCTCAATGGTACTTGTCTATGAATTGGATCTCTTCAATGTTTTTGTTCCAATGCTCGATATTGATCTAATTGCGGCTTGGTATTACGGCTTATATGTTTTCCCCTCACTAAATACGGTAATCTGTACATTCCCACTACCTTCGTTAGTTAGTTAGTTTTTTGGGGAGGCGACTTACAGCCAAGGTCATTTGCGCCATTAGGGATGGATGGGAAAGGAAGGGTGGTGAGAAACCCGACGTCGGCTCTTGTTAAAAAGGGCCAAGGGGTCGGCAGTTTAACGTCCCATACGACGGACGTCGTGCTCACTCAAAGTGGTCTCCACAAAGCACCTCAAGTAGGGATCGGAATACCACTGAAAAAATATTTGTGTTCTTCAGGATTTGAACCTATACCTTCGCGGTGGAAAGCCTGTAAGTTAGTCTCCGCACCATCCCCCCTGCATTTGTTATCACTGTATTCGGCCTTCATTAAAATTTATTCTACAGTGTTATTAGAACTTGCCAAAGTTGAAATTAAATTCAGGAACATATTCGTGGATATTTCATTAGCCTAAAATAGACTGCTCAATATTTGATTGATTTGAGTCAATTATGGAGAGCTATGCTCAGAACACTTCAAGTAAAGTGCTTTATCCATCGAGAGTAGCACGTTAAATTGCGAATTCCCTTGACGTATGCCAAGGGTGTTCCCAATTAGGGTGAAGTAGGCTAATGTAGTTGGTGGCTATTTGTGGTTGGTGCCTGGTTTCCTCTCCCCCTTTCTTTCCCATTACCTGAAAATAATTCCTCTATCAAATTACCCACCCTCTGCCAATGATCTCACCACTGTTTTCGGTCACCTTCCCTGATAATTACTAATTCTAATTCGATTTATCGAACAGTTTATTAGGTATATAACCGTTATCAATTGATTTTTTAAGAGTATTCTTTATTCGTAAATATCTCCAAAGATACATAGCGAGATGCCATAGACTTATTATGTCATATTGTTTATTGTTCAAATTTTTATTTCGTTGAAATGGTTTATAACTTTAAGCATAGATTTGGCTCTATTGGATAGATAAATATTAAGAGTAGTTATCGTACGCAAAATCTTCATATCTCACGATTTGTGTGGTCATAACTGGCTCAGTGAGAACAGTTTTTTTTATTTGACAATAATATCAATACCTCAAATTCTATTGACGGTAGGGAACACAATTATGTTGTCTCTGTCATTGAAAAATTTTGGGAATAGTTAGATTAGTCTATTCTCCTCAAAAGGATAAATACAGGGTAGTGTAACAATTGCAACAGCTTTGAACACTTTTGAAAAGATACAGATACGAGGGACAATATTCCAAAGTCTCAGTTAATGTCAATCAATGTCAAAGAAGAGATCATTTATTTTAATAGAAATGAAAGATTTTTGGCTACTCATTTATTTCAATTGGAACAAGACGTTTATTTCAAAGAACAAAAAATCATTTCATCCCTTGAATATATTAGACGATCTTGGTTTTAGTGTTACAACACTAAGTAAGATGCCTTCCACAAAGGAAAAGAAGTAATTGGCTTACAGAGGACAACCACGCCATGAGAACTTCGATGTTGTTTATATTGGATTTACGCTGTCGCTTTGTCGTTTTCCGTCACATCATATCATAAATTCTGATCCAAGTAAATCATTCCCTGAATGCTAGGATTACTTTTTCTCCTCGTTGGAGCTCGAAATGGTGCTCCTTCGGTATTGGCTGTAGATAAAAGTTCCCGCGGGATCAACGCTTCTGCCATATGTGGCAAGCAAACCACAGGGAGAAGTTGGCCAGAGTCAAGAGAAAACGAACGCGTCGCACAAATCAGAATGAATCTAAGTCTCCAATAGCCCTACTGCAATTTTCCTTATCAACCATTTCATCCTCCCTTCCACTTAAACGTTAAAAATTGTTTCCATTCACAGGAGGATAGAGGGGTTATTTTCGGCGAGACGGTCTCCGGGGTCTGTGAAGACATTCTCTGCCGCTGGATAGCCATTTTTGCCCCCTCCCTCAACCTACCCCTCAAGTTCACCCGTTGCCCCCTTCCCTCATCCACCATCCATCCCTCCCTTCCTTCTCCACCGTTTCTCCTCTAATCCTTTCCCTCTTGAACATCGCTCGCTCTCGCAACGGAGAGGTCCCAACAACAGTCTTTTATCCCGCCGTCGTCGCCTCGACCTCTCCCTTGGCCTCCACTAAGGTCTCCTATTCTGCCGTTCCTCTTATCGCCACCCCGTAATCCTTTCGCTGCAAATACTATCTCCATTCACGGAAATCACAGTAGAAAGAATTGCGTTCGTGAAAAAATTGACAGCGGGATTTTGAGGTGGGAGTACAAACGGGATTTTGTACATTTTCTAGATATGATCTGTTTCGCTTGCGCGTGCATGCATCAGTTTGTTTTCACTCAAGCAGTTGGGTTAGGGCCTTTCACTCTTCTGTCAAGTTTCTCAGGTGAAAAAACTCATTTATAGTGAAATAATCATTTTTGATTTCATTTTGGATGAGATTTTATGCAACAGAACTTTTCATTTGCACTTTCTTTTTGAAAATGTATCGTTAAGAATAAATATTTCAAACACATTGAACTCTTATGACATTCGAGCCATGCTGATTCTAATGAAGCTATGAAACACTTTAATAACATATTGATTTTTTCAGATGCTAATGAATTCATTTAAAATATGTTTAAGACAAAGTACGTAATTAATTATGACATAATATTATTATATATGTACATAGGTATGCACCAACTCACTCTGTCATGACTGTCTACATTCAAATTACATCTCATACGAGATTGACATATTAGAAGAGCTATATGAATATAAACAATTAGGTTAAGTAATTTAAAATATAATAATTATTTATTTAACTCAATTAATTAACCGTATTCAATAAAAATGTTTCAGTGGGTGCATTTGGGTTACTGTATTAGATCCACGAGGGTGGTCCTAGAAGTACCCGGCCTGAGCTAGATATGGCGGTAGTTGTTTAAAAAATATCACCGTATTAAAAAGCATACAATCTATAAAGCATATGTTTCAAGTTTGAAGACACCACATTGTTTAGTATTTGTTTGGCATCCACCTTTGAACGTTTTCAGTGAATTTGTGAACATGGAGAAAATTGGCCATCGTTATGTGATACAATACTTTCATTTGAAAGGCCTCATCCCAACCAATATCCAAGCTGAACTGGATTGTACTCTGGGTTATTCTGCTCCTTTGTTTACAACGTTAAAATATATTGGGTAGCAGAGTTTAAACGAGGCCACGAGGATACACTAGGTCTCAGACGTTTGCAGAGCCACAATGCTACCTAACTTAGGCACATCCCCGGAGATCATTTATTTCTTCTACGGCTCGAAATAATTTTAATCGTATTAACCTGTTATTACCAACGATATATTTACAAAGCACTGTGAAATGAAAAAACCCTGAGTTTGATTGTTTGAAGCAATAGTAATCTAGTTAATCCAGGTATATTGGAATTTTTTTTATTTTCAGAAGTAGGCGACAGGTAGAGAATTGAAAGTTGGCTGCGAGATGACAAACTTTGTTCCGTGTCGTAAAAGCCATAGATTTTGGACGATTCCCCATTCTCTTTTTCCCAAGAACACGTGACTAATCAGCATATAAATGTTTCGGTAATATCCTAGAGTTTTGTAAGACCTGGAGCCTAAGTGAACTCAAAAAATATAGAAAATAGTTTGTGAAAATATAGACATCATGGAGCCGTGTAGTGAGAATCTGTAGGATGGAATAATATTCTAAGTGTAGGAATTATTGCTACGTCTGAAACCTGTACCAACTACCACAAACACCGTAATTATAAAACTTCAGTGTCCATTATCATTTTTATTTTTCAAGAAAGCATACAAACGATGCATTGCAAAAATAAAATCGTACCAATCATTCGACCTTTAAAAATGTTATTCTGCAATCTTGAATTCACTTTTTCTCATACTGAGGGTATTTTTGTCTTGTTATTAAGCTCTTCATTTTGCGCAATTTTTTAAAAATCGCCATGCATATTCTTGTTTTTAATTCTCTGTTTTGCTCTTCATTTAAATATTATTTGTACAAAAAAGCAATTATTTCATGCTGCTCTATTTGCACCTTAGACCCCCTTCAGGGGAAGCAAACACGCTTATTTTTATAATACAATTCATAAAATCTCAGTTTAGTCTAACTATCAGAATAGGATTTCAGAAGACACACCATTGCTGCGCTTTATGGCCTCGACTGTCCGTAAACACTCTTACTCCCATAAAAAGAGACGTTTCAGGCGTTATATGGTGGAATATCATGATTAATTAAAATTGGCAATTTTCCACAGAATAATTTCCAAAACATTTTTTCCACAATAATTTTGTTGAAAATTGCCACTGTTACGCCCTTATATAGGTTTAGGTAATTTCAATTAATATACATGATTAATGCAAGGAAGACTCAATTAGTTAAATTCAGGTGATATCTCACCAAAATGGGTGATCTCCGTTAATTATTACCGGAAACTGCTGTACCATAACGCTACATAACATGAGGGAATATAGGACTAAGATTAGCATATACGCCTTGGCAGGTATAATCAATCACAGGCCCTTCCCATTCTATACTAGACCTAATATTTGCGATGTGCCGTGATTTGTAGAGAAGTTTTTATCGTTCAGCCTTCTGAAAGAGGTAAAAATGTAAACAGAGGTTTCTTCACTTTCACTTTTCACGGTTCAATAATTAATTGCGAAACTATTAAACAAATTGAATTAGCATAAAATTTTTAATGTTTAAGGGTCTGTGTTCTCTATCGTGGCAAGGCTTGACAAGTGAGAACTCATAATATCGAAAACGGCGAGGAGTTGTGTCGTCATGCATGAGATATTCTAATTACAGGCCCATTGCTTTGGATTCCACATTGATGCCTGGATGTTTCAACTACTTTTAAATGGGTTTTATTGATTGAACTGATTGCGAGACTTGATTTTCATGCCTAAGTATATCATTCATCAAAGAGTTATCAAAATTTCAGTAAAGATCAATGCTTAGTGGAAAAAATTTCATATTTTGAAAGAAAGACTATTACACAGGAACCTGATTTCGAGTTTAAAGATCTCGTTAGAGAAGGAATTTTACTCTCCGGGTGAGCCCATTAAGAAGATTTACAGCTCTATGAATGGATTGTGGTTGAAATTAACCATTACCTTTTACGGTCGATCTAACGTAGGTCTAAGGCAGTTTACTTTCCTCTTCAAGTATCCTTCTCAAATTGCTGTTTTCTCTCAAATCCGTGACTTTCTGTACATTTTTATGCCATGAATTTTTAAGCACGCCCGGGTTATGGTTTTTTTTACTGAAACGGGTATTCGTCTGGGTATACTCTCGAGTTAAGAAGATACTGATGCAACATTAAAGTTTCACCATTTTTAATTAAGAAAACAATCCATTTCGTTGACCGAGTAAAAACGTGGCGAACACATGTATTCGTTACATACATCGTTTTTTTTAAATTTGATAAAGCGTTTAAAAAAAGTGTTCAGCCAAAAAGGATTAATACTATAATACGAATACTAATATAATGATACAAATACTAATATAATAATACTAATATATATAAATACGATAATACTATAATACGAATAATACTATAATACGATTTCATCGTACATATGGCTATTTTAGTACCTATATTGCTATAAATCTGTGTTTTAGGCAATCGTTTTCCGCTATGCCTTTTCCCGTTTGTTTTAAATCAATTCACAATCATAATGATCATTGAGAATGAGCTTGCATTTCAAGTAATATTTTCCATGAATAGACATGGTCTCTTTCCGGGTGGAAAATGAATGTGTCGCTCTTTCCGACTGATTAATCACACCCATTTGTAACTAATTTCATCTAGCCCATTGCACTGGCCATATCAATTAGCATTTGCAAACAAGTTTGGGGATCAAAATCGTATGATTTTCACCTTTGAGTGTAGTTAAATGAAATAACGTCATAATTGTCCTTATTTTCGCCGAAAGGGCAAATGTAAAGTACCCAACTTCACTTAGGACGATTTTCACTTTTCATATGCTCACTCAAGCCGTATTTTTCCGCATTTCATCTCTCTCAAATCCCCTTAAAACCCTCCCTGCCGGAGTTCGCCACATTCCACCGCTCTAGCCCACGCCTTACCCCTTTCTCACCTCCCAACAACATTTCCTGGCCCAAGTCCACGCCCCACTCCCGCCCGCGCCAACTTCCCTCGCGAATGACTCTGCTTCCTTTTTCTCGCATACAACCAACCAGCATAGCGGCAGCCAGTTCGCCTTGTCGTATCCAACATTTGGCCCACTCCGCGGAAAACCCGCGCCTCTTACCGCCTTCCCCTCTTTCTCGGAGCATCCTCATTCTTTCACGCCCATTGAACGCGAACCCTTTCACTTTTTAGGGTTTTTGGCCATCTCTCACTTTCTACACCCCACTTGGAAAGTTTCCTCTCGTTTTTTCGCTCCCGAATATGCAATTTCTTGTTTCCGTACACTGATCCATGGTCGAGAGAGTTTTTTTCCCATTGATTTGTATTCACAGTTTTTTCGTCTTTTCTCAATCTCTAGCTCTCTCCTCCTGCGATCAAACATACTCCGACGGGACCTGTCGCCAACAATGAGACAAAGTAGAGGGAACAACCGTGATTTGGTGTCTCGTATTTCAAACCATTATTTTAGCAAGACTTCTGTTAATGTTCGTTTATTTCATAAGGTTTAACCGTCTCATTCATGGCCCTCTGGTCTGATACCCTGGGTCAGTGTGTCCTAAAAATTCCTACTTAACCCGTAAGATGAACTAGATAACTTAGGTTTTAGACTTTCAAAATTATTGGATGACCTATGAAAGCCCCTCAACACGATCTAATGTGGTTTTGAAGTGTTTTATTCGTCCCTAAAAATGTATGGAGAAATGTTACCTTTCACAGCATGTCAGCGAAACTTTTTCAAAAGGAAATGAAATTTCAGATTATGATTGCTGAGGAATATTTGTTTAGTACCGTTCCAAACGTTATATTCTGCGATAAATTAAGTGGAGAATAATTAACAATGTTCTTCTCAACGTTTATCAGCATACTTCATCCGAAATATATTATTTCTTATTTGTAGTATACAAAGAGAGATAAGCTCTTCTGTTCTTCTGGATATAAGCGTTTTCATAAATAGATAATATTTTTTTCTAACCTTCGACTGTGTCAGCTAATAATCAGCTATATTTCATATTAATATGGGAAGTTGAGTTGACCTTGGTCATAAAGATTAGAAAACTCAATTGAGGGTATTAAATTCGAATTGCCATAAATATCATGTTTATCCAACTTGGGAGCGATGGTGTAGTTAATTAAGGGTTCGGCTACAAAACAGAAGTTCCAGGTATTTTTATAAGGTTTTTAATTTAAACACTCAGCTTCAGAGATGTAGTATAATTTTCCGAGTGTCAGATTTTACTGAGAAACCACGGGCAGCGCAAGGAAAGCTTCACTAGTGTGTATTCTCTTCCTGCACACAAGTGTATATTCTGCATGTCATATAGAACTTGGTATTAGTTGAACTCTATCCTTATAATTCAATCCAAGCTTCTGTTTGACTACTGCTTTTAGTTTGCCATTATTTTTTATTGGCCAAAATATGATATACAAAGAAAGTTTTTCATTATGTTTTTTTCGTCTTTTGAACTCTCAGAGTCAATAAGGAAATGAAGGAAGTTTTAACCAAAAGTCATAGAAACGTCAGAAAAATGTATTGCTATGACTCATGCAATTTCTTTTTCAATGCAAATAGATTTTAATTTATCCGTGTTAAATTGAGCCTTGGCAGAAAAATTTCAAAATTTCTGGAAAAATCTGAAAAAAAATTCAAGTTTCAAAATTTCAACTCTTCCTATGAGTAGTAATTCGGCGGCACTACTTGGCCAAAGCTCTAGTTAAAATGTAATTTTCACAATGGTGCGATAAAACCCACGGTCTCATCGTTATTCAAGGAATGAGGAAGTATTTGGGCAACGATGGTACAACCAAAATTAGGATTAGAAGTAGGTTTGAATTCTGGGAACACATCTGACAGTGACCGCTTGCAAGAAGTGGAGGAACAAGTAAGCCGGAGGGGTCAGTTGCAATTATTCTAGTGGAAACAAATCCAGGAGAAACGTTATAGTTGGCCCATAAGTGGAAGTTTGGGCGGAGAGGATGTTGGTGGTTAAGTATTCACAAATGTAGGAGGTTTCCTCGAGCAAGCCGCAAAATATTTCACGGTGGCTGACCAATAGGAATTAATCTTGGCGGACTGAAGCCACAAGAAATTGTTGTACTTCAAGGGAATACATAATTTAAACGCCTGTTTAATATTTCATACAGGTAGAATTTATGAATGATATCGCTGGAAAAAAACTATGATAGTCTTCAAGAAAATGTCGTGTTTATGTGAATAAAAAACATGATGACATATTATTTTTTCCTATTCAATATTTTCATATTCTTTTCTCTTTATGTTTTCTGCATTCAATGATTGTCATTTAGCTTCACTTGCTACGAATCCAAATGAGGCAAGTTTTTATTGTGATTGCGTTATCCATCGGGGGTTCCAAAAGTAATCTTTAATTTCAATTGCTCAAACAATCCACTCGCATCCAAGCAGAACAACTGTCACGTACAACACAAATAAACCTTTAAACATTGCATTATTTATTTCCCCGAATATTTTAAATTGACATATCTAATTATTTCGACTTTATATGGCCGGTTTTATTACGTTCATAATGAGTTTTTAAATGCATAATAATTTAAATGTACCTATGGAAAAGATACCTCAAGGAAATATTGTCTTGATGAATTATTTTCCGGACTAGAAAAATACACACAATGAAAAAAGCAGTTGATGATTTATCGTTTCCCCATACAACTTCACAAAAATTATGGAATTTCCTTACTTAAGATGAAAAAGAACTTGGGTGGTTCTACGCACGTTTATAACTCATGCCATGTAATTAAGGTAAAATGTCTTTTTACATAAATTTTACTGAAACGATGCGAGTTAATTAACAATTAGCATAGTTACCAATGTGTATTTTTTCATTGTCACATGGAATCAACTCGCTCATACAGAGTGTGCATTTTTTTGAAATTAGCTTTAGTCATTTTTGTCAAACCGAAGATGATTAACTATAGACAGACATGATAGCTTGGTTTATATATTTATACATCTGTGTTAACCTAGGTGTTCATTGCTGGGACAGTTCTGGCCTTCAAAGTTCTGAATATAATCCTTTTCTCACTTTAAAGAGAAATATATCTCAAAATAAATTGTAAACTGCTGCATTTATTTCGTATGACAACAAATTAGTATTCTTCTTTCATTTGCTTGTTTTTTTAGTCACAGAGTTTTTTTCAGCTTGATTGAAAACGTCGCTCATCACCCGTCAGACGTTATTGTCCTCAGAGAGAGGGAGGTATCTCCAAGTGAATATTGAGAGCGACTGAAGCGCTCATGCATTAAGTACTCAGACACTTTTTCCCCACGTTGTCACCACGAGGCATATCACCTATCGCACCGCGCCACCACCGCGTCAATCAGCGGCTAGCGAAACGCGACATGACTTCAAGACTATAATTACAAATAAAATGACGCTATCGTGTCCCCCAGATGAGAAAACGCTGCTTAAATCCTTCAATACTTACCTTACTACTCATCCGGGTGTCATCGAGTATTCACCTCTTTCGATTATTGTGAATTAACAAATCAAGCCAATGTAGGTCACTGCGTGCCTCTGATTTGGCTTCACTGAAGTTTATGAAATATAATTTCATTCTGATTCTAACTTCGATTTCGGGGGTTTACACAAATGAATTGTGGTAATTCACAAAGGGAAATGTTAAAGTTGGAAATCCTGGAAATCTAATTGTCAAATTAAAACCAACCTTATCTTCAGTGAAATAAAAAAGCATTGTTTGTACCATTCGAACATTTAAAATAAAATCTCTATGTACGGCTTGAAATCAAATGTGCTTCGGAATGTTAATTCGGTCAAATATTACCGCTTAGCTAACATGCCCCAACGGATATTCGGAGTTGTGACAAGAAAGTTGATAAGGAGGAAGGATGAAATTTATTCTTAAAATTTGGAATATCGCATGAATTATGCGCTGATAAATTTATTTGTTTAATGTTACACAAAACAAAATATAAATGTAGTGTTCTCACGTCGTCAGCAGAGTAACCAGATAGAATGTATGTGCTCTCCAGATGAGCAAGTCTACACTTTGCTTTTCATGGAACTTCCTTTTTTGTAGTTCATTTTAACTGAACTGCCGAAAAATACCCATAATGTTTATTCATATCCACCAACATTAATGTGGAAGAGATTTAAGGGTAAATGAAACATAATTTTAGTAATTTTTCACTTAAAAATCCTCTTTATTCACGACGCGTTCCAACGCTTATCGTAATCCTCAGGTATGACCTTCTGACAATTTCCACAAACTACGAGTGTTTACTGATACCAGTTGTTATCAGAACGTAATTGAGGATTATGCTAAGCATCAAAACGCTTCGTGAATAAACAGATTATTTTTTAGTGAAACTCAATTGTGTAATTTAAGTAACATTTCATGAAACTATTTTACGTCTTGTTTATCACTATTTCTCTTAGGTCCGCTTTTATAATATAGTATTTCGCCAAATACAAGTACAATCGTTAGCTAATGAGAACGTTGACTTATCTATAAGATTATTGAAATATAAAATTTTATAAACAATTGAGATTGCTAATTAATGAATGTGAACTTTGTAACCTTAATGACATCACCAGTCAGTTATTAAGCTGTTTGACGGTCGATTCTGAACTTTGTATATATTTATTCGAATTATCTTTTAGCCCTAATGGTGAAATTTATTTAGCGATTTTTATGGACTTGATATGTTAAAAAAATACCTTAATTGCTCAACTTGAACCAACTATTCACTTAATATGGGTATGAATGGATTTGCATGTCACAGCAATTGCAATTACTTCAGGTTTTTTGTCTATTTTTTCATGGAAAATATATTTGACGAGAAAAATTCATTTTGGGTCTCTCGTTTAATTTAACAAGCTATACGTTGTATTTGAGTGGTTACCCATTCCCTTCACTTAGATTTTTTTTTCGGAAAAAGCACCAGGTGAGTGACGGCATTATTTGGTACCGTTTTCAACCTTTTCAACCGGTTCACTTATAAACAGACGCTACGTGCATTACACCTCGCCTGACGACTAATTTTCCACACATCTGGTACAAGCGACCGTTTATTCTTTAATATGTAATCTTACCGGGGTGTGGCAGCAGCATTAGAGCGCCTCGAATTCCAAAGTCATTTGTAAATATCCTGCCCTTATTAATCATTATATTATAACATTATGAAATTATGATTTAAAAATTTAACTTTTTAATCTGGTTACCGGAATAAAGTTAGTCCTCGCTCCTTTCACGTTTAAGTTTACGTTATTCCATCCCACGATGAATGATCATAATAAAATCGAATCAGAGAACCCGACATTTTTTAGATTTATTAAGCAAAATTTAATGAATCAGTGCAACATACTCACTATTTCATGATCTAGAGAGTCATGCATGTATTTATGTGGTACTTGTGGTTGTGTATGTGAGCAATGCTTATAGTGATATTTATTAGTATGCTCATATTTCATTAATTTCTGGTTCCATAAAATTCCCACCAATCACCCATGCGGCAGCTTGCGGGATATTTTGTTTATGTAGATGGAGTATTATGGAGCATACCTGACCTTCTATCAGGCCCTTAGTTTTTCGCGAATGCCCCAAGGCAAGACGTTCATCACACAAAACGTAATGCCACATTTATGTTCATCTTACCTTTATTCACGCGGATTAGTTTTCTGCCCCACATTTATTTTCGATCGAAAAAAGACGCCTTTAATTGCAGACCAAATTATATTACCAGAATGGTTGAAGTTTATCTTAATTATTTTTTATTTTTCTCAGAATAGCGTCCATCTTGTATACTAGAGGTCTCCCAGCTATAAATTTCGCTGGTTGGATCTCCCCACAAATATGAATAAAATGAAACTCTGCGATCGTTTATTGATATAAATTTTCATGCTGAAGCTGTTAATTATTTTTTTTCTTTCAAAACATTCAACGACTTTCCAATGCGTCTCATTGGGGACCATTTCGAATATGCTTATTTATTTTCACACAGGAGTAAATCTTTCTGAAACGGTATTGTCTTACTTTCTGCTTGTTGGGATAGATATTCATTTCCCATGGTGGCAAATTATTATTGAGGGAAGAAAAGATTTGGCCGGTTAGCTCGTTTACGTCGTCAGACTATACAAGCTAAAATTATGCAACCCCACTGACTGGAATAATTTCCTATCCCCTGCCGTGGTGATTTTTTTTTCAGAAGCACACCACTGGCAATTTCGTTGTTTGAATTCCAAAAATATGACCCTCTTCCTACTATGTGTACCTCGTCATGAAAACGGATCAGTTCAGTTAATTTCGACGCACGTACAAAACCCGTGTGAGCGTGTCTCTTTGTGTTTGTCTTAGATAGCAGAGACTCAAATGTTTACTGAATCTCACTTCCTCAGAGCCTTTTGCTAGGGTCGCTCACGTCGGAGTTATAATGTCAACCTCGCTCCCGGATAAACTTCAGCGGCCACAAGTTTGCATCTGGCCTTATGCCCACTAATCATCCGAAACAAGTGTGTGCTAAACCATTTGCGGTTGACATACGAAACATTTTAAACTGGTCCCAAAAATACCTAACTGTTCGATTTGCTTCTCGGGAAAGATATTTTCCCTCCTGGCACACACGTGCTACAGGTGGTGCGAGGGTTCAAAATTCACTCGACAGGCGAACGGAGCAACGGGAGGAGAAAAATATAATCGGGGAGGCCATTGGCTTCGGACACGCGTCGAGAAGAGAGGAGGTTTGGTGGCTGGTGGAAGGTGGAAATCGATTACTCTCGGCGCTAAAATACAAACGGATCCCCACAGCTTTTTAAATTGGATGGGACGACGGGGAAGGTTTTAGGCGATGGGAGAGTGGGGAGGGGGTAGGATACCGAACGGTTCGAAAATTCCGGCGGAAGACAGCTCTCCGCACGAGGAATAGACTCCATAACCCTCGGGAATGAGAAGCATTCATTTGGGGAAGGTGGAACGCTGGGAAAATGGAAAACGGAGGAGTGAAGGTTGGAGTTCTTTGGAGGCAAAGTCTACCCGATCGGAATTCATTGTGTTGCTTCCCACACTGCACTCCGTCACGATAAGAAAATTAAATTAACATGAGCTCCAATGTAAATATATAGTTTCATAAATAAAATATCGTTCGCATTTTCTTGTGTTTTGTTCTATGTGGGGTTTCTTCTCTTTTCTTACTGTAAGTCGCTCCTAGTAGAGCTTACACTGCTCCAGAATCATTTAAAATTTTGTGGAAGATGACTAGTATGTGTGTTTTAATTATCTGATACGTGGGTACTTGCCTTGATAACAGGATTAGTGTTAGAGAATTCCTTAATATTTCGCACGGGGAAATCCCCTCACCCGATTAGTACCATTGATTTAACTGTGAAAATACAACTAAACTCGCCTCAAATTAATTATAGTATAGCATGGAATGCTTCTTCCTGGTTTTAAAATGTCTCATGAAACTAAAAGTTCAATAAAACCTCTAGTTAAAGCTAAGTTTAATGATCGCTAGTCAAGCACATCAATTTTGAAAATTAACCGTTAATTGCCCGATAACTGACTACTGGTGTACTGTACGGTTATAATGTTTACATTCTCTAATAAGGAGTCTTAATTGTTTAAAAAAAACAAACTTATGAGTAATCAATACGTTAAGTTAACCTTTACGTTAACTAACTATTGAATTCAATGAGTCGTTATAAAACTGAAGAAGTCGTTATAAAGCTAAGAAGACCTTAGATGAGATCGTTAAATGGTAAATACAACGGTGCAGACTAATTTCAATTCAATGCACTGCAACAGTTGTATCTAAATATTGCTCGCTATCAAAATTTTCCTTGTTGCCCTTTGTGAGTTAATAAGTTGGCGGGGAATGTCAGGGATTTTAGTTGTTTGCTGTGGCAAAGAAACGGGACAATTTCATTCAGCTGCCAGGGAATGACCTGATGTTTTTACCTATTTGGCATGACCCTGAAATGTATTTTTATTGTGTTTCATTTAAAAGCGATTTCATTGAGTCTCGTGGATTCCCATATCCTTAAGTTTTTCAAGTTATACTATATAGTTACCGGCTAATTTTTCCAAATAGTGATTTTTCCACCTTCATCGTTTCTCGTTGAAATAGATTTACATACCTGTATTTAGCTGTAATCCCATTGGATTCCTTTCCTTCTCATCTGATTCACCACTCATTTCCTTATTTATTTGTTTAATTAATTGAACACAAAGCAATCTTCAACACTAGGTAAACTGATGTGTTGTTTAAGTTAATCTTGAGGAGGAACTGAAGAAGATTTGGAAAAGGAGAGAATGGACTTTCGCCAAAACGAGTGGTCCTCCAGTGTCTCCCTTGAGAGGCTAATGGAAAGGAACTTTTCCTTCTACACTGAATATTTTATCTTAAACGTCTGAAAACTCAGCAAGAGGCGAGATTTATCCTGTCAAATTAAAACGCTCCTCCGCCTAATGACTTCACTACTAAGATTTTTTAGTAAAGGCTTAAGAACTCTTCGACTTCTTTCCTCATTTCCAGTTACACCACGCTAAATATTTTTCAAGTGAATCTTTATGAAACTCAAGACATTGATCATAATTTTTCGTTTTTCATTGATTTTTTAGTTTCAAATGTACTCTTCCTAAAGTTTTAACAGTGTATATAATCATAAATTTATGAAACATCATCACTTGTGATTGATATAGTAATAGAAACCACACTATCTTGAGAAAATAGCTTCGTCCTGACACTATTTTTACAACTTATTCTGCGTAACTTTACAGGAGTTTCTTTTTGAAACCTTGGCAGGGAGTAGAGAAGATCAGGAAGCGTTAATACAAAGTAACCTGGGATACATTCTTATTGTAAAAATTCGTATTGAGTCATACCTTATAGTGTTACCGGGATATGGTTTTAACAAGAGGGTCATGTAAAAGACAGAAAAATGAACTTCGCTGAAAAGTTCGTCATAAATTTCAAAAGTAAATAAAATGGGGTGGCAGTTCCCATACAATTAAACTAAATACCTTAAATCTGAGGAAGAAGGAATGAGTTTATGGACTGCTATTGCCAATTTATCCATTGAAATATTATGAATATACTTGTAAAACCTGTTACAATTCTCAAAAGATTTTAATGTAATCAAAACTAACATCAAAGTCCCTTTGGGGGTAGAAGAACACGGCAGGCTTTCCTTTCTGACCTTTTTTAGCGCTCACACGAAATAATGGTTCCTTGGACATGGAGTGTACAATAATTCTACCGATACCGATTCATACAATAGATTCATGCACAACGCTGTGTAAATTAAAAGAGTGCTCAAATCGAGGAATTATCGATCGTTATTGCTGACGAACGATTAGCATCGCATTAAGGAAATTATAACTCATTCCTCAGGAAAACAGCTACCAGAGAGAAGAAGTGGTTAAAGGCCTTACTATAATATTATGCATCTAAATGTAACAAATGTTTCCAAATCACAAAAAGTTCATATTGCCGTCGAAGGTAAATTACTTAGCAGTAAACCAAGATTAAGCAATATTTTCCATTTTTGTTGGTTGTATTTTTTTTATCACCTTATCGCCATTGCATACATGTATACCGATTTCATTCCACTTTTAACCTTTAGTTTCTTCAATTTGTTTCCTCTGTCAACAATTTTAGGATACTACGTACTTAAGGTAGCATGGGTCGGAAACGTTAGATGATCAAGCACGCTTCCAAGCTGAGATCATTTTCAAAAACGAACAAAAATAATTTTATAGCCTTTCAAATTTAAAATAAGTTTTTTTCAAAGTAATTTACACTAATGTAGTTATAAAAGTGCAATTCGTAGTAGATAGTTTTCTTTGTGGGAGAGTGGACATTCAAAAATAGGTTCGTTTTTGTGAGCATTCTTTATTTTGGATATTTGTTTGAAGCCAAATGGAATTTCTCCAACGGAGATGTTTCATACCTCATGGATTCCTCCTTCGACCATAAAGTCTGTGTCCATAAAACTATTGTGATATACATAACTGCATTATAGTTAATTTTTGGAGGAAATTTTCACCAACAACAAATATTTTGTTCAAAATTCACGCTTTGCTGGCCTCACAACGGATTTTCAAGGAAACTGGAAACGTTTTTCGTGGGTGCTGGCGACAGCATTCTAGATATGATAATTTATATAACTTCTGCAAAGCTCGCGCTTCCTCGTAGACGACAAAACGTTTCATTTCACTCCAATCTCCCTCGCCCACACGAGAGATACCGTTCATGAAAACTTCTGACGGCGTAAAGGCATCCCGGAAAGGGTGGTTCCTCTCTGTATTTTAAATGACAGCACATTAGTATTCGGATGGCTTAGGAAGGAAACTTTTCCCCGGAAAATCGTTTCTTTTACATTCATTCACCGAATAAATTTTTAATTTTATGTCAGAATCAAGGGCCCAGTTTCTATAGGATAAACTCTTTCCTTTGAACATGCCTCCCTCTAATTTGGTTCTTCATTTGGTTATACATAGCATTAGCTAAGGATTCAATGGAATCAACGAGGGGAAAATCACCCACAATTAATAGGGTGTAACTCAATAGTCTGTGAGATCATTCGATATATTCTGATGCATTACACATCGCCTAAATTCCCGAAATACGCCTATACAAATCTAGTCTTGGGCAAGTAAGATGAGTTCCTGCAGCTATCAGTTACCCAGCTCAGTGTATCCAAAGACTCTGCAGAAAATAATACATAAATATGCATCTGTGTAGACAAATTCGAGTGTTTTCGCTCAAATGTTAATAAAACGTAGGCATATGTGAGTTTAGTTGCAAAAAAATCTCATGCCACCGTTGAACGAGAACGAGAATATATAGAATTTTGATAAATCAAAACGTCTAATGATTATAACTTTTCATTCGAATTGTTGTTGACATTCAAGACCGTTTTTCAGAACTCACTATATCATTATTTCCACATTGAGGATATAAGGAGAACTAAAAAGTGAGGTCACCACTTGAAACATAGCAAAAACTTTCAACAGCAATACGTATAACACGGGAAGCACAACGTCGGGAAGCCACAGAATAAGCAACATAAAATTAAGGCATGCATTTGGTATCTTCAAGCATATGATATTTTTTAACATTGTGTTTTGGTCAGCAATTCATTCAGATTCTTCGTGAGGCACCATTTAATGTAGTTTTAAGCCGGTTAAAAAAAAACATTGTCTTGAATTGTTCAATCGACAAGTAAATGTTTATTTCCATTTGGCTTTCAGTTTGCTCCATAACAATGGCGTTGAATTGTAATGAAAACTAGTTTGTAAACAAATTTTTGATATTTAAAAATTCCAAATTTTTAAGGATTGTATTCTCAAGCAAATTGTGAAACATCACATAGCGCAGCGGTCGACAAACGATGCTTAATGGGAAACGGGTGGTCTTTTAGTTAATTTTGGTGGCTTGCGGCGAAATTTCAAACAAGAACCAATAAGTATCGCACTAATAATTTTGTTAACATTTACACTAGCACAAATTGGGTTGATTATTTTCTCATGATTGAAAAAGACCATTCTCATTTTTCATTAATAAAATACATATTGTTACTTTTTACGACTATTACTGCAAATAACTATACCTATTTCAAAAAATTATGTAAGAAGTCCGCGGTATTCAGATTTCTGAGTTTAGTGTTTCGCGATGTCTATTTGTCTAGTGACTGTTGATCTAAGGTAAGAGAACGCATTTTATTCCGCATCAGGGTAACAGAAGGGAAAATTTATCTAGTCGAGTGGACACTGTCGGTAGCTTGATGTCTGCCAGTAACGTAGCAAGGCGCTCGACGATGGAAAACCGTTGTTAATCCTTCCATTAGCTCACACAGTCGATATCGGATGACGCAAATAAATCAGAGAGAGTTAACGAGAGAAAGGCGACCACTCACCGAGAACGATCCATATGACAATGGCATTGCCGGGTGCGGCGACCATCAGCATGGCCGAGAATATGACCACCCAGACGGTCTTCTGCCAGTAGGGAAGGGAGAACGGTCTGCGGCTGCCCCAGGGCCCTTGCGTGGGCTGGACGGCGGTCGCGCCGGGCGCCAGCAGCGGGATGAGTCTCGAGACGGAGGAGGTGGAGGAGGAAGTGGGGAAGAGGCACTCGGAGATAGCCTCCTTGAGTACACCCTCCTCCACGCTCTCCACTTCCTCGCCGAACCACCCACTGCCCGCCCGTGAGTGGTTGCCCCCTCCGCCGCCACCGCCTCCGGCCAGCGTCACCCCGCGCGTCATCAGCATACGCGCCGTGCAGTTGTACAGCATCCGCCATGCTAACTCGTGGTCCTCCGCCGAAACCTGCGGTCGGGACACCTCGGCGGCGGCCACCGCGGCCTCCGACGCCGCCGCAGCCGCCGCCGCCACTTCTTCGGCCGCCTCCTGGTTCCCATCCGAAGGGGTCGAAAGCCAAGAGTGCATCATTGCAGTGAGGAACAGGAGGCTGAGGGGAAGAAGAAGGCAATTCTTTTAAACTTCCGCGTGCAAAACGTGATCATCAAAATGTCCATGCATATATATTTTCCCTGAAATTAAACCGTATCCTTTGGGTTATATATTTTTTTATTATTTACACTCCTTGCTAACAATATCGTCTTTCATGCTGACTGTAATAGCTATCCTAGTTTGAAATCTAATTCAGAAGAGAAATCCTATGTATCGCTCAGGTTGCCCAATGGGGGTTTTTAGATATTTTATTTCTAATAGTATCTCTTGTGGACCTTGTTCGACCATCCTTTGTCTCATTGCTTACTTCCTATAATCACATCATATTTAGGCATATTTACAATTTATAAACAATATATAAACAGTCAGTTCTACTGCCTTGCATGCAAAAATACATAAGATATGCCTGAATTTCAGTAACTATGTGACGTTTTTAAAATAGTCCATCTATGTCTACAAATTTCGTGACGATTTATTGAAACCCTTAGATTTTAGAATCCTTTGGCGTCACGACGATCAAATTTTGATCGTCCTTCTTTTAATTTCTTTGCCAACTACCTTGTAGGATTTACTAAATATATAGGGTAATTTTATGTTAAACAATAGTTATTATTACCATTTTCAACTGTACAGTTCAATTTTGTTTCTTACAGTGAATGAAGTTTCTTTCTGAAATATGAAAGAAACTTCATTCACTGTCTATATTAACTAACTTTTAATAATCAAACCACTTCACTTTTCCACATAAACTTTTTAATTTTTACTACCCAGGTTTCGTTATAGCATAACAAAAGTAAAGTGGAAAAGTAAAGTGGTTTGATTATTAAAAGTCAGTATGAAGATTTTCCACCAAGTTACGCCAGAAACTGTTTTATTTGTCTACATTAAGTTTATTTTACAAACTTAAGCGACGTGTTTTTCAAAGCTACTTCCTCCCTAACACATATTGTAATTCTTTCTCGGAATGTCCAAACTACTAACATCCAACCATGCTTAACCTGCAGAATCCCTCCTCAGAAAAGCTCCGTAATATTCAATAACAAGCAATAGGTACTAGGAAGGTGGGTCTCTATGGATAAGGAAGGACTTCACTAGATTCATTATGGCTCTCTGCGGAATGAGATGTGAAAAGTTTTATTCACTAGAAATTAACTACACCAACCAAAGGGAAAGTATTGCTAAATTTGTTTTCTGCACAAAAATTAGCGTGACAAGCTTACTTGAAAAGAAAAGGCATTATTATTTATTTGATCTTCATCATAATCCTGGGAATCTAACAAAGGCACACTGATGATATACTTAAGGTTCCGAATCTGAAAGAAGTGGTCGAAAATTATGATTGTGAATGAAAGGAGCAAACAAAAACAAGACGCGTATCGCTATTCATTTGAGACCACGGAAGAGATCTTTAAGGAAACTGGCGAGCACCAAATTAGTAAAATATCGCGCGGGGAATCGCAGCCCCGTGATTGAGGAAAAGGAAGCGTGTAGCTCTCGTGTTTCTCGAGATGGGAAAGGAGAGGTGGAGAGGACGTTGGGCGAATACGAGGGTCGTATGTGAGGGGCATTTTAGGAGTAAAATTACTCGTCAACCGCAAGGAGCAATGCAAGCTCGGGAGGTGTCATGAATAGTGATAGTGGACGATAAGAAGAGGCAGCCAAGTGACAAAATTGCAGATACCTCACCCCTCGCCGATTCATGGGCTTGATTCGTCAGCTGCCCAGTTGGGTCGGAATGCCAACATGAAATCATCGCTCAATTTTTGAGAGGAGGAATATTGATTCGGAAGAAAATTTCCTCTTCAAACATTCCCTCATCATAATACATTGCCGTGGGTGGACAGGTGAAGCTAGGATTTGGTGGCTTGGATTGAAGTCGGGTAACCGTATTTGAAGTTTCGCTGAGATTATAAAAGGTGCTCAACTAGTGATATTTGGGAACTGCAGGAGTGGAAATAAAAAAAAATAAAGAAGGATGATTGAGGAATGAAACGTTTGGTTCGTGGAGAATGACAGCTCTCAAAATGGGAATGCTGTTGGTGGCTTGAGGGATTCATTTAAGGCGAAGGAGTTTTTGGAGACGCTGGAAATTTGACGTCTCTAAGAAAGTGATTTGGGGTAGTTTTGCAGATGAAAGGGGTAGGAATGTGCGGAAAGCAGTGGGGAAAAATAAATAACAAAAAAGGATTTTCGATGATAAATTTGAGTTTTTTTGCACAAAGGTGGAACATGTAGAAAATCAGTAAAAGATGATCGGAAAATATCGCTTTTGAGTTTCATATCCCTTTCCTTTATGTCCTTACACCGAAAGTATTTTTTCACTGAATGGCGATTTTTCATTCTTGAATGTTTTGCGTCTATGTGTGTATGGATATACATAAATACCACGAATGATCACAGTGATCAACTCGAAACTCAAGTCATATAGGTGAGGGTAGAGGTCATCAGACATTAATTTTAAGACAAACGGCGTGTGAAAATCAGACAATTAGGGAGTACAGTTGATTTCCCAGGAAGCTCTCGTAAAATCACCCGACCGGATTTCAACTTACAAAATCCTAATTGCACCCCTTCACCCGGCAGTGCAACATTATGAGGGAGTTTTTAAATTATCACGCAGCTTGGGTAAAGTTAAGGGTTTCTGCA
Source organism: Hetaerina titia (assembly GCA_037158775.1). Classification (NCBI taxonomy): domain Eukaryota; kingdom Metazoa; phylum Arthropoda; class Insecta; order Odonata; family Calopterygidae; genus Hetaerina; species Hetaerina titia. The sequence goes on from CM073771.1 coordinate 48,012,690, forward strand.
TATTCACCCTATGTTCAGACACTTATCTCATCTCTTTGCAAGCCCTTGATAACTGGCAGCAAAGGAGTCTTTTGTTTGCTGTCGCAGGCAACGATCAACCAGTACGGCATACGTTGTCATGTTTTCCAAAACGTCGGCCAGTCAATTTTTTTTGAGAGCCAAACAAATTAAAGCCACCGAAGCTTTCCTAATGAAATCTTTATAAAAGCGTCTATGTTTGTCTTGCTGACATTTTTGACTTATTTTTTGACTTACACCCCTATTTATATATAGACAAAAACTAAAAAATTGGACTCCACTTACTCTTTTGCTGACGAAAGTGTGACGAAATGATTATTTGTTCTCAGAATATATTTATCATGTTGAATTACAAAAAAATGTACAAATCTGTGACAAGTGAATTCGATGTCAGCCGCTAGGGCTCTCGGTAATAATGTACTAATTCAGGAGCGCAGAGAGGAAAATGAAGCGAAATGAATTACTGGAGTCAACCCGTATTCTACGGTGATATACAAATAACCTTGCAAGCTCTGCGGTTAGAGCAGCAAGGACATTTGATAGGAAGAGGACAATGTGCCCTGAGCCTCACCACAACAGGACGCGGAACCTTGTCGCGAAATTTAGGGAAGGAGGTCTGACGTGTAAATTGGAGAATGGTGGAGAGTCAACATGACTAGTCACGGAATGCTTGGGTCTCCATTCCCCAATCTATCTCAAACTCCCTGTCAATTCATAAGCCTTCCAGTTACGTTCGATTCTTAGAGCTATCCTCCTGCTCGGGGCATCAGGGAATTAATCCCCCCAGGCTTAAATAACTCACTTTAAATTTCATGTTAATTCTTCACTGTCCTCACGCCCTCGCTCCGTCCTTTCCCTCCGTTCTTCTTCTCCCACCTCACAATTGATCACACCTATTCCCATCCGCCCTCATCCAAGCCATTGGCTCATTTTTACGTTCACTCGAACTTTCTTGCTCGTTTTTCTTCAACCCTCCCCACATTTCCACTTTCCACCACACTGTTTGCTCTTCTCCGCTTCTCTCCTTGCGCAAGAATACACCACGCGCTTCACCTCATTATTTTCGCATGCCATCTTCCTCCTACAAACTCCCAAATCCTCTCCCTATCTCTACTGAGCATTAAAATTCCAGGAAGGAAAAACTCAGGTCTCTTTCTCTAGGCGCTCTCTCTTTCTCCGCCATCCACCACTCTCTGTGCTTGCTTAGACGATTTGGTTGGTTCCTTGAATATTTGCCATCAGCGTTGGTGAATTCTTATCTCCCTATTTAACCTCAAGGCATTGTATGAACCTAAATACTGTTTCTCATTTAACAAGGCAAGTAGTTAATTAATTGTTTTCTATGAATTTCTTAAAGTATTTGTGGAATATCCAGTAAGTAATGGGGTAAAGAAAAAAACTATGAATAACATACCTTACTTAATGAATGTTATTAACGAAATGCAATATAAAGCATTCTTGAGTAATGTATTTTTTTTTATATACATACATTCAAACACGAAATCCCGCCATACGGCGAACAAATATTATTTCACACATAGAAATAGATATAAGGAAAGGGGATAGGAAAACACATAAAAGACGAACACAGGAAAGGTGTGGAAGGCGGATATGAGCAGATCACAAATGTAAAAATATATCCTTATCCTAAGGAAATATTTTTATATTTGTGATCTGCTCAAATCCGCCTTCCCCACCTTTCCTGTGTTCGTATTTTATGTGTTTTCCTATCCCCTTTCCTTATATCTATTTCTATGTGTGAAATAACATATATATATATATATATATATATATATATATATATATATACACACTGATTCTGATGACGACGGCCGTGCCGTCGAAACGTAAATATCTACTGTAAGTGTCCTTCTTTTATGTTTCTGTATGTTTAATATTTATTAACCTAGTGTTTGTGTGTTTGTGCGTCGCCGGAGTGCGTCATCTTCAAGAGTATATATATATATATATATATATATATATATATATATATATATATATATATATATATATATATATATATATATATATATATATATATATATATATATATATATATCCTCGCACTCTGCGAAAAGAGTGTAGTGTTTTGTATCCTATATCAGTAGTGTTAATGGATTTTACTTTATTTTGTGGATTCTACTCTCCCTCGGGTGATAAAGGATTTCCATCAAATGCTCTAGCGATTGCTATAATTTGCGTTCACGGCTAAGTCTCCTCGCATTTAAGCTAGTAAATCTCTTGATTCATATGTAAAACTGCTTAATAGACTCTGTCTAAGCCAATACATTTACAATAATATCCAATTTCTAGCCAAATGGCCTCGTTAAAATTTTTACCAACCGCCGCTACTTCGAAAATCCGCATTAAAGAGAAAACTAAGAACTCTTACATCAGGCTGCCTGTGAGAGGAGTTCTTAGGGAAAGCACTCACTACGCTCGAGTGGAGGATGGCGGTCTAGATTGTGGGACACCGAGGCGGGAGATGTTCCGATGTTTGGCAGCTCAAATGATGGGAGGCTCTGATGCCGTGGAGATCGGTGCAAGCCGTAAGGGGAATGCGGCAAGAGAGGGGGATCACAGTGGAGAGACGGCACGGGAGTTCGGGCGCTGGCTCACGTCAAGAAATAGCTTATATATTTCCCAGACTTGATTCCATCAGTTGTGCGAGAGGGAACGTAAGTGCCTTGTAATGGAGGGGAACTACGTCGATGCGCGAAGATTAGCGGCGCGTTTAATCAGCTCAGTGACTCTTGAACAGAGAAACTTGCTGAAATTGGTATATGTACAATATATGGAAGAGTCCTCAGGGACCTAAAAAGAGATCTAAAAAAAGAACCGAAATTATGAACAAATTCTCAATCAAGTGCCTCTAAAATATTATCCACTGACTAAACCGTTTAGTATAGCATTCCTTCCATTAATTTGTTGATTTTGGATGCCTGAGTAACGTAAAGTAATTTTAAACAAAGTTTTAATTTATCCAAGTCGGCTTGGTCTATGACAATTTTGTCCTTCAAATATGATGCTACACGAAACTCTTGTTAAAATTACTTTCTTGCTTACCTTTATCATTAGATTGATAATCGAAATGATTTGATTCCGATGAATTTCAATTTACTAGCATTTTTTCATCCGTCGTATACATTTTAATGTTCAATGTCTTAACGTTGCTATTTTTGATAACCCATTTATACCAAATATATTACGTGGCTCTTATTAAAGCACCTCCAGTAGCAACTCAGAATCAGATATATAGTATTTAAGGGTAACCAAGCTGATGAAACAACATATTTTTGTGCTTTTTCATACTTGTTCAAATGGTTAATCAGTCTGAGCACCATTCAATTTGATTTCTAGGCTCTTTGAATTGGTTGACTTTAGCTTTCAGAGTAGAAGAAAAGGTTACCACATACAGTTCTACACGGAAAAGGAGAATATCGAATGGGCACACCTTTTTATTAGCATCTTCCTCATTTATTAGGAAGTTTTCTTAGCTATAGCAATTAACCTGAAGGTTGGTTTTGTTATATGATATTAGATTTCACTAAGCCCCAAGATGTGTTAAATGTACATATTTAGACGATTTAATGAGGTTCCTTCTGCTGAGCATGGATTGTAGTTTGGGTCATCCAAGGTGATCGCCCATAATTTAAAGCCGACACTTCGTTCAATTGCCAAACACTCATCTTATTAGGTTATCTTCCTTCAATAAATCGGAAAATAAAAGGAAAATTCCTCAAAGATGTGCAGAATAAATTAATACGGTCAATTCAGAGAGAAACTATCAGTACTAAAGGGAAATTTCCTTAAATGAGGAAGAAGGGAATATTTACACCGTGTCTTTTCTTGTATTGTAATAATAATGATAAATAAACTGAGCAGAAAAAAGGTGAAATAGTTTTGTTCCCTTAGTAGTTAAGTTAGCTTATGGTAATCCCGAGGCGAAAGACCAGGAGAGCAACATTCCAAATCTAGCCATTTGCTCGTTTACGAGTGGAGCCATCATATGATGGCATGTAATACTTTGGCACTCGTACCTTAGAGTGGCGGCTGAAGAGTTGAAAAAAGTTGTAATTTTATTTTCTGGAGGTTTGTCAATAGCAGGGCGCAATCAAAGTTTAATTGTAGGGCTGAATGATTGAAGTAAGTACTTTCCCCAATATTCGACTCTTGGTCATTGCTTCTGTAATTGATGACAACTTACGAGAGAACAGGAAACTCAAAGCTCGAAACACCGACAGAGTGGAAGATAGATGGGACGGACATACTTTCACGGGAACAGCGACATGAGTTGACGGATTACCTGAAACGGGCTGAAATTTAGTAGAGGAATTTGCATTGGTGGCAAGAGTTCTCTTTAATTGGATGCAACACATGGAACTGAACATTTGCAGGAGTTAACCAACTGATCTGCCACCACTCCTATACATGACCACTCTTGTAAAGTACAATTTTCACAGTAGTCCTATTTCATAAATATATTTCAATTCGTTTGCCGTCTACGTGCAAGCATTAGGATCCTTCCTTTTTACCTTTTATCTTTTTCCTTGGTTTTATTTTCATTTTAACAGGAAATCCCAAGTGCGATTCTTCTCTAACATTTTATCTTTCACTTTAGGACAATTTATTGTAACTCATTTCCTTATATTGTAATTAGATCCATGTCGTCCTTAGAACAATGCCCATAATCATAATTCTTTCCTTTATAGATTACGTCCTATTTCCTATTGCACAATTGCAGATTTCTTCAATTGGATTCGATACATGCACATAGGAATTTTTATTTCATTGCATTTTAAACTTATTTGAAATACCTACACATACCTCGTAATTCCATACGTATTTCCAAAAGATAAAGGAAATATTTAGAATGTCATAAGATTTCGTAGTAAACACATAGTTAATTGAAGTAATACTGAATACAGCAAGATATTGCCCAGATAGTCCCTCGTAAAGAAAAGAGCGAGCTAAATGGAATATGCGTTCACTTCAAAGGCGCAGCAATGGTCATCATCGAGCTTAAAAAATACCTAAGGAACATGAATTTCCGATAAATTTGTCTAATACCTATATTTTGGAAGATAGTTACATTTACTGGAAGAAGTAGAAAAGGCCATGTTAGAATTCTCTTCAGGGGAAAATCTTTGCTGAATCATTACGTAATCTGTATTTGAATGAATTCATTAATTCATTGATAAGCTATAAAAATGGTCAGAATATAGTACACATAGTTTTTACAAATGGGGATGGGGAGAAAAATAAATTTTAGCAATAGAAATTTCCTTTAATTGCTTGTGCCCAACACATTATGAAATACACGAATATAAAAGGGGTATTATGTACATACATTCATGGTATTATATCTTTCCAGGTTTAGACCGAAATGCACAAGTTATACTGCTTGCAGGCGTGTTTCGTTCAATTCCCCTTTGGAACAAATCTTATGGCATAGCTTATTGAAGCTATTCTCCTTCTTCCCATTTTAAATACGTTCCCTAGCCCTAAGAATCAGAGATTCCAGTACCGCACTACTATCTTTTAGAACGCTTTAGGGACAACGCTCATGTTTTTCTTTCAATGTTGGTAGGGGGATGAGAACAATCCTCCAATGGCGTCCGCCCATTCGGGGAGAGAATTTGATCCGATGAGGGCGGGTCTTTACTCCGGCAGTAGAAGCCTCCCCCATCACATAAATTGTTTCCTCCGACCCTCTCACCTCCAACCCCTCCTTTCAATTGTCTAACTGAGAGTGAAAGGGAAGATGAGGAAAATCTCTCCTCTCTGCAGTTGTTGTAAGCGCCCGCCCCGGAAGCCCCAGAAACGGGACGTGTGCTCCAAGGCTCGTTAAACGTTAAGTAGAACGCGCACAGGCCCTCATTTTTTCTTGAAATGCGACGTACCAGGATGAGCAAGTACACTTTAAGATTTAGCCAAGAAAGTGCAGGGATATGTGTAGAGAAAAATATCAAATGGATCGGACTCATCCAACAGTCAACTAGTTACAGACGATTTAAAATTTAAATTCTGATGAATTACGAGTATATTACATTATCATATATTACTCATAAGAATATATAACACAACATTTTCGATTTTAAATAATAGTTTAAGCGATATATTCAATTAATATTGGGTAAGAATGGCCCACTTTGAGGAAAAATACCATGAATGCTCGAATTAATCCTAGAGACAATGGTAATTGTTTAAAGATAGCATAGGCATTGCCGGGAAATATTTGCAAAAAGTGCATATACTTTGAGCAGCTTTCCCCTATGAACTGTTGAGGATTTAATATTTTTCTCATTTTCGGCACGATGAAAATAAAATCTCCAGAGGTCTCTTTCCGTAACTTTTGTTTCCGAGAAGGACAAATCGTCGGCCTTAGGGGATGTCGGGAGCAACAATTCGAACGGATCCTGGAGCATTCAAACAAAGCTCTCAATTGTTCATTAAATGAAGAACACAATGAATTTTTCCACTTCTCTTTATTGTGGTACTAATAGTTTCAACGCTTAGGCGGCATCATCACTGTTTAATGAACATCAACTTCCACAAAGTAGAGCCAGAAACAATCGAATACTCACGATCGATATTTTTTCCTTTAGAGGATCATATGGGAAAAACACTATTTTAGACAATAGGGATAACCTTAATTAGTTCATATGAGGTAAAATTAAAAAAGTTGAGAAGATTTTCACAAGCATTTCTATAATTTGAATTGGGAATAATGAAAGATGTTTCGAATTCAATTACATTTTCCGCGAAAGCAGTTGAAAATTATAATAAGTGGATAATTTCACAGATAAGCTTCAAAGAGGTTAAATTTGGTATTATATATCGTTGTTACCTTATCGAACCAAAAATTTACAGTTTAAATGATAAAATTAGTAAACATTTCACGTTTAAATCCCAATTGACTGCAAGAATGTTTCATTGCTGCATGGTTTTACAATTATTATTGATAAACATAAAGAAATTTTGGTATATTATGTCTGCAGTTGAACGCCAGGATAAGTGCAATACGGGGATATTAATTATATTTTGTGCATGCTCCAATCCATTAATGTATGGATATTCATATATACTTTATCAATATAATCGTTAAGTTGAATAGATATTATACATACATTATCCTGGCTACCGAGTGCATAGAGTAATTTTACCCGTTTCCCAACAAAGAAGTATAAGTAGATCGTGGAGTAATAATGCCTTGCAATGATTTCCAATATAATAATGGTAGCTGCATTGTTCAGGTATACAGGCCACCGAGCAACCATAAGGAGGAAGAAGTCGATAGGATGTACGATGAGTTAGAGGATATAATCGCGTGTGTTCCTGCAGGAAAACATTAGATAGTGATAGGGGATTAAAATGCAAAGATAGGCGAAGGAAGAGATGGTAATGAGGTGGAGGACTATGGGTTAGGAACGAAGAATAACGGGGGGAGAAAACAATTGAGTTCTGCAGGAGACAGGGATTATTCATCACCAAAACATGGTATAGAAACCACATAAGGCGTAGGTATACATGGAAATTGCCAAGTGACTCAGAAAGGTTTCAGATATTTCAGAATGATTCAGTTTATATTCTGGTTAGGCACAAGTTTAGGAACAGTATCATAAGTTTGCACAGCTTCCCGGGAGCGGATGCGGACTCTGAACACCATTTAGTTGCTATGAAATGTAGCGTCCGTTTCAAAAAGATAAGGAAAGGGCGGCGGGTAAAGAAATGGAATGTAGAAGCATTAAATGGATTAACGAGGATGGAGTATCAGCAGGCTGTAGAGAAAATAATGGATGAGGGTAAGGGGTTGAGTACTATCGAAGAAAAATGGGATAGTATAAAGAAAGTGATATCGAAAGCCGCAAAAGACACTATAGGAACCATTAACGAGAAACGGACAAGGAAACCTTGCATCTAGATGAAATGATTGCAAAAATGAATGAGAGAAGAAGATGGAAGAATGTAAACACAGAGTTAGGCAAAATGAAGTACAAAGAGTTAAACAATGAATTTAGACGGGTCACAAATAAAGAGAAAGAAGCATGGTGGAAAACGCAATGCGAGGATATGGAAAGTCTACAGAGGAAGGGCGAAATTGGTGCGCTCTACAGAAAGGTTAAGTTATTATCGGGAAGTAAGAAGGGAATATCTGTACTAACAATTAAAGATAACATTGGCAAAATAATAGTTGACACGGAAAAGATCAAAGAGAGATGGAAGGAATATATAGAAACATTGCATGGTAAAGAATTTAGGCCGACAAGGTTAGACATAGAAAAGGAACATGACGTAGAAGAAGATAGCTTAGGTCCAGGCATACTCGACGACGAGATAGAAAAGGCATTAAGGGAGATGAAACTAAATAAGGCCGTTGGAGTAGATAACATTCCTGCGGACCTATTGAAAGGTTTAGGGAAATTTGGGAGGAAGACTCTAATTGGAATTATTCGTACTAACTATGAGGAAGGAATCTGGCCAGAAGATTTTGTGAGATCAGTGTTAGTTCCTATTCCGAAAAAAGTAAAGGCTACGTCTTGTGAGGTCTACATAACAATAAGTTTGTTATCTCACGCAGATAAGGTTATTCTCAGGATCATCAACAAAAGGATAGAGAGTAAGGCAAATGATTACTTAGGGGGTGATCAGTTTGGCTTTAGAAAATGTATAGGTACGCGTGATGCCATTGCAGTAATGAGATCATTAATCAAGAGGAATATAGAATACAATCAGGACGTCTTTGCCTGTGTCGTAGATTTCGTAAAAGCGTTTGATAAAATGAATTGGGAAAAATTAATGCGTGCATTACAAAAAATAGGAATAGATTGGAGGGACAGGAGACTGATCCGCAACCTGTACATGTCTCAGATTACTCAGGTGCGAGTGGGGTACGGAGAGTCCGGATGGGCAGTGTTTGGAAGAGGTGGAAGGCAGGGTTGCCCATTGTCACCGGTGCTGTTCAATGTATATGTAGAGGCAATGATTAAGGAGGCATGGGAAGAGCTAGATGTAGGAGTGAAAGTCGGAGGGGAGTTCATAAAATCAGTTAGGTTTGCTGATGACCAGGCTTTGGTTTTTCAGTCGGCCAAGGTGTTGCAAGCATTGCTGAGTGAATTAGAAATTCAGTGCAATAGATATGGGATTAGAATTAATATTAATAAAACAAAGGCTATGCCATTTTCGTACGGGGAAAAAATAGAGCGGGTAGAAGAGTTTTAAACTATGTCGTAAATGTTTTAGACCAACGCGGTCAAAGTAGTAGGGACGTAAGGAGAAGAATTGCGCTAGGCAAGGAGGCTTTCTGAAGGAGAAGGGAGTTGATGACGGAGACGTTGAGTAGGGAGGTAAAGAAAATGCACGTCAAAACTTTGATATGGAGCGTAGCTATGTACGGCGCGGAAACTTGGTTCGCTGAAGAAGGAGGATAGACGTAGACTGGAGGCTTTTGAAATTTGGATGTGGAGAAGAATGGAAAAGGTGAAATGGACCGAAAGGAAAACAAATGAGGAAGTACTAGAGATGGTGGGTGAGGAGAGGTGTTTGCTGAGAGAAATTCTATGGAGACAGGAAAAATGGATGAAAGCGGCAGTGGGGTGTTGAAGACGTTAATAGAGGGGAGAATGTTGGGCAAGCGAGGATAGGGAAGGAATATGATAGGAATGTTGGACGGGATGAAGGGAGGATGGACATACTTAGAGATGAAGAGGGACCTGATATAGATTAGTTTGCTGGATTATGTTTTGTTGGAGTCGCAAGTTAATTATGTGATAGTTGTGTCCATCCAAAAACCTACTTTCACCGGTAGATTACCTTATAATAAATGGTAGCTGTCAACAAGTCTTAAGAAGCTTCGGGGGGGGGGCTATTAGTAATTATGTATTCCGTAATAGATACAAATGATCGAGATCTTCCAAGATTTTGGTTCGACCCTCCTTATCGTGGGAACTGGATATCAATAACTGTTAGCTTTATGTTGCCGTATAATCACGTAATATATACATTGAATGATTTACTTTTACTATAGCACTGGCAAATTATATTTGAGTGAATACATTTTAGATATTTTAATTTTTGACTTGACTAACAATTGAGGTAACTTTTTACGAAAAAATAGGAAGTTTCTCTATGATGGCAGAGTTCAAGAAAATGCATTAACAGAATTTTATGTGCAAATGCAAGACACAAACGCGAATTTCCTTGAGGGATCGCAAAACATGATTTGAACAGCATCTTCGCATAGGGGAACGTTACCAATCAATGCGGTGAAACGAAAATCTTCCAGAAGTCCTTCCTCTCTCCATTCGCGTTCGCAAATTTTTTGGAGAAGGTGATGGCTAAATAGGATTTGCTACGCTATTAATAAATTATAATAATTATAATACCAATGCAACAATTTTAGATTGTAAAATACATTAGCCTTGACCGGACATCCAGGGATCCGGGATCAAACCCGGGTGAGTTAGCCAGTTAAGCTATGGAGGCGACCTCAATAGCTTTACTGGCTAATAGGTTTATTGGCTGGAGCACTCGGGAGGCCATCGAGGGATCGGGGTTCGAATCTCAGTCATGGCGAATGATTTATACCCTCTGGAAGTGTTGCATTGAAATGCATAATCCGAAGTATATTGGAAATTATAATATCTTTATAAGTATTCAATTTGATCAGAATTATTTGAATTTGGAACATTCCTTTCATCTGATATGCATGCAAATGGGATAGTGAGCTGCAAGCCCAATCGATCTGTTTTTTCTGGCCTTTCGTTTACGTTCAAGTTTAATGTTAGAATTAAAAAGCAACCACGTGCATCAATATCTACTCTTTTTATCTGGAAATTTTACAATGGGTTAATTATTATAAAAATGTTACAATTCATCATTTCAATTAATGAAGAGTTGGCTCATTTAGAGTGTGTACGCCTCACAAAGTGGTTAAAATTATACTAATTCACGTATCTTGTGCTAGGGGTCGTGGCAAATCTTTTTCTCTCTCCTGCTCAAGGCTTTCCGGAGTAAATTCAAGTCTTGTTAATAGCCAGCCTAAAGTGTACCTTGGTTTATTTAGAGGAGTAATTTGGATGTGAGCTTTGTGCTCACCAGTTGGAAGCCCAATCATTGGAACTTGGTAGTATGTACTTTATCTCCTTGTTTGTTCCTTGATAAGTCTAGTAAAACCTTGCCCGCTGTAACATTTTCCGAGTCCATATTTTTCTAAAAATAGATTTTTTCTCGATGTTAAATTTCTTCTTTACAGCTCAATTTACTTTATCTCCATATTGATTCCCCGGTGAGGCTAATGAAGGTTTCCCTGCATTTTCCGAATCCCTTTATTTCTAAAAATACATTTTTTCTAAATGTTTTCCAATCATTTGATTAGTTCTTCCATAGAATCTTCCATTTAGCCTTTTTGTATTCTTCTTAGTGCATTTTTTTTGTTTCATTTTTCAACTACCTTACCGTCAGAAATCATTCTTCAACAGTACGGGATTTCTTTGGTTCCCATCCTGATCTGATCAAATTCTGAAATGGCCCACGTTATAGAGTGCCACATTCCACGCGAATGATATCAGGTCCTGTTTTCTTGTCTGCAGCCATGCATCCTTTGTGCACGAGCACAGAAGCATGGGGACGGAATATAAAAAATGGAGACTCAAACCTCATTTTGACGAAATGAACATTTTCCCCCCACGTTTGAATAAAATACCACGCTGACTTTGTCGGTTCCTCCGCTGCCGTGGGTAGTTTATGGACATTCTCATCAATTTGCAAAATGAAAAGGAGCTGAGAGACGTGGGAGGAAGCCAAATGAGCCCAAGGGATGAAAAGTAGCGGTCCTAATACATGTCTTTCTCATTTTGATTCCCAACCGATGGATCCTGAGAAATAAAATTTTTCCGATCGCAATGCGGACTATTTACTGGTGGCTTAGTTATTGCTACCCGCGTTCCTGACGTCTCGTCCAACGAATGTCATTCATTTCTGAGAAAGTCTGGGAAACGGGTTCAAGGGGTGAGGGTAGTGTTTCTCCTCATCCCTTCTATTCCTGCTTCCTCGAAAAATGAACCGCCATTGGATTTATTTGTTATTGCCTTTGCCATCCTTCCCTCTGCCCCGAGGTCGGAGACCCTCGCCCATGGGCAAATACGGAAGCCAAGGGTGTCCTTCACCGCGGCTGCCGATGGTTCGTCCGACGGTTCTCAGTCCCTTACTATCCTTTCACTTCCTCCACCGAAGAAAAAAGTCGCGACCGCATCCAGGTCACGTTTCCTCCCATGACGGAATCCCGCGTGACTTATATCCTCCTCCTCTTCTCAATGAAATGGACCCTATCTCCGTTAATTCATATCTCGCTCTTTTCCTTAACTCTCTCCTTCCTCAACTGTATCTGAATTCCTTCTTCTATACTATTGGTTCTTTCTCTCTCCCGTACCATTTCTACCGTTGACTGAGCTCTTCTTCCCGTCAGCTTCCTTAAATATTAAGCAGATTCCTGTTATGACTTTTACTATTCCATTTCTCTGGAGCACTGCTCTTTTTAAACTGATGTTTTCTGAATGCTTTTATTGCCATTTTTCTTATCCTAATTCGTAATTTCTGGTTGCATTGGGTGGATTATTGGATGGCTTGTTCATCCAAAGTTTGCTAGTTAGATTTCGTGTTCAAGGATGTATGTTTTATGATAAAACCTTGAGGCAGTGATAAAAAGTTGAGTCCTTAGATAAACGGAGTCATACGTAGATTATTGAGATACAAGAGGTCATAGCAGACGCTCGGAAGCGCCGAAAAAAGGGATCTATATTACCAAAGACTTTATTTTATCCTAGTGAATAAAAATTATGTTGTTGGTTATAAGAATATAGGTCTTTTTCTTCTTAAAAAATATTACGCGTCATCGTTTCAGCATTCCATTGTTCCTGATAGTGGTTTTGCGCGAGGTAACTTATAAGCAACTATTTCATACTTCTCTCTCTGGCTCTATCCCTTTCTTTTTTCTTTATTTTTTTGAGAGTTTCCTAATCTTACACCAGATTTGTTATCCAACGCTTTCAAACGTGACTCCATATCAATAAAAGTGTCCTGTCAATCCCGCGGCGCCCCCTCTCCACAAGCTTCAACCCGCCCGAAACAATCACGTGTTAACGTCTCCTTATAAACTTCTTTCTCTTATTTTCTTCTTTTAGCCCCTATATCCGACTTCTAATTTCAGGTATCCGCTCCGATCCTGCTCTCACGACAACTTTTCCTTATTTTCGCAGACCTCCTCCCTCTTTTTCTCCCACCAGAGTCCACCCTCTCTGTTGCTCAGGGTACACACGCCTGAATTTTTATTCTTTGTATATCTCCACAAAGAATGTCCGGGGTGTCGCGTTCTTGCGAAATCCGGGATCTCTCGGAAAGATGTCATTAAAGTAATGCCGGATTTCTCGCGATTAGGATTCCATCGTGTCATCTCTGCGAAGGTTTAAGATATCCTCCAGGGCATGATAACAATTTTAACATTCCCCTCCGGAGGAGTTTCTTGCCACTCTCCCTAGTGACATCTATGCTAGTGAAAAAAATACTTCTACAAGTGTGAGAATTTGGCTCAACCCAGCCTCAAAAGGATTGTAAGTCCGAAGGAGAAGTTAATAGGTTTACTACCTTTCAAAGGATGGGATTCCTGGCCAATAAAGTATCTCTTGGATTCCAAATGATTACCCAAATAACCTATGAATGTCACCGTTGCAAATTTATAAGGACTCGTAAAAGTTGCCAAAGACGTATAGGAATCAAAATATACCTCATAGCGAATCATCGAATAACTCCTTAAAATTATTCCGATACACTCAAAACACACCTATTTTGAATATACTATAGTTGAATTTATACTCTTAGAACTCTTTTAACCTTCAGACTTATTAAGCCCAAGTGCTTCGAAAGTTATATAACTTAACCTACACTTGAACAAATATCCTGGGAACTTTCATAGAAGAAACAAAATGAAACGTTTGGGCTTCTCACAAAGGTTTTTAATAATCTTAACCATGTTCACATTCCTACATAAGTCATACACTCGATTATTTATCACAAACACGGAAAGTGAGGTATCCAATTAAAATTCATTCATATTAAACCAAACCCTATGGTTTCCTTGTCCTTAATTGAACCAAAGAACAACGGTACTAATTGGAAAAATTATTAGTCTTTCGATAAAACAACTCTTATATTTTTTACCCAATATTTAATTCTGTGAGTGGGCATTAATCAAACCGTAAATAAAACCTTTATTTTACTGCAAGTAATATTTTTGTGTGCAGAAAATGAAATTATTTTAAAAGAAGAACTCAAGGAACTGCAGTATACCTTTTCAGTTTTGAATGGTAAATAATCAGAAAGCAAATTTTGAAATATTTTATTCGATGTGTTTCCCGTTTAAGTTTTAATAGTTCAACAAAAACACCATATGTTGAAACAAGAGTTCCACTCGAACCGTCGCGTCGTGTCGTTGCGCCTTCAGCTCCCACATATACATAAACATACCCCACCAATTTCTACTGAATCAGATCTGTGCGTTATCAGCCCATATTTTTCCTTTGACCCATTTTGACGTCAAAAATAATCCTTGGCAGAATCAATTCCTACATAAGTGAGTATTTGTGGAAACTTAACACATTCGTGGAAAGTGCTTTCTTAAGAATACTATTGCCCGAAATAAAAATTCTGGGAAACCGCTTGAAATATATATTTTCCACCTGAAGGCGGTCGTAATCCGAAATGGTGAGGTAGTAGAGATAGCAGAAAGTCGTATTTTTGTAACGGATAGCAGAAATTCACACCGGTTTCATATTTTGGCACATGAGGAGATATTGGCAAAGGGAAGTGTATACGGAATTTATTGGAAATTTAGGGCAAATTCCTTGTCTATTTTTTCATTGTCGTCCTAAAAAGGAGATTGTTTTTTCCCGACGCATATATTCACTGGGAAAAAAACACAATGGCAAAAGGAAAGAGTGAATGCTTCACTCAGAATGAGTTACTATAAATAATAAAAGGACCAATTCTACTGCAAAGGGTTCTGATAAAAACAAAATGCTTCAAACGGTGTTAAGCATGTAGCAATACCGTCCTTTTTATTATGAAATTACTCTTAACATGTCTAATAAATAGCTGTTAAATTCATTACTAATTGATGAAAAATTGACCATATCCATCTTAATGCATTGAATTAAACGTTACACTTCCCAGAGGGGAAGGAAAGGATCGCACTGGCAAAGCAGATTTTTCATTCTGAAGAAACATTTTTACAAGGAAAAATATTTTTTCGATAAGAAAATCTTTTCAAAGATGTTTTTTGCAGAGTTTTATCCCAAAATTTTCATTCAAATTCACGCTTTGTGGAAGGTAATTATGAGTATTAAGAATAGTAGGTGGCAGTTTTAAAGCAACAGAAATGTGGATTTGGAGGAGAATGCTAAAAAATTTTTAAGAAAAGGAAAACGAACCTTGAAGTTTTTTAAAGGTCTAGGGAGGTAGGAAATTTAGAAAACCAAAAAATTAATTGAAATTAAAATTTTAGAACCTGTTTGTGGGACATAACACCTGTTTAAAGACCTACAGGAAGAATTGTCATTAAAAATAGTGTACCTCGGGTTGAGATATTTGGATGGTATTATGGAAATCATTCAGCGAAAAATTATTAAAAACAAAGATAATGTCATCATATTAGGACTTCTGGCTGTATTGACAATGCTTAAGTAATAAATGAATTAAGTAGAATACTTTTCTGCTCAGAAGTATTGAGCCGACGCGAATTCATAAATTGAATTAAAACTGAATGACATCAAATTAACTTGATAGGAACCACAATAAATACCAACAATCCAATAGATGACACACATATTTAAGATTCCTGAGATTTTCGATTCAAACCTTGTTCTGTATGGCCATTGTACCATTTTGAACCATTTTTACGACAAGGAGTCTACGCTGTGCTGCGACACTTTGAAGAACCGAATGTTCAAATAATTCTTAATACTTCCATAAAATAAAGTAAAATATACCTATCTTACATTTGGGAATGATCTACTCCATAAACAGGTATTATACAGTCTAAAAATGACTCCCCTGACTCAATTGCATGTATTACAATTGCATTCAACTGCTTTCGTGGCGCTTCCCGCAACTCTTAGAATTCTTTCTCTCCGTTTACACTAAGCAGTTATCAGAAATAAATGTCGAGACTAATCAAATTTCAGATGTATCATCTAAAAACAATTCTAACAAAGGATATTTCGATTCAACCCTATAGGAATATTCCCTAGGTACGCTTACTCTTGGTTGTATGTGATGTCGAATAAGTTCCACTGACCGTGAAAGTCTGGTTAAATTTGAAAAAAACTGAGTGAAAATATTCATAAATCCACCCTCTCTCCGTCGCGGGTCTTCACGGGGTGCATTTTTATTTTTCATTGGTGACCCAAAGGATCCACACACTGTTATGTCTCTCGTGTAGTCCTGTCGTAGCTGGAGATCACGTCTGCTTTCAGCTGACTCTAAGACGTGGGGGATCTCTCATTGCGCTACTAACTCTACCAAATCTTCAGTTCAAAAGCTGCGTTGACAAAATAGACATTAGTTCATCCAAGAGAAAAGCGTTGTAATTTGAATATTCAACTAATCCATAGTGAATGCTAAGCAATTTTGTGCTACGTTGATAACGATGGCCGTCGGCTAGAAAGTTATTTAACGCCTTAGCATATCCAACTCAGTTGTTAACTAAGGACTATGTTGTTAACTATGTTTTTTTATCCATATCTCGATTACATTTAATACCATTAAAAACGAAACAAAATCCTTAATTGTCAATTATTTTTACCGTCATTACTAGTCTATTTCTTTTTTAAGTTATCGATTATCTCTAAATTAATGAGAGTGCAGGTTATGTGACCATAATATTCTAGTTCCACTCTAGCTTAGACTATTACTACTTTTCCTTCTGGAATAGCAATTAACACTAGGTTAAACGTTTCAATGTTCCAACCTAAAACATTTCGTGGTTCATTCTCACTCTAAGTCATTCGATATTGCTTCTAATGATTCGATCTTGCGTAACATTTGTATATTTTCACGATGGAGAAAGTAATTATACCTACAGTATAACTCTTGATCCTTTTCCTTTTAAAATAATATCATATGCATACAATTAAATAGTAAAACCTTTTATGTTATGCGTTATGAATTAATTGGAGTAGTCATTTATCTATTTTCTATTGTTGAATAACTACTCCAATTTGAATATATTTTACAACTTCCTTGGCGCACCTTTTCTACATTGCCTCCTGAAATAGTTCCCTTAGTGGCCCCTTAAGGTTTAAGCGGTATTCATTGGTCTCGCGAGCCGAAAAGGATTTATCTAGCCTTTCAAGGCACGTCTATCCTTTTGGAGACTTTTTGACCCCATGCCGCTGAAGCTTTTCCGCCTCTCTTCGACATTAATCCTCTATTCCAAGACGTCCTCGAACATGCGGTACAGTTTCCAGTTCTGAAATGCCTTTTGATCAAAGGGAATGTTTGTCACTACTCTATGAATTAAAGGTCATTGAGGACAACAAATTAAGAGTGTAAAATACTTTCTACATTATGTACTACCGCTC
Source organism: Hetaerina titia (assembly GCA_037158775.1). Classification (NCBI taxonomy): domain Eukaryota; kingdom Metazoa; phylum Arthropoda; class Insecta; order Odonata; family Calopterygidae; genus Hetaerina; species Hetaerina titia. Next base: position 48,030,341 of record CM073771.1, read on the forward strand.
AGTGGAAGTAGAGTTTTGGGAAAATTAATATTTAAACAAACTCTCCAATCTTTTCATTAGATTTCTACCAAAAATCATGTTAATTGGGTGGGTAATACAGGAATAAATAAATGTAAATTAATCAGTATGCCTCAGAAACATCAAGATATATGTATGATATATGTGGATTGTGCGGTAGCCATCGCTGTCAATTTTAAAACCATAATTTTTGATTGTTTAAAATGAAGCTTTTAACGTAAAATATAACTTTCAATATATTTTTTAAAAATTATATTGAAATCAAATTTATTTGATTAATGTACCCATTGATCCATTTTGTGGATCCTAATTACCTCAAAACATTTCCATGAACACAGCCAATAGGATTTTATAAACGGATTTGAATATTAAAAATATAAAATGTAAAAATATAAATTTTAAAATATTTTATTTTAATGAAAGAAATTTGTTTAGAAGTCGTGCATAGGACTCTGCGTTGTCAACACTGGTATGGCGAAAAAATGAAGAAAAAAAAACGCTATGTTAGCTTAACGATTCCTTTTCAATGCTGAAAAAAATTTTAAAAACCATAACCTTTACTTTACTATCACAAAGAAATACTTCCCGGGTCGTGGTCTTTTGCAATTTTGAGTCTTCCATTTCATGACCTTACGGAAGAATTGTTAATTTCTTCTCCTTTACCTTAGGGTCGAATATGCTTTGTAGACCTAATATGGGACCCTAAATAGCATAGCAATTTAATAGGAAAGGCTCTCGGGGTAAATATGATTTGCTAATAAAGAAGGGACATATTTTAATATTAAAAAAGAGCCCATGCATCCCAATAATAAACCCCTTGCGGACACCAAGGAACGTAGATGTGGGCTTCATCTCTTCCCTTTTTCCCAACGCCAAACGGCTGCTGTCGGTGATAATTTTTAAATGCAAATGAGAGTAGTGATGAGAACTGAGGGAAGAATATTAAGGCCAAATTCCTCATTGTGATTTTTGGCTGGGACCTTGCACCATGGGTGTAGGTTCCTGGGTCCCAAACGGTTTTATGGGGTCGTTCGGAGGATTTAAGTAAATTGACCCCTTTCGTTGTATAAAATTTCCTTTTTATTAAAAAAAACCGGTTTGGATCTATATTTTCTTAAATTTAAGTTAATTTTGGATGAATATATACTTTATGAGCAAAATATTTCGTATTATATCCTTGAGTATAAATCTAAATTACTTGGCATATAATCAGTAAGGCTTTCGAGGATATTCATCATAAGAAAGAATAATATGGCTCGGGGATATCTAATTTTATGTTTATTTACTTTGAATAACGGATTCCAATTTTTCAGATTCCATTGGTGGCCATAAAAAAATTGATCACCAAAATATCTTCGTTTCTGTTTACTCCAACTCTCTTATCTGAACGTGTGCAAAAATTTAATTCACCAAACATCTCATATTTTCACGAAACATTCGAACTAAAAAAACTTCGATCCTAAACGGTATGGTATTCTCTTAATAAACTAATTTTTTGATGAATTCTTGAAAAACAATATAGATTTTTCTTTGGCGAAGGGAACCAAAAATCACAAAAATGTCTCATATTGTTTCTCCGCTACCAATTTAATGGTCGTGTCCAAACACCCGAAATCCGTCTTAGAGAAATAAGCAATACGTCAGTTGTGTTTGTGGTTTCCGCCTTTCCCTTTCCACGAGCAGATTGAGACAAGAGCACTTAGGGAATCATAAATATTACCGACAGAAAAAGATCATTCTTCCCCTAGTGTCGGGCATCAGAGTCACGAAGAAATTGAGGCGCCTATTTATTCCGCGCTCAATACAAAACTAACGACCCTGTCGGAGACTTTCCAGAATGAGAAAGAACTAATGAAGCGTAGCCTTTGGAATGGCCCACAACCCTCGGCCAAATGACAGATTCCCTCTGCGTCGAACCGCAGGGCCTTCCGAGTTCTACCCAGATATTACCCTCAGTAAAGAGCCTTGGGCTCGGTCATTTCACTGTCCGGCTTCCAAAAAGGAAAAGAATATTGCTTTATTAATAATTTCTCCTGGAGCCCCCACGTTTCCATTCATCGCAGTGACCATCCCTCTCCTCTCGGTCACCCTTCCCATTTCCCTACCCTCCGATTTCCGAGGGTTCGCTTTTTCCCGATGACGCTTTCGCGTAGTCTAATACTAATTGACGGATGGTCCCTATAAGCTCCTGGATACAAAAACGTTTTTTCCTTTTGCATTTGATTTCCAACTGAATGCACGACGGAAATTGGGCGCCAACTTGATAGTCACGCCCAGCGTAGTGAAGTGAAATTAACGCGGATGGTCAACAATGAATCCTAGATTCCGTAAGAAAAAGGAGGTGAGGTTTTCGGTAATAAGAATTCGGTAAGAAAAATTCGGTAAGTAGGAGGTGTAGCAGCAACGGAGTATTTGATAATCATTTTCGAAAATCTCGTGAATGCGTTCACTTTTGTCGGTGCACCTCTGAAGATCATGTTCAAGGGTTCTTGGGGAAAGGTTCATTCGTATTCACACAAACCATGGCAATTATCCGGAGCAGCGTGTGACCGAAGGTTTTGTGGCATACGTCACTGAAATTCGGATCGGAGCATAAAACGCGCGAAGGGAAGATGTTCATTTTATTTTTCGGCGCTACTTTCAATTTGTCTAATGATCGTTGGTTGTGCCTGGGAAAAAATGCATAAATCTGTTCATGAGAGAATCCCTCTAATTAAATTACTGTTATCTATTCTACTGATATACAATTTAGGCTAATATTTCCCATAGATTTGAACACAAAATTACTCGATTGAAAGCTGCATGTATATTTAGAGCAGGGTGTTCAGGCTTCCAGACACATCCATCCTACCTGAGCCTTATGTTACTGCATGTAATTCATGGCAATATCTCTCAAATTAACGCCACTTGAGAATCTTCCTAAATCTATCTTCGACGAGATATTTATTTAAGGATATATTTAAAGCAAGCTGTATTGGTGTTAACTAGCAGTGCGAAATAAGCAATGAAAGCATTAATTAGACGTGGCCACATACTTTTCCAAAAGTAAAATGTTATCATCCAAAAAATTAATACAAAAGGTAGTATCATATTTGGAAATATATGAATGGCTTGTATTTTGCAAAATAGCTGTTGTACTGCGCATTTATGTACGAATATGTATATTCTCATTAAAACAATTGGGCAATTGTATAAAAATAAATCGGTTTTAAACTTTACACTAATATCTTGTGAATATCAGCTATGCAAAGGAAGTAAATCATTATTGTAATAATTGACATGAAAAGTTTCAAAGTCAAATTTTTCATATGGACTAACTTTAAATAATTATTTTTTTAGGTGTCGTTACATGATATTACGATCTAATGTGGTTGGGATGAAACGTAAAAGCGGAGTCATTTGGTTGGAGAAATCTCACTTCTGGATAGGATATTTTGTTAGGATAGTTATTTAGTGGTATTAATGATATTTAGTATTTTAGAAACAGAACAATACTTTTAAAAAATTGTTTTTATAGGAAGCGAGCTTTTTGCAGAAGTATTGACGTGTAATAACTAGTTGTGAGAATGTGTGGAGACGTGTAATTATGTTGCCCCTTTCTGAAGTTTCCTGATTATTAATTCGTTGAGGAATTGAGGAATTCGTTGACAATCAATTATTGCAATATGCAATACTATAGTAAATTGGTAAATTAATATATTTTATCTATCTCAAAGCTTTCTACTTTTATAAGTATATATTTTACTTATTAAACCCTTAATTTTACTAAATTAACGTTAGACACCCCTAAGTTTCTGATACACGTTCAATTATATCGTTTGTTACAAATAATATGAAATTTTGGGATATTAATTGAACATATCCAAATAAAATATTCTCTTGGATGAAATGGCTTCTATGCCAAGCGTTTACTTCTTAAGTGTACATTTTAATGAAACCCCATAAATCCTTTTGGAGTTTCTAAGTTTTCCAATTTTAATCCAATCAATTCAATGCATCAACTACTTTTTTTTAGAAAATGAGGGTTTTCTCTGGCTGAACCTGTCACATATTCCTGAAGATGCATGTGCCAGTTAATTTATTTACCCAAACTTATCAAAAGAAGCTAAATTGGAAACAATAGTATCCATCTCATTACATTTATCTTTTCTCGATCGATATAATATTTTCCGGTAAAAGATTTTGTAATTCACTTTTATCTCTTTCGACATTCTGTATCCCACTATCAATGGTATCCACGAGTAAAAAATAAATATAAGGAGAAACAGTACACGAGATACTATATATTTACTCACTGCTTTATATACTTATATTATATATCTGTGTATACACACATATAATCTGAAACGTTTTTACAGCTTGCACCAGTAGGAGCTATTTTTCTACAAAGTCTCATTCTTCTTCTTATTTCTACTATATAGTTGGCATAAATACATGCTATTTACGATTTATTTAACCTTGTTTGAAAATTCACTTAAAGGTAACAAAAAATATGCATTTTAGGCTAACAAACATTTAATATCGTAATAAATTAATTTATTTACAGAGGTACATTTAATTTAAAGTAAATGGAAGTGCATCAGAATGAAACTCATCATTCTAATTAGCTTATTTTGTCATAAAAATGTGTTGATTTCATCCAAATACCATATTGCAACAATATGCGATTCATTAGAAGTACCTTACGCTCCCCTGGAATAATTTTAAAACTTTAATGAGAAAAAGTATTAAGACAATATGCAGAGAGCCTCAATGAAGTACGTAAATGAGTTTCAGGAAAAAATAATGGTTTAAAAGGTAATTTTACCATTCTTCTCCCTTCACTTACATGGAAATAGAAGAGACATTCCATTTATCTCCAGTGGCACAGCAAAATCACAGTTCGCACCATCCTCCAAATTACCCAGGGCATCATGGCACTGCAGCGCATGAACGCTCTCCTTTGTTTTCAAAAGGAAGACACCGGGTGGATGGAACTTCTCCGGGAGTGAGAAAGAGAGATAGACGACCGTTCACAGTTCAAATTGCCTTCACCATAAATTTTCCCTCCCCCTGAAACGGTCAATGTACAGAGTTTAGAAATACATGTCACCGGCGATGCTAAGTCCAACGGTGGTAATCCATCGACACAAATATCTTCTTCTGGCTAAAAACATTGGTCATATCACACCTCCCTACTGTGTCGACGGCTATACCCGACGTGATTTTTTAAACTATCCTTCTTGGAAAGTTTTTCGGTTATCGGCCTTTTCGAGAACGTCTCCTTTTCCTCTCCCTCTGTAATGCTTCTTGTTACTCCTCCATCAACGTTGGACACAGAAGAGCACAGACCGGATAACACTTTTCATGAGGCCACCTGACTGTCACACTCTCCGCTTCAAAGTGGTGGAAGTCCTTCGAACAGCCCTCAAAGGACCGAAACTTAAACGTTCCCTCGTGATCGATACCCCGAAGCAGGGTTGGTGCACGCGTTTGGAGAAACAAAACAAGTATGCACTGCGTGGGAGCTCGCTCGGGATGGTGGATCACCCCACGCTTGTTTTTCGGAGTGGGGTGAGATCAGGTGAAAAAAAGGAAGAGGGGGCCGGCGAACTTTTTTTCTAAACGGAGTGGAGGGAAATATTTCTCGTGCAAACGCTGGCGCCGAGTCGAAGTCTTTTGTTTCTTTTCTTTTCTTCCGAGGAGGGGGAGGGTTAGGACTGTGGAAGGGAAACACACACTCGTTACTGAGTGGAATGATGAACACTGGGCAAATCTATGCCAGTAATCATTCCTGTCCCGCGGGTGCGAGCGAACTTCTTAGCCCCATCTTCGTATTCTTCTCTCCTATCCTCTCGATTCCGATCTTCTTCCTCCGCGCGGCTGGACAAGGAACGCAAAGTTTCGGGTCGGACCCGGTTCCCTTTTCAGCTCTTTCTCTATTTACTCCCCCTCCGTCCTTCCCATTTCCCTTCTCCTCTGGCAGCCTTCCTTTGTCTCCCGCTCGCGAGGGTGGGACTTTAAGCACTTCTCGGGGTTTCCCTTTCACTGCGGTCTGAGTCGTCTCTCTCCTACCTCATTCTCCCTACTTCCTCCTCTCGTCGCAGATACAGTATCACACGCGTGGTGAGGGACGAGGTCGAAAGGAGCGAGGAAACGGTCAGCTCCGTGGGTGCGTGGCGGGGTAGGAGAGAAGGGATTGGATGTGAGGTA